>VWZO01007545.1:89017-202457 GCA_013396975.1 Bucco capensis | reverse complement strand
CCCCTTCCCTGCATGGATCCCTACAGCAGGGTGCCCCTAGCCTGGCATGGCAGAGTCTCTCCATTCCCCTTCCCTGCATGGATCCTTACAGCAGGGTGCTAGTGTTGGCTAGAGAAGCCAACAGAGAGCTGACTATTTGGGGACTGCAAGCCTTGAAGTTCAACAGGAGATCATGTCATTGAAAAGATAAGGAGTGGGCTTGGATCTACAAAGCTTCAGTTGTGAGTGTGGAGCCTTTTCCTTTGCTTTTCTAGCCTGCCCAGCACTGCTCCAGCTCCCCAGCATTTGCTGGCACTGTCTCCACAGCCCTGCTTATCTGCAGCTCTGCACTGGGGAATGGAAACAGAACACAGAGTGCAAGTTCCTTGGCTCACTGTCCCCTCTGACAGCAGCAAGGAGCTGGACTTGGTTTTACTACTTGGCAGGGGAACAGCTTGGGGGGAAAAATGGTCTTGAAATTATTTGTTCATTAACACTTAAAAACATTCAAGGGGGAGAACAAGGAGACAAACTTAGGGATACATTAGGAGACCTGCTTTCAGTTTGGGGAATAACATCTGGCCATGGACAAATCCAGAGTGCAGCAAACTAAACCTGAACCTGCAGTGGAATTCCATAGCCACAAAGCTGTTGGAAAATCAGGCCAAGAGGGGAGAGCAGAGGAGAGGATCAATGTCCATTTCACAGTATACACCTCCTCATTTTTTACCTTCTAGTCATGCAGAAATCTCTGCTCTCTCTTTCTAGCTTCTATATAGCAACAGGAGGTTCTGTCTTGGGGAGTGATCCTGTACTGACTCACAGGTTAGATGTTGTTGATCCACTCATTATCTAGATGATGAGAGTAGTTCCCACACTTTGGAGTCCTAATTAGAAGAAAAAGGAACAATGAATATGTTTGAACTTGGGAAATAACTGTTCTTCCTCCCTTCGTGCAGTTGGCACTAAATTCATGATCTGTGCCTAGCTCTCTTGCTCATGAAGCAAAAACTACAGCTATAGAGAAGATCAGAACTGTGTGAGGAAGTCTGACATTCATTTGATTCTTGTACCCAAGCTTTTCCTAAGCAGCCCTTGCTAAGCTGCAGGGTAAAGGCTTTCTCTTCCTCCACCTTTGCAGAGCTGGGCTGTCTAACCCCAAAGCTGGCTGCTTCCCACATTCCTGCTGCTGACGTGCAGGAAGGAGCTGAGCATGTTGGCTGTTGATTTGTCAATAGCTTCCTTCTCCATGACAACCTCCCCAGAGGAGTGGGAAAAGTCAATAGCACAGAGTTCACATCACCTTGGCTAGCTGAGGGGAGGCAAGACACCATAAAGAAGCTAGAGGCCATAAACTGTGATAGGCAATGATTAACCCATCAAACTGGAGAAACATACAGAATCATTAAAGTGACAAAATGTGGTGAGTCATTTGGTGCTGATCTAATGAAATAATATTCAGTGTATATCAGTGAGTGAGAATCTGAGAGCCATTTGGCCTAAGCACTGATTTCTAAGTGCCCTGTGATGATGTCCCTCTGCCTGACAGCTTTGTCATCTCCCTGGAGCTCATGGCTGCCACTTTGCTTCTGGGCAGGACAAGCTTGGTGCAGAGGCAGCAGAAAGGCTCTGACTGGTGTCAGTATGCTTTTGGCACAGCCCAGAATGGGTTGGTGAGCAGTGTAGGAGGATGGTTTCTTACCCAGAGTGTGTGGTTAAGTCTCCTTATCATTTCAGAGCCCTCCTGTTGTTTATTTCTCATGGCATTGGTGGTGGCTGTTGTACAAATCTGGCTGTTAGCTTTGGCTTTGGAAGAAGTATAGATGAGAAGAGAGAGGGCTTTTAGATCTATTTTAACCAGGCCCTGAGGCTCTGAAATTCCTTTCTTTCCCAGGGAAATCAGGGATGGTTTGTTTTTGCCAGGACGGCATTAGCAGTGATTTGGTTTCATAACACAACCAACTGGGTTGGTTCAGGTTGAAGCTCCATTTTATCCAAGTCTGAGAATGAAACTTCTTGGCCATTTCTATCTCTGGCCAATTTTTAGTAAAAGATTAGCATTTGTGAGCTTATTTCCTTGGAAGAAGTTGCAGTGATGTGGCTGATACAGACTTCTTTTCTGCTAGGTGTCTGAAGACTGTTACTCTTGCTGCTGAGCATCTTCCATCTTCTGTATCAGCTCTGGTGCTTGGGGCTGCTGGGTTTGCTTGCTCCAGCTTCATCAGCTGAACAATAAGAGTAGGGACACAGCTGCTCCTAGCTCTACATCCTCCAGAGAGTGAGCATGTGTGATCTGAGTGCTTTCATCCTCTCTATCCAGGGCAGGTCTCGGGTAGCCACGCAGTGGGATCAGGGAGACTGATGACCAGCTCCTAAGGATGATTTTGAAGGTCTCCTGCTTGACTGCAGCTGGCCATATTGTTCCCAGTGTGGGGGATAGTTTCACATGAGTTCCTGTCACTATCTTCTTCTCACCAATTTATTATTCATCTGCCATGGCTAAAATATTTATAGGCTGTAAGGTTTGTTCCTTGCCCAGCACCTGTAGTGTCTGTGCAGCACAGTAAGTTGGGCAGCTGGCACAGCAGGCATGGCTGCTGGCTTTGGCTGCTCTTCCACCAGCAGTGACCCCAAAGGCTCCCTCAGTGACCTAGTTAGGAAATGATGCTGACCACTGGCATCTTTACATCCCTGTAACTCTTTCCCTTGCTCTCCTGATCAGTTAAGTATGCCAGTGTGTGCTGGAATGCATGTCAGGAGCCCCTCAGAGAAACCTCTCCTATCCATGAGGAATTCTTGACCATGCATGGTGTTTGCTCAAACCTTATGGCTTTGCTTAGTGAGGGCAGGAAAATGGTCTGTGTAGTGTACCTCTGCTTCTGCTGCCAATCCAGTGGTACTGGAAAAGAGCTCCAAAGAGGAGAGCCTGAAATGCATTCCCAGCCTGAAAATTGCAGTGATCAGGATCCACACTGTCTCTCCATTTCCCTCCTTTCCCCCCTGGCTGGTCAGTGGTGAGAGACCAGAAGCTGGTACAAATTGGTAGCAGTCATTTCATGCAGCAGAGCTGCTTGTGCTGTTGTGCTAGCTAATTCCAGCCCAGACAGTTTTCTTCCCAGTGCTGGAGAGGAGAGGAGCTGAGCAGCAGTGATTTAGGGCTGGGGAGAGGGACAGATGCAGGAGAGTAGCAGTTCTGGCTCCGACACTGCCTGACCTGTTGGGTGAGATTAATGACTGTGGACTCCTCTCTGTTTCTCTCTCTCTCTCTCTCCAAGTGTGAGCAATAGGCTCCCCAAAGCAGCCTGCTGCTGGCTAGCCAGCACACAGATAACAAGATCCCTGGGTGCTAGCTGTGCCCAGCTGCACTCCCAGCTACCACCTGCACGAGGAAGGGATCCATTCAGGATGGGCCACAGCATCAGCTCAGCACTCTGCTCTCTTCTCCCAGGTTCCTGGAATCTCTCTCTTTCGTCCCCATCCTTCTTTTGGCTACAGAGGTTTGGAACACTACAGTGTCAATGAGGGAAGAGGAGCTCCAGATCCAGGAGCCTGCCCTGCTCAGGCACTGGAGGCAGTGTGGGCTGCTCTTGCTCTGTGCTTTATGTTGAAACCTTGATGTTGGTGCCAAGGGAGAGAGAAGTTGTGCCTTGCTGTGCTTCCACCACGTTCTTCCTTCCCTCCAGGGCTGCAAATCTTGGCCATCAAGGGTGGGAGGGAGCAAAGAGGGGAAGGAGAATGCCAGGCTCTGTGGAAGCCCCTGGCTGCACTCAGGAGTGTTGTGTGCTGCTTCCAGGCCCAGTGTCCCAGTAAATGCTGCTCTGTGGTTGCTGTGTGTGTACATCTGCCATTGCTGGAGGACAAGAACACCACACTCAGGCCTCCATCCAGAAGGCCATGGAGAAGACAGGTCCCCAGCAAAGTGCCCTTCAGGATCCTTGCTGGAGGAGGGGGCAGCACATGGAATAAACCACATTGTTATCTGCCTGTAAAGAGAGCCAGTGCCTCTAAAGCCTTGTTCCTGGGGAAAATGGGCAAGTGAAGCTGAGTGAATAAGCTGAAGCTAGTAGGTGACCAATGCCCTTGGGTTTGATGTGGCTGCACTGCCAACACTCTGCTTTGGGTTGTGGGGAGAAACAGTGCTGTAAGGGAAAGAATAGCCAGAATGTGGGAGGGAGCCCTTCCAAAGCAGCATGTTACAGACAGGCACTGTCTGGGAAAAAGGGAAATGATAATCCTTAGGAGCAGAATGACATTTGTGTATAGAAAATAACGGAATTGGCAGAAGTATCACCCAAGTGGACATGCTTTGGTTTTTATTGCTGAGTGAATGTGGGAATGACTCCCCTCCTCCCAGTCACTCCTGTCCTTTAAAGTGCAAAAGCATTAGCAAAGAGCTAACCCCAACTGCTGCAGAAGGAGTTTAGCAGAATAAGCTAAAATGGATATAAACAACTGCTAGGGGAATTCAGTTTCTCACAGTCTTTAGGGTTTTTGCTATGACTACATGCAGTTTGCTGCCCAAAACCACAGCAAACCCAACCACAATAGCCCATTCCTGCTAGCAATGCTCTGGAATCTCTGGTGAGCAAGAGCATTTGGATTCCCCTGAGAATCAAGGCAGCCAAATAGTGTATCAAGTATCCTTGCAGGGCTCTATCATCACTGTTAACATTTTTTCTGTCTGCTTTTCAACTTGTTTTGTTAGTACTGGGCTTGTTCCTGGTCCCAGCCAGATTTAAATGGGCACCAGTGCACCAGCTCCTGACTGGGATCTCTGGCAGTGAGAACTGAGCCAAGGCAGCACCTTAGAAGCAAGCTGGAATCAAACTTGGGCACCCACATGACTTAGTTTGATTTTGATGCCCTCTTTGAGCACAACAAGACCCTGGCTGCTAACAGATTTGAGTGTATTTAGGGTTACATTTCTAATGGAGAGCTGATGAAGCATGAGGTGTCTCAAAGCCTTACAGACATTTAGGCATCAATATCCTAATCAATGGCTACAGCTCCCTGCAAGGAGGTTGGTCTCTTCTCCAGGGTCAACAGTGAGAGGATGAGAGGAAATGGCCTCAAGTTGCCCCAGGGGAGGTTTGGATTGGATGTCAGGAGGAATTTCTTCCCTGCAAGGGTTGTTAAGTCTTAGAATAAGCTGCCCAGGGAGGTGCTGGAGTCACCATCCCTGGAGGGGCTGAGGAAACATCTAGATGTTCTCCTTAGGGCCATGGCTTAGTGATAGGTAGATGGTTGTACTTGATGAGCTTGGAGGTCTCTTCCAACCTTAATGATTCTGTGGCAGCTGTGTGTGTGTAGCCTCCTCCCATCTCCGTTTTGCCATGACAAGGTGAGCTAGTTCCCAGGTAGCTCTCAGATGGGAATGGGAAGGGAGACTCAACTCCAAGTCACCATTATGATTGCAAAGGCAGTTTGAGATGCTTTTGAGGCTTGTGAAGTGGTGAGGTGCCCAAAGGTAGGTGCACCTGTGACCTTCCCTGAGGCACCTGGAAGCCCTGCTCTGGCTGCTCCCCTGGCTGCCTTGCCAGTGGCTAGCAGCACAGGGAGCTCTGCAAGCTTGCCTGGGACAGGAATGCTTGGCCTGCACATGACCGCGGCAGAGGACGTGGCTTGGAGGGAAAAGCATCATTAGTGTCATTCTCTGCATCAACTTTTGTCATCTCTTTCTAGACAGAAGGCACTGAGGGCTGTGTCCATAAATTAGGCTAGGTAGCTATCTAGCAGGGTATCTGACAGGCCTGGCTCATAACTCAGGGCTGGTTGCTGCCTGCAGTCATTAGAAAGGAATGCACAGTGGTTGGGGGCCAGGAGAGCCAGAGTTGCTTTTTGGCTTCACTCAAATTTAGGCTAAGCCCCCTGTAAGCAGTGCATTCCCAAGGGGAGAGGCCTTGACTTCCCTGCTCTTCACCAGAATGTCTATTAAGATAAAGATGAAGAGGATATAAGGTCTCAGCCCTAAGGAAAAGGGAAGCACTGGGAACAGGGAAATACCTTTCAGGGTTAGGAAAGCATGAAAGGTTTTGCAAAAAGCCAGAGAGCATATGAAAGCAGTCATGGTCTGGGGCTTTGGTGAGAAACAAACAAAGTCTGGGCCAAGATTCATTCAGACATTTACAGAGTGAACAAGACAACTTGCAAAAATGCCATTATCCACCAGGAATTTTGCCTGTCTCTGGTACTTGCTCTCCTAAGACTTCCAGCTCTCTCCTGAACTCCAAAGAGTGAGTGGATCTGCATCCCTCAGAGCCAGAAGCTAGGTCACAACCCAGAGCTCACCCCAGCTCCAGATATCTCCCCTTTTGGCAGATCTGCTCTTCTTCTTTTGGGCCTGTTACTAGCTGAAATCAAGGAGCAGGCCCTGTTCTTGCTTCAGTCTATGCAGACCTAAACTAATACCTTTTGACAGAGGGAAATGACCCTGGGAAAAATGAAATTTGGGTCTGGCCTAAGCAGCCACGAGAAAGGTTCACTCTGTGTGTGGATGTGCCAATACACCCCAGGAATAACTGGTCTTCTCCAGGTATTTCTCTTAGCAAGATCATTCCTCCTGTTTGCTTACAGAATTTATATAAAGGGGGAAAAAAGGGCAGCCACTAAAATTAGCAAGTTGGTGTAGGAGTGGAAATGCTGCCTGCTTTTGAGGGAAACTCTCCTTCTGAGTCCTGTCTGATGAATGATGACATTCTGCACTCAAGGAACAAGCAGGACTCTTCTTGCTGGCCAACCTTCTCTTGCTGTCTGGCTCCTCTCTTTGGGTGCACATAACAAACTTGCTGAGCAGGAGGATAGTCTTCCACAGATTGCAAAGGCCTACATCTCTCTTCAGAAATGTAACTACATAAGCTTGTGGTGATGAGTTAAAAGACAGAGTAACCTGTGGAGCTCAGAGTCAGCTCCCTCTGAAGTGGGGGACAACAACTGCCAAACCAGGGCTTTTAATGGGAGAGGGAGGCCTTGGGACTCCACATCTTCCCTAAAATGCCAATGTTCTCACTGCTTCTCAAGTGGGAATGCAGGAATAACAAGTGACATATTTTAATTATGAAGTGGGGTGGGAGTGGGAAGGAAGAAATAAAAAGCCATCCAACAAAGCCAAGATTTAGGGTGACATCACTTTCTCTATAATTGCAATGCCAGCAGACACTCAATAAACATATCAGCATTGTTAAAGTGATTTATGAGCTGAACAGTTGAATATAAAATATTATCAATAGATGTGTCATCATTGATCTTTCCTGGGGCTAGCAGCTGAAGGATGGGAGAGGGAGATGATTTCAACAAACAATCCTTGACAGGAATCCAAAGGCAACAATGTGCAGGGACAGACAGCTGACAAATTCAGTATGGGGCCATTAAAAGAGGTGATGAATTTGCTGGGAAAGTATATATTTGTGGAAGAGGTGAGCTCATATCTCCCATAAATTTGTCAGGGGTGACACAGTGTTCTGAGGCCTGGCATGAATAATGCCTAGCTGTTTACAGGCTGTGTCTGGCAAGAGCTCTATCAGTCACTCCAGGGTTATTTACAAAGAGAAGTGTCTATCACTTACAAGGACATGACTTTGCCACTAACAGATAACAAAAGAGGAAGTCAGCCAGTGGCCTTTCCATGCAAGATGCATCTTCTCCACTCCAGAGGGCTGGAAGGAATCAGATGGACTGCAGTAGGACCTCCTGGCAGAGTGCCTGGCATGGGCTGCAACAGTACATTTATCCACCCTGATTAGATTAGAATTATTAATAGGGGTCTATGGAGTAGAGCAAAGGGTCATTTGGAGTTTAATTCTCTTCTCAGATAACTTCATTTCAGCTGATGGGTTTGTTATTGTAGGGCTTTTATATGTTTATAGGAAACAATATACTCAATAATGAAGTCATGCATCCTTCTGTGAGATTAGGAGAGCTATTGTGGAGCTGGAGTGAAGGCTTGACAATTGTGTTAATTAAGTAATAGTGATTTGACTTTGTCTCCTCATAAAATGCATTTAAGAAGTGACTAAAAGCTGCTGAGGAAGTGTTCCCTCAATGGAAATAGATAGCAAAACAAGCAAGAAATGAAAGCAGCCTTGGGTTGAGGCAACAGAACTGCTGATGCAGTGCTTTTAGTTGAGAGACAACAACTTTCCCTGGAGTTTCAGCTTCCTCCTGTGCTCACATAAATGAGCATCACTTTAGCAGGGAGTACACCAGGGTCTTTTGTCCTCACTCCTGATGGAAGTGGAAGGCAGGCGAGATGCTCGAGTGTGGTGCTCCTGGCCTGTTTGCAGTTGTCAGTGGTGGAGCTCAGTGTTGTGTGCAGCTGCTGCAGAGTGGGCATCCCCAGGCAGGCAGCAAGCCCCTGCCTTCCCAGGGACAGGTGGCAATGCTCAGGGCCCTGCTGCCAGCTGAGCTGCTTGCTGAAGCAAGTGCAGAGCAGTCCATCTCCTACCACAGCAGCAACATTGACCCCTGCTCCTTTCTGGAGCACTGCTGTCCTGATCTCAGTGTCACACTGCTCCTAATCAAACACTTTTGTCACTAGGTGTGTTGTCTTCAAGGGCTTAGAGGGTGATGATGAATTTTTTCTGGGAAGTTGAAGTTTGTCTCTGTTCCAGTGGCAGGGAGCCAGCTTCTTCCATGGTGTAAGTTGGCCTCTTTCCATTCACCCTAGTAACATAGACCATTTGAAATCAAATTAAGCACTGAATGGAATGGGGGAAAGCAGCATCTTAATGCTGCAGGATAGGATTTCAGCTGCAAGAGAAGGAATTCTCTCCTTCCTGACCCCAAAATAATAAATCCTGATAAGGGAAAACACTTGCTTATCCCTCTAAAGGGAATGAGCTCTCCAGGAGGAAGGTGGTCCCACCTCAGCTTCTCAGGCAGAATGCTGCAGCTAGAGAAGTTCATCAAGCAGATGCTTAACAGGATGGTAATTAATGAGGACAAAGGAAGTTAGAGCATTTCCCAAATGGCCAGGAGCTTGTGCAGGAAAGGCTTTTTCAAACACAGGTGTTTACCTTGTAGGCTTTGCAAGCATAAGTGTGGCAAGCCCACCAGTGTGATGAGCTGTAAGAGCCACCATGGTCACTTGTGGCATTGATGTGTTGGCTCTGAGTGATTTACTGTGCATGGTCTCTGCAAACCTGCTCAGTGGTGTGGTTTTTGGGGTGTTTTGACTAAATGCAATTTGGCTACAAGAAAGCCAGCCCTTAAAAGCTCCAAAATGGCCTGAAGTACTCATTCCTCTGACAAGTAACTTGAAAAACATCTCTCCAATGGAAGCCATGTGTCTGCTTTCAGCCAGTTTCTACCTAGAATGCCTTCCCAAGTGCTGTAAATAATTGGGTTTCCAACACTACAACTCCTAGTCCCTTTGAATCTAGTCCTGGAGTTGGAATAACAGACATGCAAGTGGCTGCTGGAAGGTAGCAAGAGGACCTGGGAGCCCAAAATCCAAACCAGGAAATGCTGCCAACTTAAGGCAAAGTAAACTGAGAGACATACATCACACTGAAAGACATATTTTGTTGTGGACTGAACAATACAGGGCCTGATGTTTCCACAGGCAAGGCACAAATAGCCTTTTACTGTCTAAAAAAAATAAACAACAACCAACCCCAAAGCTCTTAAAGCTTCAGAATGAGCTGCAGGCAAAGGAGCAGATAATAAAGGAGAGGCAGAGCTGGTCTGCCAGCTGTGTTAAGGAGACTTTAGAAGACTCACCAATGCCAGCTTGGCCTCCAGGCATCACTGCTCCCCTTGCCATCCCCAGCTGCTGACACTGGCAGCAGTTTTGGGCAGGTGACCAGCCTAGCTGCCTGCAGCTGAGCTGCTCTCAGGGCTTGGGGTAGCCTGTCTCCATCACAAGGCAAAACACATCAGCTTGTGTCTCTTTCACTGAAGATGCCCAAGTCAGCCTTCTGAGCAACATCTTAGCCAGTGTTCTGAGCTTGTGCTGGACACTGCTGGCAGCTGACAGGAGCTACCTCCTCCAGCTCTTCTGCCTTGCTTTACTCAATCCTGAGCTCGTGCCCAGGCTCTTGGAGTGAGCACTAACTCTGCAGCCACTGCACAAGCAAGCACAGGACTGGACCCTGCAGGTGATGTTGTTGGATTTTGTGCTTTGTAGCTTAATTTTGCTTCATAGTTCAGCATGTCAGTTCCTCTGGAACCTTGTAGAAGGAGCAGATAGCCCTTGAGTGATGCACGGCCTAGGTTTTCCCAAGCAAAAGTAGGTAGGCTCTTTGGAAATGGGGGGAAAAAGATCCTATCTGCTATGTCCTGCTGGCTGGAGGAGAGGCAGAGAAGACATGACAGCACCTTACCTTCAGATCTGAGCACTTGGTCATCCTTTTGACACATCCTTCAGAGTGCTTCCTGGCAGTACTGGAGCTGGGAAGTTGCCTCTGGCACACAGTGTGCAAAGCAAGGCTGTCCTGGAGCTGGGAAGGTGCCTGGGTTGCCTTTCCTGTGCCTTGTCTTCACAGGGCCTGTCCCCAGAGCCTGCTGGGTGACATTTGGCCCACACAGGAAGATAAGAATTAAGACTGAAAGGAACTTCCTAAGTCATCAAGTCCTGTCCCCTGCAGTTGAAGGCAACCACATCAGATGATGTCTTTCAAACACTTAGCTGGTTCCATCTTGAAACCATTTAGGCTTCTTGCCCTCACTGCTCCTACTGAGAGGCTGTCTTTCTTCTCGTGGCTATAAACCTTCTTCTCATTTCCAGCCTCAATATGTCCAGGGCAGTTTAAGCTGTGTTTAATAGATCCTGAGAAAATAAATTAATCACCAACTCCCTTTTATTGATGTGCATCAAGCTTTGAGACACATGTCTGAGGCTCCTCTGCTGCTGTCTGTGATCTGTGCTCCGGGCAGGATGTCTGGGTGAGGGGGAAGGGGCCAGACCTGGCCTGGGCAGGAGAAATGGGGGCAAAAGGAGCAGACAAGGGTAAGGAACAAGGTGTTGGAGGCAATGAGGCCTGGTAATGAGCAGTGCAGAAATTCAGAAACAGAGCATGGGGGAAAGGCACTTTGTAGGAAAATAAACAGTGCTGCAGATAAAACATAAGCAAGCAAGGAATAATATTTAGGCAAGAAGAGGAGAAGGAATGTGTGGGGAAAGGGAAGGGGGTTTGCAAAGGTTGTAGAGCAGGGAGAAAAGAATCCAACTCTGAGATGAAAGCTGAAAGTGAGGTGTGTGTCCCCCCCATTGGGGCAGAGTGTGCTGCTGTGGGGACATGGAGTTGTGGGAGGAGAGCTCTGCCTTGGGCCTTACAACTCTTTGTTGTAAATCATGAATGGAAGTGGAATTACAGTCATCAGTGGGAGAGGAGGTGCTGATAACGCTGGCTCTCCTTCTTTCATTCAAAGACACTTTAGAAGCTTCTTTTTCCTTACCTTCTGCTGGAGCTCATGAGAAGGGACATTTTCCGAGACCAATTCCCCTATTTCAAACTCAAAGCTTGAAAGAGATGCATCTCAAGCTGTAGAGAAGCAGAGCCTGTATGTCCCTGAGATGAGACTGGGGTTGACCAGTCTAGTCCTAACCTGCCACTTGGCCACAATCCATTCCAGAGCATTCATCTTTCATTGCTGTGGGTTTGTTAGAGTTCTCTAAGTCCTGTTTGGTGGGTTTTTTGTGTCTTCCTAGATGCACACAGATGAAAGCAATGCTTTCTTAGTTTCCATCAAGCCAGTTAATGCCTGGTCCGCTGTCTGATCGCTGAGCTGGGGCCATTGCCTGCATCTTCCTACAAGTCCTCAGGTGGCAGATTCACCAAGGAGCTCTTTAACTTGATTGCACTTTACCATTAGGGCTGCCTCCTTTTGTTATTTCTACATTTCATCACCTCCTATCATTCTGATGGAGTTGTCAGGCTGTGGGAGGGAGCAGGGGGAGTTCACTTCCTCATGCACATGTCTAGCTTGGTCAACATACTGTGGCAGGTTGATGTCTGTCCTACTTTAAAAGCTAAGCTTCAGGTGAACTAATGAATCCTGTGAGTCCCAAACCATCTAATTAGTATTAACTCTTCCCTGTAAAACTATGATGGGTGCCATCCATCCTGTATCATTTAAAATGCCTGATGAATTACTAACTGGTGGCCAGGCAGTTGCTTCAAGACAACATCTTCCAGCCCCAAATGAGTATGACAAGACACTCTGTCACAAAGCAGCAGAGTTTGAACCCCACAAAGGGAGAGGACTTGCCCCTGGGCCATTTGTGTGTTCTGGTGGAGAACTAACAGTTGGGCACACACCAAGGTGATACTAAACACTCATCACACCTTGTTGCAGAAACTACTTCCCAAGAGTGATCCAAGTTTCACTGGAGGTTGCTGTTTGCCAACAGACCACATCAATCACCCTTTCCTTTCCCCACCTCCTCCTCTGCCAGCTCTTCTGTGTCTGGTGGCTGCATCCAGGAAATCACCTCTATCCCAGAGGGTCAGGAGAAGTGCTACCAGGGATGGGATCCCCTCCTGTGGCATCTGGAGCTCTGCTGCTTGCTCTGCCAATCACTGCTGGAGTGTCTGAAAGCCCTCTCCATTCCTGACCTCCTCAGATCTCTCAGCTGGCAGCTTTCCACCATGCCATCAACCTGGGTGCTGTAACCTTTTATAAAATGCTGTTAACATAGGCTAAACAAAATCACAGATGCATTTTAGGTTTGCTTTCTCTCTCAGAAACTCCCAATTACAGCACATATTGGAAAGGCCTGGTTTGGCTGGGAGCCATGCTGATAGATGTCAGCTTGCTAAACAAGATGGGCTCAGAAATATGCCTAGATGTTTCCTTTTTGATTTCAAACAAATACAAGCAGTAGATTAACATTTGGCTGACCCTGGCAGCAATTGCTAAATGTAATGCTGAGAGCAATCTAGCACTGCAGCTCCGTGCTCCTCCAGACTGGAAGGTGCTCTGCAAACAGCTTGCAGCATGGGCATTGCTGCAGCTGCAGGAGGCTGAGCACCCAGAGCCAGGGGAGCTGCTCTCAGCCTGCCTGCCTGGGCCAGCCCAAGGCCTTTCTCTGGCTGCCTCTTGCCTTGCAAGTAGTCAATTAAAAATCATTGATGGAGCTGCTGTGATAGACTGCCCAAAAAGGCTTTCAGTAAACAGGGAGCCCAGGCCAACAAGCATCCAGCAAACCAGAGAGTCCAAATCACGTGAGAGAGAATGAAATTTTCATGTCTCCTAAATGAAATATACATTAGGGACTCTCTCCAGTGACCTGCAGGTGCTGTGACTTTGGGATCAGAGCTAAAGCCCTCAGGGAGTAAGCCAGAGCTGGTGGCTGCAGACCTGTGGAGGTAACCAAATGGAACTGCTTTTGGAGAAGGGCTCTTGCCAGCCCAATTCTCCTTTTGCTCCAGCTCCCAGAACAGATGTAGCTCAGAGTCCATAGACTGCAATGCTTAACTGCAGCTACTCAGCTGTGACCTTCAGCCTCGGGCTCACTGCAATAAAATTTTCATGCAACCATATGGAAGAATATTTTAATAGAGATTTACTGTCAGTAAGTGTCCCCAAGGAGCAAATAAGGAAGCTGTAACATATTGCCTACAGTAAATCAAGGGGACTTCAAGGGAGAGAGGAAACCTCCCCCAGGCAAGCATCTTTAAAATTACAGGCAACACTTTGTACAAATATGTGTACAAAGGAGCAGATCTGCACTCTGCTAAGTGACTCAAAATGGGGGGGATTGGGAGAGAGATCTATTAGAATTTATTGATGGGGTTTGGGAAGTGCTGAAGGGGGAGGAGGTCATCTCACTCCTGCCAGCTTGGCTTCCTTGGAGGAGATGCACAAGAGGCAGGAGTGGAGAGAGAGAGAGTGGGAGGGCTGAGCTGGGCTGAGCTGAGGAGTTCACGTGGCAAATTGCATCTCCCAGCAGACCCAACTGCAACAGTGCTCTCTTAGCCTCTCTGACCAGAGTGGAAGGTTTTAGTTAAGAGAGATTAACCTCTGCCTGCCTGCTTCCTGCAGCCTGGTGGAAGCAGCAGGGAAGCACAAATGCCATAGCTCTGGAAGCATGTCAGAGCTGGTCCCTGGTGGGGGTCCTCTGGAGACCCTCCTGTGGCTAGATCCAAGCTGAGAAGCACAAATGGGCAGAGGTCTCTCTGTCTGGAGGTGTTTAGAGACTTAGTTCATCTTCTAGGGCTTCATGCTCTTCCTTTTCCACTGACATTTCCTTTCCAGGGATTTCTGCAGCTGGATGAAGGCAAAAGGGAATCTGCACATTTCTCACACTGCACACACTCTCGTTCTGTTCCTCTAATGAAGCTAATAACATGACAAGGCAATAAATCAGGATCAAGTGGATTAAATGCTCATGGAGGAAGACTTGAGTTATCCTTCATAATATTCCCTTCTAAGTGTCATGTAAAGAACAACCTACTTCTGGCAGACCTTTACTGTTCCCAACAGGAATTTCAAAGGAAGGCCTGGTTTTAACTTTAGAGCACCTCTAGATAGCAATCAGAGATGGTGAAAACAGGGATTTTTACAAGAAATAGGTTTGAATTGTGTGTGTCAGCCACTTCTTTGTTTGTACTTCACGAGTTGTTCATTTTTCTGTGTGTGTTTGGTGGGTTTTATGGATCCTAGCCCTCGTGTCAGATTCAGACCAACCTAAGGAACCTATAGGGGTTTTTTCCCTTTCCTTTTCCACCACAAATGTTCCAACAGTGCCCAAGTGAGAGGATTGTAGTTTTGTTTTGCTGATGTGCTGCTGCTGCCAGGCTTGTGAGGACAGACACATCCCTGACAGTCTCTGAGCATCGCAGAGATTGGCTCTTCTGCCCTGCTGCCATTTAATCACCTGCAGGCATGCCAATTACCATAAGCAGCATTGCTATCCCAATTAAGCAGCAGTCCTTGCCACTTGGTGTCATTAGGCTTCATTTGGTTCCTTGGGAAGTGTCCTGATTAAGTTGATTCCCTGATGAAGTGGCTGTAGTGTGGCTGATGTCAGGGCCTGATGCAGCAGTGCTGCCTGCTGATTCCAGTGCTGCCAGGCCAAGCTTGCACAGCACTGCACTTCTGGCAGGAAGTCCCTGGACACAAATCCCCTCTGGATTCTGATGTGTCCCAAGCAATGACATTGGAGTGAGGGTGGGCAGTGGTTTTAATTCTATTCTGCAAAGCCCATGGAGCTGTGGTGCTTGGGGCCATGGCTTAGTGGTGGGTGGGTGGACTCCATCATCTCAGAAGGCTTTTCCCAACCATGATGACTCTATAATGTAATAGCCCATTCAGCCATAAGCTGGAAAACTGCTTTGTAAACTCTTTTCTCCCTTGTCTGTGTTTCTTTGCCACCTCTGGGTCTGACAGCCAATGTCACCATAGTAGGAGCCACATTCATTCCCAATTTGGCATCATCATGAGAGAGGTTAACTAGGCACCACGAGGGCAAAATAGAAGTTATTTCTGCCTCAGCCAGAAGTAAGAGGGAACAGA
Organism: Bucco capensis; assembly: GCA_013396975.1. Lineage (NCBI taxonomy): Eukaryota > Metazoa > Chordata > Aves > Piciformes > Bucconidae > Bucco > Bucco capensis. The sequence goes on along the minus strand of VWZO01007545.1, from coordinate 187,022 downwards.
AGTAAAACTACTAAAGCAAAGTGTGGGAAGGCTTCCTTCAGAGAGGAATATCTATGTTGCAGAGACCCAGCCTGGGCTAGGTGCCTTAGAGCCCTGTCCTGACTGAGCTTGTGCTGCTGGGCCACAGACATGGCCACTGCTTTCAGGGATCAAAGATAAACTAGAGGATGTAAACTTCATCCCAGCTTTAAGAAGTGGGGAAAGGCTCACAGGGAGCCCTCTGGTACATTCAGTCTAGCTAGAAAGGAAAGCTCAGCTGAGGGCACCCAGAACTGGTCAGAGCAGGGAGGTAAAGATGACAGAGAGCACAAGGAAGTGCTTTGTCACACAACATCTAATGCAATTGTGCTACAACTTGACACAGGATGCTGAGGAGACCTGAAGGGATCTGCCCATCTGGGCTGGGGTGGAGAGGTGAGACCTCCACTTGCTTCTATCTCTTGCCCCTTTCATCCAGAACAGATTGCTGCAACTGAAATTAATACAGCTATTGGCAATCCTATGAACATATTCAATGTTTTTTCCCCTCCCATTAGGTTTTCTTGGAGGACAGGAAGCAATTTTGCCTTCTGTCATGCCATTGATCTGAGCAGAAAAGAGGAGGGATGCAAACCTGCATTCAGCTCTCTCTGCTTGTCCAGCACTATCTGTTTGATCTGTCCAGCTGATGGAAGAGATACAGCACCAGGCTGAATGTTCCAGGCTGTTAGCCAGCTTTTATCCATCTGATGGTGCAAAAGGGGCTCTGGGAAGAGGAGGAAGGCTTGCCCAAAGGGCTGAGCAGAGCAGCAGCCTAGCCTGAATGGGATGGATGTGGTAACAGTGGACACTCTCCATTCAAGAGAGTCTTAAAATAGCACCCAGCTGTCATAATACCTGTGCCTTTCCTTCTTGCCTAAAATCATTCTTCCCTAAATATTCCTTATATGGTAACAGTGCAGGACTCTTGAGGGAATGGAGAGGTTTCTGCCTTCATTTATCAGATGGATTGCAGGGAGCCTCCTTGTAGCCAGCTGGCTGCTTGGTCGAGCTAATCTGTGCTGGGAAGTGGCTGCATCCCAGCAGAACAAGCTTTTCCTAGACATTTTCTCTGGCATTCCAGCCCAGAGCAAAGACAGGCTTGGGTAGCAGGAGCTCTGAGGTAGGTGAGCCCTGCAGGGTAGAGGTGGCTGTTGTTAACAACACTGACATCTCCTCTGCCTTTGGATAATTCACCCTGCCCTTGGTTGCCCTCAGGAGGGTAGACAGGCTAAGCTGAGGAGATGATTCTGAACCTTGCTTGTAAGCACCTGTGGTCCAGATTGAAAACTAGGGAGCCCTGGGATGGAGTTGGGCTGACACACAGCAGCTGGGGAATGGAGCTTTGTACCCACAGCCCCTGCCCATTCAGCTCCTGTGAGCTGAGCATGTGCAGTGCATTATTGCCTTCAAGGTCTGCTTCGATTGGGCTGGCCCAACACTTCTCTTTCACTGGACAAGCAGATTTAGGGATCTAGCTTGGATATCCACAGCAGAGGGACTTAGACCCTTTCTGAGAGAGTTTCACTGCTGCCCTAGCTTGATTTCTCCTCATGGATTAGCCTGTGCTAATTACTGCTATTAATAGAGCTCTGAGCACTCAAGGTCCCAAACATGCAAAGGCTTGTGCAGTTATTTGACATGCCTGTTGAACCCAGAGCTGACAAACAACTGCCTGCAAAGTCACAGGTACATGTCTTTGCAGGGTTTGGGCATGAGAAGGGCTTTGGAGTCATCAGGTAAAGAGCCCAAACAAAACCAGGGCTGATGGAAAGCACCAAAGTAATTCTCTTCTTCAAACACAATTCCTGATCACTTGCTATCTTGGAGGCTCTCTAGGCAAGCCTTGGACAGGAGAGAGTCATAAGGAGTCACAAGTGAATGACAAACTCAATCAAGGGCAGGAAAGCAAAGCAAGCTCCTTGTTTATGATAAGCATCAGTCCTGTTCCCTCTGTGCTGGCTTCATCCAAAGGCTGCTGCAATCAATAATCTCTTTCTCTTGACTTCAAAGCTCTTTGGGTGAAAGCCTGTTGCTGCACATGGTTGTTCTCAGCAGTGAGCTGCAACTGCTGGGACAGAAATCAAGGCAGGGCTTCTGAGAACCAAAATGCTGTGCTTCAGGTGAAATGCCAGACTGGGATGTTGAGGCTTTGACACTGCAGGTAGTCATCTTGTGTGCTTAGTAACAATGAACCAGGCTGGGAGGGAAATTCCAGCAGCCAGTGCCTTTGGGGGAAGGGAAGTTGTGTCAGGAGCCCCAAAGCATGAAGGTTTGGGGTCCAATAGTTGAGAGATTGCCTTTAAGCAGTAGATGCTGAAGACTGTTTTCATCTCCTTGTGTGAGGTGAGTGACAGGCTCCTGTGTTTATAAACTCTTGGCCAGGGCCTGCAAGTTACTTACTAATGATTAGTTGTGTTTTATCTTGATTCCTGCCTCCCGTTTCCTTCTAGTTAAGAGAGCCCTGGCAGTTATGAGCAGCAATGCTTTCAGACACCACTGATGAGCAATGAGAGGTGCTGCACCCTGCCTGGAACAAAGCTCTGCCATGTTACCACACAGGCAGCATCAGGAGCAGGCAGGGACACTGCAGGCACACAGAGGTTGGGTGCTGTTTGGGCCAGAGCAGAGCTGGGGAGTCAACTCCCCCTCTTCTCTTCTTTGAATGTCTGTAAGGCCAGAAGAGCTCTTCAACCTTCATCTCCCTCAAAGATTTCATTAGCCTGTGGCTAATCACTCATGGTAGTTAGTCAGCAGTGTCTTGCAGGTGCTGGAAGTATGGCATCTAGTCTACATCGTTTATATCATTTACTCTTGGAAGTCAGAAGGGAAAAGGAACATCTAAGTTTTGATTGGACACCAAGTTCATTATTTCCCCTCAGAATTGAGTTTAGCAGAGGACCAAGGATGCTTGCTTGATTCAGTAAGGGGAGCTCCAAAGGCTACTAATTTAGTAAGACTATTGCCTGTTCATTACTCTGAGGTTGCTCAGCTAGCTGAGAGCATGTGTGGTGTTTAATGTGATCTTAAACAGGACTATCTCCAGTAAATCAGGAGCAGGGCACCAGGGCTATAGCTGCTGCTTAATGATGTATGAAAAAGCTGCCTGCTAAAGTGTACCATTAAGAAAAGCTCAAAGCAGGGCTGAACAAAGCCCTGATGAAATATTGATACCTTTGCAGCCAGTAGGAGTTCTCCTTGCTTGGAAAGGGACTGAAGTCTGCTTTCCTCAAGAATCCCACTTCACCTGAGCACAGCAATGCAGTCAGATGGATGGGGGCAAAGGATCTATTGGTGGTGGGAGGGGAAACAAACCAAACCAAACCCCAAACAGCAAGGAAAAATAGTAGTTAGTCTTCAACCCCTCAGTGTCCAGTTTATAATCAGGAAGACTTCCCGTTCTGCTCTTACTCCCTTTCAGTTTAAACACCAGAACCCCACCCCCAACTCCTTCCTGCCCTTTGGAGAAGGAAACCAATGACAAAGAAATAAAATCAGCTCTTTATCAAAGATAAACTAGAGGATGTAAACTTCATCCCAGCTTTAAGAAGTGGGGAAAGGCTCACAGGGAGCCCTCTGGTACATTCAGTCTAGCTAGAAAGGAAAGCTCAGCTGAGGGCACCCAGAACTGGTCAGAGCAGGGAGGTAAAGATGACAGAGAGCACAAGGAAGTGCTTTGTCACACAACATCTAATGCAATTGTGCTACAACTTGACACAGGATGCTGAGGAGACCTGAAGAAATTGACTCAAACTAATGGTATTAGGCAACTTCATTAGAAGAAGTCCATTGGTGGTTATTAATGAAGTAGGTGGAACCTTCAGGTCAGGAAGCCTGGAGCCATTGATTTTAGGAAGCAGGACAGGATTGTGCTTCTCTGGCCCCATTTTTTTCCCCCTGGTTTTTTGTTACTGAGATGTGCCAGAGGCTGATGGACCTCAGGATGAAGCAGAGCAGCCCTTCTGCTGGAAAGGACCTGAGAGGTTGAGCTTGGTTCAGCCCAGCTGAAAGGCACAGAGATGCAGAATCCTGGGCTCCTCAGTCTGTGCTCCAGCAGCATTTCAGGTTCTTTGGGGCTTTGGCACAACTTTTTTTCCGCGTGGGTATTTGAAAGGTAAGCAATGAAAGGGCTGTTGGAGATAAATTGATGTAGATGTGTGGGACTGTGCAAGGCAGTGCCCTGAAGACAGAGCCTGAGACTGGGAGCTTATTGGGATTGTAATTAACTCAGCAAGAGCAGGGGAGGGAGAAGCCTCCAGCCCTGTCACTCTGCTCCTTAAACAAAGACCTGCACAAATATGTGTGTATTAGAGCCTTCCTCTGCCTATTGCTCACACCATCATGAAACATTCAGAGGGCTCTCTCTTTATGATTACTAATTGATGCTGTTTACAAACTGGCTAAGAGGGAAAGAAGAAAAGCTCTGGGAACTCTAAGGAGCTGGGCTTTGCTCTGAGGAGAAACCAGCGCTGGTCAAGTGTTGTTCAGTGTGATAGGGGATCTCCTGCAGCTGATCATTTCTGGTCACTCCAACAGGTCCATGTGCAGCTTTTCATCCAGCAGCACCCCCAGGTCCCTCTCCACAGAGCCACATCATCTCCCAAGCTGTATTGATATCAAGGATTGCCCCAAGCCAGGTGCAGGACCTTGCCCATGGCCTTGTTGAACCTCAGGAGGCTCTCAGAGGCCCACTCCTCCAGCTTGCCCAGGTCCCTCTGGATGGATCCCATCCCTCAGGCATAATCAGCTTCATCAACAATCTGCTTTCCTCTCTAAAAACCAGAAGAGCTTAGAGAAACCCTTCCTGAAAAGGCAAGGCTGCAGAAGGAGGAGGGAAGTAGCTGTTGAGTGTAGAACTGATTTGCTCTCCTAGAAGCTGAAGAGGACTCAGTGGTCAGGACTTGAGAAGTTACAAGCTGCCTCCAGAAGGTGCTAATGGCACCCACACCCCCCCCATGCCCCCAGCACATGCTCCAGTCCAGAATAAGCTCCCTGCAGGGCCAGGTGCATGAAGTGCCAGCAGAGCAGAGCTCATCTAACTGCATTTTAACCTCCTGAAAATAGCAGCTTGGCTGGCAAGTGCTGACACAGGCTCAGGGACACTTGTGTGCACCACGCAGTGTGCTTGCAGCATTCCTCAGCTGAAAGGCAATCTGTGCATGGGACACACTGGCATGGCTTGGGAAGAAAAAGAACCAAAACCTAACTGTGGTCTTGGCTGCCAAACTCTCTCTGTGCTCCTGATGTGTGCTGCTTGAAGCTAAATAGAGTGTTTAAGCCAAATTTCAATCCCTGCTACAAAGAAAGCTCAGTTTGTGTGTGTGTGTATGTATGGGAGAGCTGATTGCTCATTTAAATGACAACTTTATATATGATAATTACAGTCATTAATGAAGACACACTTGCTTTACCATAGATTATGAGGATAAAAGAAGATCTCCTAAGAATCACTGGAGTCAATAGGAAAATTAGTCCAGATACTAGCCGGAAAATTGTGTTTAAATCATGCCCTGAAGGTGGAGGGAAGAAGGGCTGGGATTTCGACACCAAACACACTAGAGGTCACTGTTGCTGCTCCAGCCAAAGCTTTCCCTGCTTCCTTTCCCTTCAGGAGACTCCAGATCAAACATTTGGGCAGAGAAAAAGTCCTCCTGTTTGTGTCCATTTCAAAGCAGGGCGACTTTGAGAGCTTGGAGAACTCAGCCATCTCTGGATCTGGAGCAGATGGGTGTGCTAGCACTGCTGGCAATGGCATGGGCTCTAGGGGGAAAGGCCTTGGACTCCTAGGGCAGTGCACTCCTCTCCTGCAGCATCTCCCACACACATGGCATCCCCCAAAGTCTCGATGGCTTGGAGCATTAAAGAATATAAATTACAGAGACAAATAACCGGTGGGAGAGAAATTAGGTGATATGGGCTCAGGAGGTTGCCCAGTGATGGTTCCTGTATCTGACGAGTTCCTTACCTGCTGATGGCATTGAGATCAGAATTCCCAGCTCCATGGGAACAGGGTAAGAGCTTGAGATACATTTTAGGAAGGCCTGTTGTGACAGGACAAGGGCTGATGGCTTCAAACTAAAGGAGGGAGATTCAGACTGCATTTCAGGGACAGTTTTTGGCATTGAGGGTGGTGAGACACTGTCCCAGGATGCCCACTCAAGGTTTATTATCTCATGCCTGAAATTGCTATCATTTTTGGTGATTAAGCCTATCTTTTGCAAACGGTCTGTCACCTTTGTGTCCCTTTTGCCTGCTGCCTGGCTCTGTCAGGTATCTGGCAGCTGCCTGCAGGGTGTCTGCACAGTTGGCCACAGGCACCCAGATCAGCTCTGGATCTCCTCTCTGTTGGTGGCCTGGCATCGAGAGGTCTTCAGATGTCAGCAGCTCAGGGTTATCCCTAAAATACAACTGGGAAAGCGGCAGCAAGGCTTTATAGACATCTCTTCTGTATGCATGCAGCATCAATTCATAGATGGGATACAAGTCAGGGCCATGGTAAAGCCTCAGGCTCTTCTGTCTCTTTTTCTTTCCTCAGAATTGTGATATTTTTTCCTTTGCTGAGCCAATTTCTTCTTCTAGCATGAAGCATGTCCTTGTCTTTTCATGTGACTCCACCCAGAGCTGCAATGTGTGCTGTTTAGACATCTGAAGCATGCATTCCCTGCTCCTGAGGCAGCTGTAGCCTCACAAAGTGGCCATTTCTTGGTGTGAGCTGCTGAGGGACACGGGGCTGGCACAGGCAGCACTGTGCAGTGCCAAAGCTGGGCTGCAAAACTGCACAATTCACCCCAAACCACTACATCTGAGCTGGGACATTCAGTCTTGGAGAGAGCTGCCCACATGGTGTGGAAAGCCAACTCGAGAGCTTCTTGTGGCTGTGTCCTGAGAGCAGGGAGGGAATAAGGAGCAGAAAGGCTGGCAGAAAAGCTCAGGTGGCTGCTCTGCCTTGCCTCTTGCTCTTTGGCTCCTTCAGCCTGCTACTTGAGCAAAGCTGTGCTTGGTCAAGCCAGTCAAGAAGAGAGGCTCCCTAAGGCCACCTTTGGCACAAGGACTGCTTCCCAGTTTGGAGTAAGAGGGAGGGTCTCTGTGGACTAAGCAAGGCTCAGTGGAAGGTTCTGCTCTTTCTCCCTAAGAGCAAATCAAGGGCAAAGCGTAAGATGTTCTGCCATTAGCTCTCATGCCTGGTTTATGCCCTCCAGCTTTATCAGGGTTTTTTGACCCCCAAATGGAGATGTTTTGGATCAGAAGAACCCTTCCCTTACCCTTATATGAAGAAGATTTGGGTGTTTCAAGGAGGAAGGAAAAGTGTTCTGTAGCAACCCAAACAAGACTTTATTTATTCTCTCTCAGCCATGAAGTGTAGGGAGAAAAACTCATCCATGATTAGCCCAGCCCTAAAGGGAGATGTATATTTTAGGGACCCCATTATGCTGAGTATGTGCATTGCATAGCCAGGGTAGAGCTCCCTGCCATTATTGTGCCTGTTGAGGAGCCACTTTTCACACTGAAATATCTCAGCCATTTTCAATGACATTTTTATTTTTGCCAAAGATGCTAAAAGCAATTAGAGGGCAATATTGACTGTTCACTTGCCAAAGTCCACTGCTCCTCTGAAAGCTGCCTGTGAGTTACTGTACACCAGTGCAAAAAAGCATCCCGACTCATTTGACATACATTACATTACATTACCAAAAAAGAAATCACCATTTAAAAGCAAAGAAAAAGCCATTTATAACAGAAATGCTTGCTCCCGAGTCAAAGCCACGTGTCAGCCTAGAGCAATCTGTTCAACCTGAGTTAGGAACCCCTGGAAAAAAGAAAGAGAGAAATAAATAGAAGTGGTTTGCAGTGCAGATGCTGAGAGTTAAAGCAGAGGCAATGTGGGGAGAGCTCTCTGAATGCCTTTGGTGGGAGAGGGGAGCAGTTGTGTGGCTCCTCTGTCAGTGACACTTGGTAGTGACCTGGTTTAGCTGTCTGTTCGTTGGTCAAAAAGGAGAGGTGTGGAACACTTGCCTGTGAGTGTGTCCAGGTGAGCAGGAGGGATTGTCTGTGCCTTGAGAAGGCCATGGCCAACCTCTCTCTCCAGAACTCAAGGTGAACCTCCAGTTCCCCTGAAGGGCTCTTCATGTCTCCTCAGCATGAAGTTATGCAGCAGCATCATTCCTGGAGAGCTGAGGAGAGGCATGGATAAGTCATCTCAGAACTTCTCTGAGGAGCTACAACACGAGATGTTGTTGGTATCCATAGAAAACCATCAGGATCCCCTTGCAAGGGGCTGGTAGCTTGTCCAGGCTGAGCTGGCAGAAGATTGCAGCAGCTGTGGGTGTCCCCTGGGGATATGTTCTCCACCCAGGCTTTGTCCATATGATGTAAAGGCTTGCTTCCTTAGGGATCACATTCCCAGGGCATAGGACTGTGCTGAACCCAGTGGAGTTACCCTGTTGGGGTAGATGATAGGCTTAGCTCTGCTATCTGCCATTAATTTCTCTGTGGGCTGTGAGCCAACATCTGTCTCCTCTGCCTCAGGGCTTGATTCTCATTAATACTGAGGCCTCCTTACACCTTCTTGGCAGTGAAAAAAGGCCTTGCAGCAGAGTTTTATTTACATCTATTTGGTGGCCTGTTTTTTTTCACTTCTGATGCTCACCATCTTGCCCTGAAGAACTCGCCAATGCTTTGCTCTTGGACCTGTGCTTTCCTCACTGTGTTGTCTGCCCTCATGCATGGAAAACAGAGATTGTGTCTGCCAGAAATAATGAGGTTTTATCCTAATGGTCCAAGCAAATGCCATGGTTCAGGGTCTGAGAGGATCAACAGCATGGATGAGTTGCACAAGGAGTCTGTGTAAACAGAAGCTGGGATGGGAGGAGGTGGAATGGCTTCCTGCCCTCCCAAGTCAAATCTTCTCCTAGAGGCAAGCTGGGGTTCAATTTTCTGAACTGAGGAAGGTTCCCTTTATTTTCCAAGGGTGAATGGTGTGCATACAAATTTCCCTGCTCTTGGCTTTTCTTTCCCCACCCCTTAGGGGAGCTGGGTTTGGTGATGGGACATCCCAAACAGCTTGGATCTCTCTCTGATTCAAAGTCATAGCCAAAGCTGCTCTGCTGACTGAGGTGGACATTCCAGTGGAAATAATTAGAGGTGGAAATTCCAGTGGAAATAATTAGAGGTGTTCTTTGGCTCTGGGAACAGAGCATTTCTCCTTTGCTAGGTGATGCTCTGGGGTAGAGCTCGGTGCCAGATCCCCAGTTCTGCTGCAGGAGCAGCCTGGTAGCCAGACAAAGAGCTCCAAAGCCAAGAGCTGATGCAGTGAGTGTGGCAGCTCTGACCTTTCCCCACCTTTCCCTGTCCACCTATGCCTTTTGATCTGATCTTTTATTACCTCCCCATGTACTGCTTGCACACAGAATCCCTGCGTGCCTGAGAGCACCAGATGGATGATGGATAGCCAGAGCAGCACCTTGTTTTGCATGCTGGACACTGAGTACAGCTTGAATTTATTGCATAACATCCATCTTGGAGTGGAATAAGTTTGGGCTTTTTTCTTTCTTTCTTTCCAACTGACTTGCCCATGGTGTCCCTGAGTCTAGCAAAACCATGCAAGGCTTCACCTTCAGAAGGAGCCCTGGCAGTATGTTTAGAAGCATCCCTCATCCTAACAGCACTTGCCTTGAAATCCTCTGTCTGAGCAGCTCCAGACTTTCTGGGCTCTGCAAAGGAGCTTCAGAGCTGATCTTTGGCCCAGCCTCTCCATTCAGGACAATGGAAAATTGCAGTTTGAGCCTGAGCCTTCCTGAAGAGCAGCCTGTGCCAGCCCTGAGGAGCTGCAGATAGAAGGGATTTGCAGGACAGTGTGTCCCATTCCAGGCAGAGGTCAGCAGGAGTTTTGAGCAGAGTGGGGCTGGCTCCTCTAGCTGGAAACTTCTCTCTTTGCCTCTGGGCTTTGAGAGCTAGGCAGGTGTGTGCTGGGGAGTGAGCCATTGGTTTTGCTCAGGAGAGGATAGTTGGGATGAGGGAAAGCATGCATTTTATGTGCTTACATTTAGTTTTATCCCCCCTCCCTTCTTAAGCAAGAAGGGAACCTTGAGAAGGCCAAAATCTTGTCCTAATATTTCAGGGTAGCTAAGTATTTCATAAAGGCCCATTGGAAATGGCACCATAAATTCTCCCCTCTGGAAAATTGCTCTCTGCTATGAAACCAGGCAGGATAAATAGAACTATAAAAGGTTACCTGGAGTAAACAGATAGGGTTTCCAATCTGTACCACACAAAATAAATTGGAGCTCTTGGTAATCTGTTTTCCATGCTTAAGGCACGCTCAGCATCAGCTGAGCTCTGGCAGGGAGCTGCCATCTGTATCAATCCCTTCCTAGATGTCACAGGCCTCTTAATGAAATCTGGAAGGGAAATGGTAAGTGGAGTCAGTGAGTGGGAGATGTCAGCCCTGGCGTGATGGGCAATCATCAATCATCCCCTGTCAGCTATTCCTGTCTCAGGGAGGGAGCCTTTAGTTAAAGCAGAGAGGAAGAATGCTGCCAGAGCACAGGAACAAGCCCTGAGCTGTTTGCAGGTGCTGCTATTCACAGCTGCCAATTAAACCCCTGACATTTCCATAATGGCCAAGAGGCAAAGCATATGCACTTGAGAGCAACAGTGGGGTAAAAAAATTAATCTCACTTTATCAATACTTCACTCTTGTTGGGGTTTTTTTGGTGTGTTTTTTTTGTGGTGTTGTTTTTTCCCAGGGTGACATCCAACATCCTACTTGGCCTATTGTTTGTTTGCTGTAGAAAGAGAGAAAGCAGAGCTGGAAAGCAGCCAGGGCATTCATTTCCCCAGGATAGAGAGGAGATTCCAGTGGCTTGTTTCAACCCTTAATTGGGGAGGGAAAGCAGAGCAGTGAGGATTCCCACCTTAGGAAAACACTGTGTGTGCCTCTTGCCCCCAGCCATGTGCAGGTGCTCAGCTCCATCCCTGCCCAGCCTGCCCTGGCCTTGCCTTGCTCCAGAGGTGATGCTGCTCCCCCACTTATCCAGCTGCTCCTTGGCCTTCTTTGCTGCTACGCCCAAATTTTGCCTTACCTGCATTTTTAGAGAGGTCTCTGGGAGCTTTACTTCTGGCTGCTCCTTTCCTTTACCCCTCCACTAGCTGGGGGGAAAAAAACCAAACCAAAGCCAAGCCACCAGACCCTAAAAATGTGACCACTTCTGAATAGACACATGACTTTATTTGGGGCAGGAAGGGGGAAAATGGCCAGGGACAAGCTAGTTTTTTGCCTTTTTTTTTTTAATCAGAGAAAATATTTTTGTGGTGGGAAAAGAAAAATAAAAGACATATTTCTAGAGAAAAACTGCCTAGTATTGCCAGCTGACATTTCTCTTTTGGAGGACATACAACTTTTCAGAGGTGCCTTTCTTTTCGTGCTCTCAGCTGTGTGTAGCTCTTTTGAGGGGTGCAGTGCTCTGTAAGCAAACAGAGCAGCAGAAAGGGCTGCATTCACCTGCTCCAGGAGCTGCTTGGGCTGCACAGCCCTGCCCAGGCTGCAGCTGGATAGCCCTGGGGGGGCTGAGGTGTCCTCTGCACTCCTGCTGCCCCTGAGGGAGCTCAGCCCTGCCAGCTCAAGTGTGCCAGGCTATGTCTAGGCTGAGCAGTTCCACACCTAGCCATGCAGCTGCAATGCTCAAGTAGAGAGTGATCTTGGCTCAATTTTCCACCCATGCACGTGCCTCATGGAGTTCCACATCCCTTCAGGTAGCAGGGACAGCTGTGGCTTCAGATGCCCAGGGCCTGTTTGAATTCAGCTCAGTCAGGTAATTTTCTAACACGTTTCTGAAGGTTTTTTTCATGCATTTTTCTCCCTTCCAAACCATTCAGTGTTTGAGATCATAGAATCCTAGACTGGTTTGGGTTGGAAGGGACCTCTGGAGCTCATCTAGTCCAACCCCCCTGCAGTGGCCAGGGACATCCCCAACTAGAGCAGCTTGCCCAGAGCCCTGGCAAGCCTCACCTGCAATGCCTCCAGGGATGGGAACTCAACCACTACTCAGAGAGAATGTTAAAGACCAAGTGATGCTACTGGTTTGGTTTGATACCCAGGGTAGGCCAATTAACCCCACATGAAACAGCAAGGCTGGCTTAAAAAAAGCTGAAAGGCAGAAATCTCACCCAAGTCTGGCATCAAATGCTTCTCTGTAGCATCTTTGTGGCCATAAAGCCTTGCTCTGAGTCCATCCCCAGGACAATGCAGAATTGCCCCAGCTGGCCATAAAGGAACCATTGTGGATACTGGACAGGGTCAAGATGGGACAGCAGACAACACCAGGAGGACTCATTTCCCCTGCTTTTTGGCAGTGTTAGCTCCACATGGGCTCATTTATCCTGCCAGAAAGCAGGCTCATTTATGGCTAGTCTGAGCACCTCTTTGCTCTGCTGTGTGGACATCTTTTCTATTAAGTAAAAATATGGAGATTGGGATTTTGAAGGCACCTGAGGGCTTCTTTCAGAGGTGGTTTAAGAGGCTGCCATCTCCTTCTGCTGAAGGGAAGTTTCCTCCTGAATCAGCAGGTAGGATCCTATGGCTCCTCACAGCCTCTTGAGGTTACAGCACAATATTCCAGCTGAAAGCACTGAAGAGGATGTGCTTGCCTGGAGGCACTGAGTGATAGCTGAGTGAGAGGAGATGTGTGTGCTGGCGTGGCAGAAGCAGGCAGACAGCTTGGGTGACACTGCTCCGTATTGCTCCTTGGAGAGCCCGAAGATCAGTGGATGCCAGCTCCCATGGAAGTGTCTTTCTCCTTTGGAATGCAGTCAGGGTTGGGTACCTCTTTCTCCTCAAATCCTTTCCAGAAAAGCTGTCAGCAGTGTTAGTCTTTTAAGGGTTGCATGGATCCAATTGCCCCTCTCTAGTCTCCTAAAGTCTCTCCTCTAGTCTTCCAGCATGACATCACTGAGATTTCTCAGGGGCTTAAGGCTAAACATGCTTTTAAGTCAAGGATTTGTTTGTTCAGGCTTTACCTCCATGTACTTCAGGGGAGTTAATACATGTTAACCCTTCTGATGCAAAGGGACACTAGCATCTAGACAAGGTTTGGCATTGGAGACAGCAAACAAGTCCTGGTAGCTCTTCTCCTGCTGTGGTCATGCAGGATGAGCTCCAGGCTTTGCCTCTTGCTTCCCTGCTCCTGGGGCTGCCCAGCTCTGAGCTAGAGTGCTGACCTTCCTAGCCAAGCAAAGGCCTTCATGCTGAACTTGCTGTCTCTTGTGGTTTTGCCCTGCTCCATGGCTCACTTGTGTTAGCATTGGCAGGCTTCAGGTTGTGATGTTATGTTTCAGATGCTTTTGAAAGCTGACACACACAAGCTCTTTTCTTTCCTCTTCTGCCTGCTAGGATTATTTCAGCTCCACACACACAAAACCTCCTATTAGGCAAGAAATGAATGCTATGAGGGTGAAGTATCTCCGGAGAGTGGTGAGAATGCAGGCCAACTGGAGGTTCAGCACAGTGATGCCTTAGCTTCTCATCCTCAACTAGAAAGCTTTTCAGCCAGCAAATGGTGCCTGAGAAGGCTGCACAACCTAAGAGGGTTCAGCAAACACTGGGAACAACAAAAAACAAGTGTTAAAATATGCTGGAAAGGTGCATCCTGCTTTGTGGTGACTTGCTGCACGTGGTTTCACACACATTCTCTGATAAACAATGCCCTCCCCCCTGTGCCCAGAGCCATTATTCCCTCCAGCAGCACAGCACCAAGGGCCAGGGCCTCGTTTGGTTGAAGTCAGCAGAGCTCTGCTGAGCTTGACTGCTTGCCATTGATTCCTGCCAGCTGAAGAGCTGGCCTCAAGAGTGACAGCAATGTCACTGCATGTTTTATGTATGGCTGTAAAACAATAGTCCTAGAGGCAGCAGATGCTGCGTGGCCAGGGAGCTTTGTGAAATGCTCTCCAGACACAAAAGCTCATCTCTGTGGTCAGGCCTGCTTCACATGAGGCACTGCAACTGAAATCTTCTCCTTGGGAGCCTGCAAACATCTCTGCAATCACGTCCCAGCTGCCAGGTCCCTTGCAGAGCAGGAGATGGTTGTCTGGACACCTGGAGGAGGTTGGCCAAGCCTCCCTTGGCTCCCCAGTACCTGCTGCAATGGTATGAATTTGGGATCAGCTCTTTCTAATTAAGTGGTCACTTCACTGCACAACTTCCCATCTGTTTCAGATGGAGCTGTGGGGAGGGAGATCATTCACTTTCATGGAGGCTTTTGCAATTGTCAAATGTCTGGGTTCTTTTCTAATTTGGAATGAAAACCAAAGCATCTTGAAATGCTCTAAAAGAAGAGAAGGGAGTGTCTGCCTCTCAGTCCCAGACCTCTCATTGTCCCCTTTGTGGACCATCTTCCCTTTGCAGATCCTACAGCAGGATGCTCTAAAGCAGCTGCCAGAAACTGAAGCTAGGGAGCTGGAAGAAGCTCAGTGGGTTTGGGAGCTCTCTGCATCATCTTTTCTGACATTTTGACTCCCATGTCACTTCACCCACCCTAAAGGGGAGAGAGCCTTGAGGGAGCTAGCTTCTCCTTGGCTTTCTGAGGCCCAGGCACATCCCATGGGGAGGGCTGAGTGTCTTTGCTGCAAGGTAGCCCAGGCTGACTGACACCAAGGATCACACGAGTCCCACCATGGAGACAGCTCCTGTGGGGAAGAGATTCACATCTCTGCATGCCATATGCAGGCAAGTGAGAGAAAAGAGTATTGATCTATTGAGTGAAGTCACAGAAGAGTAATAAAATGATCCAAAAAAAAAAAAAGGGGAAAAAAATTGGAGGAGCCTAGTCAGAAGGAAGCCTGAAAGCACCTGAAAGTGTGCAACTGCAAAGGGCAGGGAGGAATATCTCACCTGAAATGTGAGAACATAACAGAGGGAGCATAAAAAGGAAGGCTTTCCAGGGGAGGTTGTGATAAAGAGGGAGAATAATTGCCTTATCTGGTAATCTGTTTAGTCTTTGGAGGAGTTTTGGGGAGAAGCAGTAGCCTCAGAGGTTGAGGAATTTCCTAGCAGAGCTTGGAAATGCACAATAGAGATCAGTGCTGTCTAGGCAGAGAGTGAAAAGAGAGGGTCTGCAGATCTTATCCAGCCCTCACTTCATGCCCCAGCAATCTTTTCCACTGACTCAAGCAGGATTTGGATCAGAGCCTTTTCTTTTTTTACCTCCTCTGTTGATGTCTGTCTGCAAAGGCACACAGTGGAGCCCAAGGATGACACCAGGAATGGCTCAAAGTGACAAAGCAGGAGGTTGGCAAATCAGAGAACTCTGTTACAGCTGGGAGCTGAGTCAGGGTCCAAAATTCCATCTTTCTGGAGTGAAATGGCATTGAGCTTGGGTGTCAGGAATTCCTTTCAAGCTGTCAAGCAGCAGCTGGAAGGGCAGTGTCAGGGCTTGGCAAGCCTTGCTTTTGCCACAGCAGGGGGAGGAGAGCCCTGCAGATTCCCTTGCTGTGTCCTCTGCTGGAGGGAGGTTTTGTTGTGGGTAACCAAACCTAGCTCCAAAGAGCAGAGTCATCCTAGGAGTGGGGCAGCAGTTTGGTGCCTGCCTGATTCCCTTTGCCTGTTAGCAGCCTCCCCTGCTCTAATTACTGGGACAGGGCTGGAAACTTGCTCTTCCTGTTCACACCTCTTATTCATCTCTTCAGAATGCCCTGTAGGGAGCAGGGAGCACAAGACAGCAGTATTTCCCCAGTCCCTCCATGCTAAAGACACCTTTCAAGCTGACTCTGCACAGGGCCAGCAGGGAGAAGATGTGACTGAAGGGCAGCCAGAGAAAAAACACCACACTTTCCAGAGCATCATCCCTCTAGACATGGCTAGTGAGTCTCAGCAAGGAAATGATGCCTCTTTGCCCCCCTCTAAATTCTACAGGAGGCTCTGGGGAGCCCAGCTTACTGCTCCTGGAGCTGAGAGCCTGGCAGAGTGCTCCCACTCAGTCAGAGATGCTGTTAGTCCCCCAGAGGCACTGGGTAATTTCATACAGGCATGTCTTTGAGCCTTTCATCACCCAAATTAGAAACATCATAACACAGCATAAAACACATCTGAAAAAGCCATCAGAGGCAGGCAAGGAGAAAGCAGTGTGCTGAGAATTGAGAAAACACTGCAATTGAATGTTAGGCTTCCTTTTTTTCACCTCCTGATGGCAGGAAGGGACCTTCTGCAAACACACGAGGTGATTGAGGAGCTGGAGAAGTGGAACACCCTTCTTTCCACCCAGCAGGGAGCTCAGCCAGGCATTTCCTCTTTGAAAAGGGAGAGATCAGTGAGAGAGCTTTTCAGCAGCAGGTCACCAGTTGGCTCCTCAGCTCTAATCACCAGCTCCCCTGGCACCTTTATGCCTCTGTAAATCTCACCTCACACCAAGCTGAAGGTTAAGCTTTCAAAGGACCTGAGAACATTTGTGGCCCAGTCTCCACATGTACCCCCAGCAGCCCTAGAGGTACTAACTGCAGTCCCAGAAGGCTTTTTTGCTCCTAGCCTCCCCAGGGTGCTCGGGGCACTCAGCCAGAGCTAGGTGCCACAGCATCCAGGTCACTTGGGAAAAGGAGGACTTGCAGCCACAGTGCAGAGGAAGGGAGGAAGCACTGAGTTCAAGGGGAAGCTAACTAACTGCACAGAGGTGGTTTTGGAAATGAAATACTTCTTGAAACTGTTGAAAAAAAAAAAGCTGAGGGTTAGATTCCTGACCTGCTTCTGAAAAATTTATGTTGAGTCATTTTTCCTAGGTCCTGAACCTTCTTATTCATGCTGGAGAGCAGCAAATCCCAACATGTTTTATGGGCAAGCATCCACACAGACAGAGGTTTCCTTATTCCCTTTAGTCTTGTTTTTTCTCCATGTGTTGACCTATGGAAAGTGTAATCCTGCTCCCCTTTGCAGTGGCAGAGATCTGACACTGATGTTCCAGGGTTCAGCTCTGCAGAGGTGTTGGGGTTTTACACTGCTGCACTTTGCTGGACAGGAGGCAAAGGCTAATGGAGACAAACAGGAGACTCCTGCCAGGTCAGCTTGGGTTTGGATGCAACCCTAATGAAGAGAGGAAGGGTTGGATGGTAGATAGGCTAACAGCTCAGCTCCTTCAGGCACAGCCCCTCTCTGACCTGCCCAGAGCAACACCCACTCTAAACAGATTGGATCTGGACTGCAACCTTGGCTAACTGGGAGCAGAATGGCTCCACTGGCTTCAGGGGAGCTGCTGGATGCAAAAAGGTGTGCAGGCACTGGCCTCTGTCTGTTACAGGAGGAGGATGGCTCCTGAAACTAATTAATCCCTGCACACATCAGCTGACCCATCTCATTGTTAGCAATACATTGTTAATGATTCATTTTAGTCAAGCATCATTTGAACACAAGGCAATTTGCAATTTCATTAGAGTACAGAAAAGGCCTGGGGTCTATTCCTGGGAAAAATGGGGGGGAAATCTGGCAAAATTTCATACAGGATGTTAATCCTCTAATTAATTTTATGTATCAAGCAAGAATTAATGTGTCCTGCTATTGAAGCACAAGTCCTCTTGCCAAGAAGTGCATTTTGTCATACCTTCCCCTCCAGGAAAAACCTCTCGACAAGCTTTGTGGCAAAACACCCTGGCAACTAATGACTAGCTTTGAAGCAACATTCACAGCCCATTTGCTTTGATGACATTTGGAGCTTCCCCCCCTCCCCTCCTCATTCCAAAGGCTGTGGTGAGTGCAGAGCTCTCCCTGCACTGCTTTGAACACTGATCAATAAAGGCAGATTTGTCAGGTTGCATCTGAGCACTATCACATCTTTTAGCTCCTTTCTTGCTTGAGTTGCTGTACAGAGTTTTAAACTAAACCTTATGAAGGGCTTGGAGGCTCTTATGCTTCCCATAGCCACAGGCACTTCAAAAGCTCCGAGCCTGGGCCAGTTAACCTGCCAGCAAACTGACACTTTGTGGCCACCACACAGCATCAGAGGATGCATTCCATCTCAAACAGGCACACACACAAAACCTTTGCATGCATGGCAACTATGCTAGTGCAAAAAGGAGGGAGAAAAAGTGACTTTGCCCCAAAGAGAACACATCCAGGGTGGTAAATACTGAAACAGATTTGGGTTAGCTCCCTGGCACCAGTGTAAATCCTAGAGCAAGGCAAGGTCACAGTCATTCAGGTTGGAAGAGACCTCTAAGCTCATCCAGTCCAACCATCCCTATCACTCCCAGGACACTAAACTAGGTCCCTAAGCAGAGCAGCTCAATGTTTCTTCAACCCCTGCGGGGACGGGGACTCCAGCACCTCCCTGGGCAGCTTATTCCAAGACTTAACAACCCTTGCAGGGAAGAAATTCCTCCTGACATCCAATCTAAAGCTCCCCTGCTGCAACTTGAGGTCCTTACAGCAACAGATGGGGATCAGAGAGTGGGCCAGGGAGTTTCATCTGGATTGTAACTTTGGACTTCTCCTTGATCAATGCTAAAATCTTCAGGTCTGCTTTCTCCTCTCAGTGGCTGTGTGTAATGTGTCTTCAGCAGAGCTCAGCTAATTTAATAAGATGCAAGCTAAGGAAGTGCTTCAGTTACTTATCAAGGGTTTCAGATGACACATTATTGTTGTACTGCAAAGTCAATATTTGCTAATCAGGTTAGTAGAGGAACTGATTCAGGGCTACAACTCTGGGACTGCAAAGGCATTTCAGATTAATTAAACCTATCTCCTCCTCACTCAACACATACACAGCATCCCCCCTGCAAGTTGGTGTCTCCCTAAGCAAAACCTCTCTAGGCCACAGTTGGAGGATGACAAAGGAGGTCTCCATGAAAGAAAGTACTTCCTTAGCAATTTTTAGCTGTAAAGCTATTAGATTACAGCCCAACTTCCCCAGGGTGTGCTTGCAAGTCACTTCCACCATCACACAGCAAGCCACTGTGGCTACTCCTGGAAGCAGCTAGGGAGAACAGGCTCCATCAGTGGCAATATCTGGATTTCAGTTGATATTGAGGAGCAGTCCCCAGGTTACACTCCAGCTGACACTTCCCAGGAAGTCCCATGGCCACCCCTGCAAGACACATGCTGTGCTGACTCCTTGCAGTCCAAGTCCTGTCTGAAGCTGTCAGTAAGCTGCAGTAAATAGTGAATCCAGCTGCACTGTAAAATAGATTGACTTTTGATTTCAGCTGATACATACTCTTGTCTAGAACATGAATTAAAGCATTCATCCCTTTTTCTGTCAGAGGGCAGGACAGGAGGGGTTAGCTGTGAGGAGCAAGCAGGGGGCTTCTCCTGACAGAAGCCCAGCAGCATGCCTAGGAAGTGGAGCTTTGCACAACTGCAGCACTCAGGAGCCTTCCTCTCTTGCTCTTGGATGGCTCCTTCCTCAGCATTGTCATCTTCAGCTGCTGAGCTGCTCCCTCCTGTGCCTCTGCCCCAGAGCCTGGGCTCACTGGGGTGTGCTGCTCCCACTCAAGCACTGGTGCTCCTTTTCTCCTGGGTTATCTTTGGCATTCTACTCTCTGTTGCTTCCAGCTACTCTTTCCTGACACATCGCAGCTCTTTTTAGGCTTGAGAAGATTCATCTGTTCCTCCTCTGGGTGTAAAGGCCTAAATGTAATCAGGAGTGCACACAGTGTAAGATTCTTTTTCTCTTCCTGAACTGCAGCCCCAAGATTGTGCCTTGTAGCCCCAAAACTGAAGATCTGATGCTTTAAGCATCATCCCCCACCAACTTGGACTGGGAGGGTGTGAATGCATCTGTGTATGGTCTACAACACACCATTCTAGATGTGGACAAGGGGAATGATGCTGAACTGATCCTTTGGCTGATCCTGTCTGCTTTTCCTAAAAGACAAACCAGAATCCACCACAGGCTTTACCTGGAACAGATAATCTTTGGATTTCAGTGAGTAACATCACTCATTGTGAAATGTGTCAACATCTGTGCAATAAAAGTGACACTCAGGTATCAGGATGTGGAGGAATTCCATTCACATTTCAGCTCCCTGATTGCTCTGCTCATGTTCACAATGACTGTGCTCTGAATGAAAGCAAGAGGAGTGCTTAAGCAAACAGTCATCAATTAATTCATAATGAAACATGACAGTCATAATTCAATTGAGGATGTATTTCAGATTGTTGTTACTATTTGTCTAGGTCTTTTTTTTTTTTTGCCTGGAGGAAGATCTGGCTTCACAGTGAAATGTCAGCTGTTGAAATACCAAACTTGTGAGGTGTGCATGTGTATTCATTAACTGCAATGATGTAGACACTTGTGTCCTGAAGCTCTGTGCCCCTCAGGTCAAAGCCCTCCCCTCTGCACCCATCAGCATCCCTGTGCTGGGCTGCCTCAGCACAGCACGAGCAGCTAAAGGCTGGCACTATTCCACTTGCTAGCTCAGGGATGTGTGGTAGCACATTAAGGGATGGTCAAGGTGTGACCAAAAGAATGTTAAGTCATTTGTCTCAACCTCAGTCAAGAAACCATAATCCCAGACTGGTGATGTCTATGTGGAAAGAAATGCTTCAGAAAAAAACTCATTGCAGGCCTTGAAATGTAATCTCTATGCTGAAAGTAGCTATTTTTGTGAAAGCTTCCCTGTTCTGATGGCTTTAGTAGGGGAGGGCAATGGATGCATGGCTGTGAAGTGCCCAGATGGATGTTTGGCATTGTTCAAGCATGGCTAGGAGCACAGAGGAAGCACCTGGGGAAGTAAGGAAGGGACAGGAATTGGTCAAAATGCAGGCTGGGTCTTCCTCCAGTTGCAAAGCTCTCAGGATGTGTCATTCTGTATGCTGAGCTTAGGCAGACACAACGTGCTGAGCCTGTAATTCATGTTATTTGTCTACTATTTACCCTGATTAGAAGTCCTTTCACCTCAGGGTATGAAACCCTCCTGAAATCCACTCTCCAGCACCCACAGCACTTCTTTCCTCTCCTGTCAGCTCATCTTGTCAAATCAGAAAGATAATTAACCAGCTCATCCTTGAAAACAAAAACTAGCCTGGTTCCTTGACAGATTATTTCTAGAGGAGTCTCCTGAGGAGGGAAGGGTTGCTAAGCTTACCAGTGTCCTAGCAAAAGCCTGGTTTTTAGCTTTCTAAGTAAGATTTGAGTGCCTTGTGTTCTCACTACCTTTCCAACTGTGATACTCAGTACTGATTAGCAGAGTCCTTTTGGCATTGCTACTTCCCTTCCCAGTGCATCTGGCAAGTTAGCTGCTAGTTTAGATTCTCCTAGAACATCACAAAGACAAGGATATCCCTCAGGGACACAACTCAAACCACATTCCTAGGAGAAACACACTTTCTGCAGCAGCCACTAGTTGGGATTTACATTTGTGTGTCATAATGTCCTCAACTGTTTGAACACTTCCAGCAGAGGCCTGACAGCACCACAAGAGTCTTGCTGTTCCATCTTCTATTGGCTGTTAAGGCTACAAGGATTATTAATCTGCCACAGATTTCTAGCTGAAATAGATCACTTTGCCAACACTACAGGTAGAAAATTGAGGCATGGAATAATTGGGTGAATTACCAAGAGAGAACATCCAGGTCAAGTCCATATGCAATCTCCAGTTCACTCCCTTTTCCCAGTTGCTGTAGCATTTTCCAGAACAGAAAACTAGAAAAAGGTAAAAAAAGTTTAATGACAATTTACAAATATACAATACTTACACTGTTTAGAGTTACAAACATGGCACATCCTGCAGAAACCAAAAGCTCCCTCTCACCTCTGGCACACTGCAGAGTTATTTATTTACAAAGAAAAACTACAGTCACTTTCAGAGTGTCACATGTTCACATCTAAGCATTTCTCAGCTGAAAAACATCTTGCAGCTTACCCACAGGCACTTGAGCAGTTGGAGCTATCACATCCCAAACTCTACCAGAGCCTGTTAGGCTGACATGACATTGCATTTCTATGTTCTAACAGCCTTTAGCCCTTTCTAGTCAGCTTTAGAAAGGGTGCTCCAGTTGTGTTAGAGTGTGTCCAACTCTTCCTGAAAGGAATTAAAAGAAAAAAAAGATAAAATGTCCTTTTTCTTACCTCATGAAACTTTTATGTTAAGCTCTTCCTTCACTGTGTACAATCCTTACCTAAGGTAACAGACAAGCTGAGGATGCTTCCCAAATCCTGCTCATTGCCATTAGTTTTCCAATGTTGGATGTTTTTTAGATTGTATTTTCTTTAAAGCCAAAAATGAAAAGCTTTCTTCTACCTGAGAGCAAACCTCAGTATTTCTTAGTCTGTGTGTACTTGAGAGTCTGTCTGGAGGTGAAGAGTTGCAAGAACAGCAATGCAGGGTCTGCCATCTCCTTAGGTGTGTGTCTACAGACACTTTCATGCTCTGGTGACTCTGTAATTTCAACCCAGAACAGTACTGAACTCGATACAATTCAGGTAGTTTGGGACTACACATTTACAACTGGTAGGTTTTAATTAAGACTAACCACCCCCAGAGTATTAGCTGTGGCTCAGCTCAAGATTGGTTTTGTTTTAACTGAAGGAACAGAACAGAGCTTGCTGTCAGGAGCTGCCAAGAGGTTAAAAGCTGTACTCCAGCACTAAAACATTCCCCTCCCCAAGCCTACTGCACAGACCAAACAAGCTCCAAGGTCAAGCATCTTTCCAGGATGCCTGCATTCGGGATTTTCTTCGTGCTAGAGCTTCCTGCTTTTTCCTTTCAATCTCCTCTTGAGAACATTTTCTGTTTTTTTGTTCCACCACAGACACTGTAAATAAAAAGAGGCATTAAGAGCACTCAGGTTTGTTCAAGAAGTGCTTTACCTTCTCTGTTTTCAGTGTGAGCAGACTCCTGTGCCATAGCATCCCCCCCATTAGAAATGGCTCCTCTCTCCTGTCCCTGAGGCTGCCTGAGATGCGTGACCTTTGGAGTGCTCCTGATTCCTGCCTCCCAAGGAAAAGCCTGGGCTGCAGACACTTGCTTCAAGCAAGATTTCCTTGGCTGCCCTTCAGGTGAACCTTGTGACATCAGGAGTCAGCAGAGGAGATGGGGATGGCTTACAGAAAATGAGGGCTCTGCAGCTGAGTGAGTTAGGCAGAGCTAGGGGCACAGAGATGGTACAGACACTGGGGTCAGGTACAGGACAGGTGTCACACAGAGAAAACCAGAGAGGCTGAAAAAAGGTCAGAAGTAGCAATAAAAATTGGCAAAAGAGACAAGAACATGATAGCTAAGTCCAATATTTTACATGTTGTGCTACAGAAGTGTAATTTCCCCTACAATAAAATCCTGACCTCACTGGAACCAACAGGAACTCTCCCTGCACTGGGTTTATACAGCCAGTTCCAAGTCATCTCTTTGAATAAGTCCTCTTTTCAACTGGATAAACACAACAAAGGGGCTCTTTGCTTCATACAGAGAAAAGAAAGATGTCCATGAAAAGTGACCTATCAGTGTTTGAAAGGAACAACATCCATCTTTCTGTTACAGCAAGGTCCTCAAGATGAGACCAGTTGTCTGTAAAGAACATCTAGACTACTCTTCTTAATCCTTCTAGAACCTTCCAAAGAATGACTAGTTCTTTCTCCCCTCCCTTCCCCCTGAACATCCATTTCTCTGCTGCTTTACTGGGGAAGAAGCACAGATCAAACACTGACTCTTGAGGTAATGCTGGCTGAGAGTTTGCAGGAATTCTCTTGGTGCTGGTTTTGTAACAAGGCTTCCTGCAAACTGAGCCTCATCTAGCACGCTCTGAAGGCACACTTTATCCAAATTAATATGCATTAATATTAATTTAGCCATGAGATCAAGTCAAAACAAGACTAGCTGGCACTTGGCTGGTTCTGTGCTTCCCTAGCAAGTAACAGCAGTGCATGGGATATTACAGACTGTGGCTTGATGATGGAGAAGTGATGACTCCCCTTGGGATGAAAGGGAACAGTAGCGTTCAGGCTGCTAACAGGAGAGTATTTCACTGGCAGTTGTAGCCACAGAGCAAACAGCAGCACAGGCCAAGGTTTCTGAAGCTACAAGTGATCTGAGGTTCTGATTTCCAGCTGTACTACAAATCAAAAGAAACTGGCATTCCCCATCCCCTGCTGCCTTCTCTCCCTGCCCCTCTGTTACCTAAGGTTTTACACAGCATGGCTGAGGTTAGTCATCTTTAATGTTTTTCCAAAGGAACTGTAAAATAGAGCACAAGTTCACACCACAGCATTTACTAGGAATCAAACCAGCAGTGGGTTTAAGTCACACTATCAGACTGTGAGCCTATACTTCATCCTAGTGTCTATGGGAGAGTGAGGAGCATTCAGACAAGTGGAATGAAAATGGGAAGCAGTAAGGCCTTAGCTACAGGAGTTCAAAAGATGCAGCAGGACAAGTTTGCTTTGGAGAAAACAACCTCCAAATTCCCATTTACTAGCACCTAAGCTGAATGGCTGAATGCTGAACAGGGTATAAATGCCTGTCACTGTGATCACAGCAAGTACACAGAACCACTCTAGCAGTGACACAACAAAGACAAGTACCTGAGGGAGGCAGTGCAAAGGACTCTGACAGGTGCCTCTTGAAAGGTGACTTCTTAGTGTCCAGCCTGCTGTGCAAAGTCACATTCACCTGGTTCTTGCTTCCTTCCAGCCCTTGCAGAGCAATCTCAAGGCCAGCCTGGCTCCCTGGCTGTTCCAGGCCTGGATGGAGAGCACCCTGAGAGCTGTTAGTCTTCCGGAACTTAAACTTGGAAGGCCCAAGGGATGTTTTGTTACCCGAGCTGCTGCTTGGCATCCTTCCCACGCTGCACAAAAGAGCTGGGTTGTCTAATGCTTTGTTCCTACAAGTGCTTCCTGCATTGACAGGACCTACTTCAGACCCAGACTCTCCTGCTGGCACAGAATTTGACCTGTACCACTTTCCTGCAGTGGCCTTTGCAGTATGTTCAGCAGCAGCTTGCTGACAGTTCTTAGGCAGCATGGACTTACACTCCACAGAAGTACCTGAGATCACAGCTAGAGGACTTGAGAGGGTTTTACAGTTCACTGGGGGACCTGCTGTGGCCAGTCCATGGGTAGCCTTTGCTGAATTCCTACAGGAATCATTCAGTGAGAAGGCATCCAGCTTTAGATGTGGGTTTTGTGCCAAGAGGAGGTCAGGCAGTCCTTGTTTAGATGCTGGGAAGCTGTGAGCAGCATTTGATCCAGAATTAATGCTGCCTCCTTGTATGCTTTTAGCTCTTTCCCCTCCTTGTTTAACATCCTGGCTCTGGGTCTGCTTTTCTATGTCATCACACACCTGGTACAACAATTCATCATCCTCACAGTTTGCATCCCAAAGGCTGTCGGATTCACAGAACATATCTAGGACCTGATCAGAGAATCTGGGTTCATTCCAGTCATCAAAAGAGAGAGGACGTTTTTTGGGTGTTTCAGCTTGATTTAAGTGACCTGTGTGAGCTTGGTTAACCACTTTAGTGAGGTCGTTGGGTTTTGTGTTGGTAGAGCCACTGGCTGAGTGACAGCAAGCAGCCTGGCTGTTACTCCCACCTTTTTCAGTCCATTGTCTAGGAGGATGAGATCTTGAAGGGAGAAGAGGAAGAGGCTCACTTTTGGGCTGAAGAGTTTCATTTGCATTCTTGCCTTTGGATTGCACTGAAACAGGAACACAGCTCAAATCACTGTTTTGGGCACTTCTCCAAGCAGAGCTCATTTTATCTGCCTTAGCATCCCCTTTGCCATGAGAGGCCGTGGGCTCTGTCTTTGAGTGTTCTCTCTGGGATGGCTTTTGTAAAGAAAGAGATTTTACAGCATTTTGTGTGTTTTTACTAGCATTTTTCACAGGTGAAAACTGCAAACTCTTGGATTTGTGTGCATTCCCCAAACAAGTCCCTGAACTGCACCTGCTTCTTTCCTTTGTTCTGGTAGCATCAGATGGATCTGCAGGCATTGGTGGTGCTTCTTCAGTGCTTAACACCTCAGGATTTTGGGTTATCTGCATCACAAAAGAGTCATCTGCCAAAAAATCTGTATCCCAGTCATCAAAGTCATCATTAACTCCCCCAGCAAGCTTACTGGAGACCACTGATTGTGTCTTCAAAGAAGGAGGATTCTTTTTGGTCAGCGTGGGAGTATCAGGTCTGGGACCAGTCTTGTTCACACTTCCTAGGGCACAGGGAGTATCTTTGTGACACACCTCTGAATCACCATTTTGCATGCTTTTCCTTTCTCCAGGAAGGTGTTCCTCCTCTAAGGTGCTTTTATTTTCATGGGAACTAGTATTTAGAGAAATGTTTGACAGTCCTTGGCTCAGCTGTCCACTGCACTTCTGGGTAGAGCAGTCAAAAAGAGCATGAAGGGCTCTTTCAGCCTCAAGGTCTATGGACTTTGGAGTGCTGGAGGGCCAGGGCTCTGCAGCAGGGATGCCAGTGCTGTGTCCAATTGGTTTCAGGGACACAGCAGCATCTGTTTCAGACACTTCACCAAAGAGTGATTTCAGGTTCTTCATGTTTATTTCATCTTTAGGATTACTAGTTAAAGACACTGAGGTGGTCTGGATGACATCATGGCCAAGCTTCTCTTGTTCCTGAACAGCATCTAGCTCTACCAGATTTTTATCAAACTCCTTAGCCAATTTCATCAGTTCCTCTTCAGGATTTTTTATTTTAAGATCTCTAGACACATAAAATAGAAAAGAAAAAGAAGTCAGATCTAGTGAGAAAGCTTAGGCAAGCTCAGTGCCACAACCACCTGAGCTGTTTATGCTCTAGCTGAACAACTGCAGAGAGCACGACTGGATCCCACTGATTTCCAGTGTGCAGGCAGCATGCAAACTTTGCTAATTCCCAAGAAATTCCCCATTAGGAAGAGATAACAAGCCCAAAGTTGAAAGCATGACTGACTATACATAAATGAAGACCACACAGCCTTTCTCCTGAAAGCCCAGCTGTGATGGGCAAGACAAAGCTGGAACTTACCTTGTACAGCTTAACTTTGTCCTAGCTCGTGCTTTGACTGCTCCAGGAGTGCAGGGAATAGCATCCTCCCCAATCCATGTCCCTAAAAGGGAGCCTTCATTACAGGCTGCTTTTTCATCCTGGATGATTAGATTTATAATGCTCAGCAATTTGATTTCACTTAAAGATTGGACTAGACACACACCCTGCAAACTGTATCAAACCTGCTACAGAGAAATAGCTAAAGATAAAAAAGCTGGAGCAACACAAGCCAGGGGAGATTCCTGAGACACTGTCTCCTGTTGATATTCTTATCACTCTAACTGTATCCATTTAAAAGAGGAACTTCAATTAAAATAGCTGAATTTCATTGTGCTGCTCCAGTCTACTACTCCTTCAGGTTTGTATGTTTCTATTATTGTGGAGTCTCTCATTCTTGTGCCTCAGCAGTCATACAAGATGATTCAAAAATGCTTAAAGAGAACTGCCAAGCACACCCAGGATGTGAAGAAACTCTTCACCTTTTAACAGGTGAGTGATTGAGGATAAATAAACACCACAGTCTTCCCAGGACCAGGAGCAACAACTTGTATCATGAAAGTAAAGCTTTCTAGAGTGGAGCTGCTGCAAGTCCACTGTCTCACAACAACCTTTTGTACACAATCTGTGGTTCATAAGAGTCACTCTTATGACTTGAAGTCAGTCCAGCTTTAGGGTTTTTTTTAATAGTCCAACTATTACTAGTTTTGTACACCCAATTCTTACCCTGAGCCACTGTAACTAACTATTCTGAACTATCCTTTAGAAGGTGACAATTACCTGAGGAGCAATACGATTGACAATCTCTGATATTTCTACTGCACATCTACTGGTAGACTGCTTGGTTTTTCCATTGCCTATGAAAACACACAAAAATCTTCTTAAAGCCTGCGTAACAATTCCAGTTATAAAGTACAGTGTATCTCAACTCATTCCAATAGGTGTGTTAATACTAGAGCTTGAAGAACTTACGGGGTTTTAATAACAATAAACCCAAACAAGCTAACAATGTGAACAGCAAAGGACCTTTCTGACAAAACCTGCTAACTCTGAGCACACTCCCACCTCCAAAAGCTGCCCTGAAGCCTGCTTTCTGCTAGGATTTACCTAGTCTGCGTGCAATTGGTGAATGAGGGTCCCAGAAGATTTCCTGCTGGATCTCTGTGTCATTCCCAGGGGAGCTGAAAGTAGGCATTCGGGATTTCCTGCTCAGTGATCTCTTGGGTGTTTTGTGTAAACATGATTCTGTGTGAACAGAAAGATCATCCTTATTACGTGAACAACAAAGAGAAGGCCAAACGAACCTAGAACATGCAACAGGGCAAGGCACAAAGAGGATGCTTTGGGAAATTGAAGAATAAAAACCAAGTTCACACGTCATCATTCCTTTACTTAAGACAGGGACTTTGTTCACAACTCTACATTTGATGCAGAGAACATGACTTGATCTTTGTTGGTTGCCTCACCACAGAGATAACAAAGCAGCGCATGATAGTGACAGTTACATGCTCAGCATCTGGTGGCAAGGGGAACAACTGGCAATCCTCCTGTCTGGAAGAATACTGACTTCAGTTATGTTAAGAGAAAACCTGTGTATGCCTCTATGGGAGGATAGTTTGTACTCTTACTTACTGAGTATTTTTCACCCAGACTCTGATTTGCATCTCAACTTTAACAGGCCCCCAGACTGTTCAGGGTCACAACCTATACTTCCTCCACTGGGCCTTTTAGCTAGGACTGTTAAAAGCAGCACAACAGCTATTCAAAACCTGCTTGCAGCTGCCTCAGATCAGTACGTGAACTCAACACACTATGTGTAGCTCAACTGTGTCACCCTCGCCCGTCGGAAAGGACGCTGCAGATATGGAAGCCTACCAGTTACTGCATGAGAAGCATCTTCGTAGATGCTTTCCACCTCAGCGCTGCGCACGGCCAGGCTTTATTCTCTGAGCCGATTACTCAGCCCCTTCGAAGCACCTGCCGCAGGAAGACGCTCTTCCATCCCTCCTTGACAAGCAGANCGCGCCCGGCACCTCCCCCGCGGGCAGGCCTCGGCCCGCGCCGCATTCCGCCGCCGGCTCCTCCTCCGCGGAGGGCTCCGCCGGCCGTTGCCGGCTGAGCTGCTCCTCATCACCGCCGCCGCCGCTCCGCCTCCTCAGGGCGGCGGGCCTGAGGCAGAGGCCTTTCAGCCGGCTACCGGGCATGGCAGGCGCTGCGGCGCCGCCCCAGCATCCCCCCTGCCGCCACCGCCGCCATTTTGCCAGGGGAGCTCTCTGCGCCACCGCCGATTGGCCGTCGCTGCGCCAACTCGAGCGTCCATTGGCTCCGCGCGGCTGAGGGGGCGGGAAGACGGACGCGGCAGGGAACTGCGGCGGGGGCTGGCCGCTCGACTCTGGCCCCGCCTGCTCCTGCCCGGGAGGTGACTGTCCTCCCGCCGCCTCCCCTCCCGGGTGCCATCATCGCCCTCCGCCCCCGCGGGCGGCCTCTCGGCCCGGCCTACCTCCAGTGCCTGCCCTCGGACTTACCTGTTCAAAACCTTTAGGCTAGTAGTTCAGTGAACGAACAGCCAGTGCCGTCGGCGCCAGAAGGGCCTTCCGGTGGGCCTCGACGAGCGGCCTGGCCTGAGGCAGCCTCGTGTTCCAGGCAGGTGTTTCACTGTTTCACGCTCACCTCGTGCTCCTGGGAGGGCCCTTTTCGCTGAGGTGCCTTCATCTCTGAGGTGACCTCATGTCCTCGTTTCTCCTTTGGCCCCTGCCCTGTGCTGGCTGCCGCTGCCCTACCAGCCCTGTGGTGCTCCAGGTCTCTGCTGAACTCCTCTGTAGTGTGGTGAGTGTCCTCAGAAAACAAACCCAGGCAGGCAGAAACCATTTCAGCTCAGCATAGGAATTGGGGCTGGCAAAGAGAGGCTTACAGAAGCCAAATTTGATAGGTAGGAAATTAATGTGAGGTTCCTGAGGGACTGTGATCTTACATCGTTATTTAAAACAATATAAATGCAAACACATGTATTTATTACATCATGAGGTCGATATTTCCTCCCTGAGCCACTAAACAGAAATGTATAAACATACCTACCAAGCATATAGGGTCAAGGACTGAACTACTTGTATATTGGGTGCCTGCCTGGTTTTCATTTATTCCATTTGGGGTACTTTGGGATCACACTTAATTTATAAGATATGAACAGCTGATTTCAGTCTAGGACTGGGAGTATGAGAAGTTTTAAAGTCACCAAAGATTGATTCCCTGAGCCATGAAACCTTTTCTTTCCACCCGAGGCCTCAGGCAAACAATATGTTTTTTCACTTCTCTGTTCTCAGGAGTGTAATTAAATCCAGTAGAAGACTTTTTTTAACAAGGAAAAAAATAAGGACTCTGTATTAATCAGAAACTGTGTTACGTAGATGGTTAAAGTATCACAGTTAATCACAGAAAGTTAGGACATTTGAATAATCCACTTGTTTATGCCATAGCTATCAAGTATAAATCAGAGGCAAGACTGAAGAAATGGGTGCAGACCATCAGAGACATCTGAACATAGCTGCTGCCTTGTAATCCCACCAGCATGGGGAGATCTGTGCAGGAGTACAAAGTGTGCTGAAGGAATGCACAACACTTTTGACTCCTGGTTTGCAGTATCCTACTGAAAAGCTATAATGCATCATGCAGGTACAGAAGTGGCTTACCTGGACTCTTTCTTCCATAGCTGCAATGTAGATCACTTGCTGATTGTTTGCAGTTAAAATGGGGCCTGAGAAGAAGTTGTCTTTTTGCAGTATTGATAGATAACAACTTGAGGGATAGCAAAGCATCAAAATGAACACATTTACTAGAAGGTACTGCTAAAATCTTAATGCCTCCTAGCACTTCCTAGTGACCTCTTAGCAGCTGCATACTGTAAAGTGGTCAGCTTTCATAGTCCTCTGTGTTAACAAGCATCACCTGAAATGCTGCCATCAATAATTAAAATTAAGTGGCATCTGTCATACTCACGGAGTGCTATGAATTTTGCAGTGCTGCCTTTTGATGTCTCCTTTTCTCTGAGCTCATTGTTCACTAACCTCATTCATAAAATGGGACTGTTTGCCACAGGTCTTTCACACATCAGCGAGGTTTTACTCATACATTAAAGGCATTTAGGGAAAAAAAAGTGTTTAAAATGTATCTAGGCCTGCACGAGACATCAGTTTAAGTGTATGGAAGACTGTTACCAAAAAACCCCCCCAAAACCTGCACATAGAAGCTGAGCAGGTTCATGATGAAGTCTCCTCATGAATAAAAGTGTGTGTATGTCAGTGCAGCTGTAGAAGCTAGCTCTGAGCCTGTGCTGTTGAAGGTAAGCAATGTCGAGGTACAAGTGTGTGATGTGGAAGGCTTCCTCTGTGGAGCTGTAGCCTCCAGGAGGAGGGAGTTGCTGTTCCCTTGTCATGGTAAGCAGCTGGAGCAATGGCTAATTGTGGGGAGGCTGCGTTCCAGCAAACTCCTGCTGCTGCACTCGTGAGTCCTACTTTCAAATCAAGAGGGATAAATAATGGAGGAGGTTGAATGAATAATAAAGTTATTTTAGGGTTTAATAGTACTATAAACTGCCGGAGAACTTTTCCCTGTGTTTTATGAGACAAGGATCTCAAATGAAATCAATGTGGAAGATCTGAGAAGTTTCCTGATGAATTTCCTGTTGGTGTAAGGACAGCATTGAAAATAAGTGTGAAAGAAAGAGTTCCTTTTAAAAGTCCTTAGAGCACAGAGCTTTGCAGTGAGCATTTTTCTCTTGGAAGGAGTCTGTGAGGTTTCATATTGCATCAGTGTCTCTAAGAAAGAGAAGTGACTTTGTGTTATAGCTCCTTTTGTTGTTGTTTGGGCTGGAGAAAAGGGAAAATGAATAATAGAATTCTCAGTGCAAACATCCAGATTTGTGAGAGGACAGAAGTTATTATACAAAATGAAATGAATTTGACAGATACTACCTTTCCCCAGAATGTTTTTAAATGCTCTGTGGTATTTTCTAAGTGAGCTATCTTGGGCTTTTTTGTTCCCAAACTCCATTTTCATTCCAAAATGCATTTCTTTGTAAGCACTCACAGGCTGATAATTTGTTTCCAATGTGTGTGTGCATGGGTTTTTTTATCACCTGGGACCAGGTGAAAAGACAAATTCCTGGATAATTTCATGTTAAAAATGGTATGGGCATGAACTCTACAAGTCAGTGCAGTTCTGTGGTACTTTAAACACAAACATGTTTTCTCCTAGAGAAGGAACACTTGACTAAAGAGGATGTGGAGCTGAGTAGCTGCACCACCTGTAGCCACGTGCCCTGCATACCTAAGGAAATATGCCTTTGTCTGGCATTCCTGCAGTGTGGCTTCAGCCAGTGAGGTGACTTAGGTGCCTGGTAGCTTCTAGCCAGCTTTGCCCATCCAGAGCTGGCTTGGATGTTTCTCTGCAGCTCTGCCCTGTGCCCTGGAGGTATTCCCTGGGATGGCTGCCTTCCCATTTGTCAGAAGGAGCCTGGAGTAGTTACTACAGCATGTGTTGTCCTGGGAATATGCACAGAGCTCTTGGATACAGCAGTGAAGGGAATTATATAAACAGGGAAGTGAATGGAGGTGCTTAATGTAAGATACATGTATAAATACAACCCTGTGGACCCAAACAAAAATAAACTACAACACTGGTATAAAACTTGGCTATGAAAGTACAATATTCTAGCCACAATTTTCCACCTTTCACCCCCTTCCCCCTAGAAATCCTTCTCCTCCATATATTCTCTTAAGAAGCCGTGGAGTGTTTACTAAAATAGAGCACTCCATGATGGCAGATAGTTCATGCAAGTTAACAGCAAGAGATATGTGTTTTGTTGCCTTCTTTGGGACCTCAGGAAAAGCTGAGAAGGTGTCTGAAATGTGAACTTAATGGACAATAATTTTTTCCATCCATAGGGGAACACAGGCACTGTGTGTATATTTCTGCTTTTATTAATAGCATTTTGATAGCAGAGTCCTAAAGCTTGTCCTTGGCTTGCCTTGAAATATCATACTGGCTTCACTTATTTTAGAATGTTACTTTAATTTTCCAAGGTGAAATGTTCAGAGAGCAGAAGCTGGAGAGGAAAATATGGCCCAAACAGTTACATATACTTTTATTTTTAAAGTGCTGTCCAGAAGGGTTTGCAGCAATTTTTGCTGATGCATAAATTGACCTAGACAGTAAATGATACATGACCTTAAAAATATCTGAAGTAGCCTTGCTTGAGAGTTTTTAGTGGAGAGTTATTAAATGTCAGAATAATTTACACAAGCACAGCCTGGTTGATGCTTTTGCATTCTCTCTCCACCATGCCATCTGAGAACCATAGGAGCTTTAAAGATATTTTATATATATTTCCTCTTTTTTTCCTCCTTATCATAGAAGTTCCTGTTATTTTATGTATCACACTCAGAAAATCTCATCAAGTGTGAGACTATATTGCAGCTCACAAAGGCCTGGTCCAGCAGAGCACTTAAGTACCTGCATAACTTCATCCTGCTGGCATTTTCCATTGCTCATTAACTGGCATTTAGAGGAAATTTTTCCATTGCTTGCTGTCTAGGCATTTAGAGGAAACTGTCAGCCAAAACGGGTGAGCCATTCAGAAGAATTAGGTCAGGCAATGAGCAGGCTACAAGTCACAGAGCTCTGCAGGGAGCCTTAGAGGTTCAGGTCCCTTGCAGAAAGCTGGAGATAGCCACCAGCAGGGCCTTCAATTAGCTCTTTATTATGATGTAGGCTTAATTCCACAGCTGTTCTCCAGTGCTCAGGCTGAACTGCACTGAGGAGGTGAATCATGCTTGGGCAAGACTGTGGAGAACATTGTTTGTAGAACTCAAGGCTTAAATCTTAGCTGAGCCAGTTAGCCTCAGTGCACTGCTGCCTGGAGGCACCTCGACAGTTTCTTCTTTAGCAACAGCTACAATACTCTGCTCATGTCTGTGTTGTGCTGGCTCACACTGAGGAATGACCAGGAGGAGTCCTGAGGCAGTCATCATCCAACCCCTCAGGTGTTTGCTGCGCTTGGCCTTGCTGCCAAGGAGCTTTCAGAGCTTTTCCCTGTTTTTCACTTGTGTCCATACTGGTGTTGTTTGCTGTGCCAAGGAGGACACACATCTTGGGTGATCCTCCCAGCTGAGATGCACTCTCTGCTATCTTAGTGGTTATACATGAAGAGAAGAGAGAAGGGCAGGATCAAAACCTGCTCATAGCAATGATAGCACTAAGGGTGTTTGTTGCTGTTGTTTTGTTTCTAAACAATCTCTTGATCCTGCACTATTCTAGCTCCAGGCTATCAAGGAGTGAGAAATAGGTTTTCTGTTCTGCTCTTGTACTTCTGGTTTAGTTCTTTTTTTTTTATCCCTTATAGGAAAACAAGTTGGAGGGCTGTTTAAAGAACAGGACAGAGTAGGTTTCTGGCTTGGTTGGAAAGCCTGACAAATATTAATCTGCTCTATATCCTGTCAATGATTTTCTTCCACCAGCAACAAAAACTGACCTGTATGTGAGACCTTGACCTGCTAAAGCTGCCCCATGCTAGAGTGTGAATCAGTGATGTGTTTTGCCAGCTACCAAACACAAAGCAGTGGATGGCCAGAGAAGACAGCTTTTTGATCAGGCATTCTGGAGGAGAAAATAAGCACTGCTTATTTATTTAAAGTAGGCTTAGTTTTTGATTGATCCATCTGTTGCAGGAGAAGGTTTAGCCTGCAGGGTCCTCAGTAGCTTACTGAAGAATCAGTGATCAAACTAGGGTGAAAGTCTCCAAGTGCAGCCATTCTCCATCTTTCTCTGACATACTCAGTGCTTTGGGACAGACTGTTTTCATGTCAAGTGTTTATAGCTTGCAGTTGAAAAAACAGTTTCTGTTACTGTGCATTATCCTCTGAGCCTGTAAGGCATAGTTGACATGGCAATTCACAACAGTGAAGTCTCTCTGTTCTATGTGTGTTCTATGGGTGACTCTCTTTAGGCAGCATCTGCTGCTGCTGGTTTGGATCTTGGGGTGGTTGGAAGTTACTCTCTCCTAACAGTAGCTTTGAAAACCCTGACCACTACCTGGGGACTACACTGTAGGACCACTCACTGCCCTGAGTGACCCAGCTGCTTGTTTCAGTGAGAAGACTGAATTTGGAGTGAATATGGAGGTTTGCCCCTTCCTAGATTTGGGGGGAAAGCCACAGAAAAATGATGTTTCTGGTGCCTCACTTGTTTTCTGGTGGCAGCAATTCTTCCTCCCAGAACAGTTGGTTCTGGAACCTTCCTGAATGAAGCAAGACTGAGCTCTGGGTCCCTTCCAGCTTTATATGCCATAGCCTGATGGTCTCAATTCCTAGAGTGAGCAAACAAGTGCCCAGCTAAGGATTAGAGACCCCTTTGGTTATTAATTTTTGCATTTCTTCTCAGCTGGCTTTTCCTTTTGTCGTGTTGTTCACACATAATGTGTCTGACTCTTCCTCTGTCACACTACATCTTCACAGTAATTTTCTGTGCTGTTCTGTCCCTCTGGATTTTACAGCAGTGGATCAGAGAGGAAGTGCAAGCCCTAGCAGAAAGAATAAATCCACTGTGGGTCTTGAAGGTACTAATTTCTGCAAAACAAAATACTGCCTCAATTCTGTTACGGGCTAGAAGGGGTGATCAAAGTGAAATACATTCATTGTGGAATTGGTTTGCAAAGCCTGCTTCTAAACCATTACACACTCTTTCTGGAGTTCTTTTTTTTTCCCTCTGCAGAAGTAAATAATGCAGTTGTGTCCAGCCTGGCCTGCAGCACTCAGGAGGGGCAGGGATAGGCAGGGATGGGCAGGGAGGCTGTGCTGGCCTGCCAAAGGGCTCATAGATAATACTGGAGATCTGGGAGGGGCTGCAAAATGCCATGCTTGTGGCTTGTGCTGGGAACCATCCCCAGAGCTGCTGCACTGGAGCACTGGGAGTGCTGGTCCTATCCCAGCTGCTGCACCCCTGGGAACACTCAGCAGTCTGTGGTGTGTGTCCTGTGGCTCCAACAGGAAGGTCAGGGTGGTTGGGCATTGCTGCAGTAATCTGACATTTGAAAAAGTCTTTGAGGAACTGTGCTGTAATTAGAAGTATTTCTAATCTATGGAATCTATCTAATTAGGTTGAGCCATGCCCAGTTCCTTGTCTGATTGCCCGAGCCTTTCCGCTTAACCAGGGAGGGTTATTCAATAACATGTCCTATAATGTTATTTCCTTCCTTGGGAGTATATGTTGTCATCCCTGCCACAGGCTTCAGAATCCCTCCACTTTCTGCTGATTTCCCCACTCTCTGTCCCCACACGAAAGCCCTGTGCTTTAGTTAGGACTCACCTAGCTGAGGAGAAACCTAGGTCAGACTTTGGGCCTCATTAGTCTCATTTTTAAGGACCTGCAAGTGTCTTCAGAGATGCAGCAAGTGTAGAGTAGGTACAATAGAGGTAGAATCCCCATCAATTTAGTACCAGTTAGTTTCAATTGTGGATTCAGGTAGTTAACAAGATTAAGAAAGCACTACAGTTGCACAGGCAGTTGACTCACTATCATTTCCTTTTGGCTTTAGTCACGAGGATAACAAGGTAAGAAATAACTGTTTGTTTCCTTCTATTGATTGGTTTGATATTTGAAATAAAGATGATCTCTTTTATTTTTTGTCTGAACAAGTCTTTTGTAAGTTAATATTATGCTAATTAAAATGGATGTCTTCCTGAGCCTTATTTTCTCGTTCATTTGATCTAATTAGCTGATTAATTTTTAATTGCCTACTGAGAGATCTTTACCATGTTGTGATTTGTGTTTTTACCTTTACATTTGGAAAACAATGGCATGCCTAAAATGACTCTAAAGTACTGTATGGAGATATTTCTGTGGGGGATAATTGCAAATTAGAGTTTCTTCCTGCTTCCTAATTTGAGATCAATCTACTTTGAGTTAGTGCTCATTAATCAGAAAGGTTTGCAGAGTGTGGAGGAGCAAGAAGGTGTTTCAGTTAGGCAAGCTTCTCTGTGGAGGGTGTGTGACGTGGTGGTCAGATGGAAATGACATCTCCTGGCTGTGCATGAATACTGCACTGAATGCTTCCCAGCTTACAACATGTGTTCTGTTCCTCCTCAACAATGCCCTGAGATTCTCAGCATCAATGCATTAATAAGCTTAGAAACAGCACTGTAAAGCTCTCACAAGGGCAAATGTTGATTAGAACTGATTTTCTGGTGGTGGAAAAGAAGGTTCTTGGCCACTTATTTCTGGTTACTCCCTGAGTGTTTAGAATTTGCACCTTATTTTTAGACTGAATGGATCTTGCTGTAACTTCTAGCCCTTGGGCTGAAGATTCCTCTAGTATCAAATGTTTGCTCCCAGTAGACTGTGATCAAATCCCTCTTTAACTTTCTCTTGAATAAGCTGGTTGATTGAGTGCCTTGAGTCTCTTGCGGTAAGACATGTTTGCTAATAATGGAATTGTCCCCCTGGCTTCCTCATAGTCCATGGAATTTTTCCTAGTCCTTCTTACAACAGCACCATGAGAAGCTAGTAGTCCTTTCACTGATGCCAAGGGAGAGAACATAAGCTCCCTGCTCCTCTTTGGTTTTGTTTGTACATTTGGCAAGCAGAGCAGTGTTTTGTTCCTGCACTGCTCTAGAAGTTCCTAGTCATCTGGTGACTCAGCATGGCCTCTGCTCCCAACTCCTTCCCTCGTCTTTAGGATCTCTTTTCCAGAGTCAAGCCTTCCTTCATTAAGTCTGTCTCATTATACTCATTCCTTGAGCCATGGCCTTCCTGTTGACTGTACAAAGTACATCATGTCTGCTTGCACTCACCTAACCCAATTGTCTCCTTCATTATTTTCCATTTCCTAGCCATCTTCCAACATTGTGAAAATGGTATTTTTTTCATAGAAATGAAAGGTAAGTCTAGGAGGCAATAACCAAGTTCAAAACCAGTGCCTTGTTCCCCAACCACCTGATGATGGCTTAGATGTATATGCTGTGTAGTTTTTAAGTCGTTCAAGATGCCATTCTGATTCATCACATCTAATTCCAGCCATCCAAAAATTGCCTTCTAATGGCTGATCATTTTCTAAGCTCCTAATAGACAATGGAGAGAGGTGGAGACTTTCACCAAAAGAAGTAGTGGGCTTCTCTGAAAAGCCATAAATCCCTTTTCCACAGCACCCTTTTCTTGTCACTGACTGTAATGGGAGCATAGAGAAGTTGAGACAAGATGCCAAACTTTTAGACAGCTGTAATAATTGTGCTGTTTAGCTTTTTGGTCGAACTGTGGTGTGATACAAAGGCAGATTTCCTACAGGCATCCATCAAGATGGTTGCTTTTAGCAGTCCCATTTGTAATCACATCAGAAAATGATATCAAGTTAGTCTGACAAGATCAGTTTTCCAGAAACCCATGTGGATCAGTTTTAATTCAGTTATTCCTTTTAGGTCTTTATCAAGCTACTTATCACTTCCATGTCTCTTTTTACTTTTCTATCAGATCATTTTATCAAATTCCTGCTTTTTCTACTTTAATATTGACACACATCCAAATTGTGAGAAATCCGAGGCTCTGATGTCTTAGATGTTTTTCATTGGTTTCCACCTGATCTGTATCAGGTAGACTTTTCTCTGAGGTGCTGCAGCACTCCTTGAGCAGACAGTGCTAGGTCTCAGGATGACCTAGAGCCATCTCCTGTAAGAAGCTCTTCAGAAGCCTTCACCATGCAGCCTGCCCATGTGCTTAAGTCCAGTGGAGGGTAAGCTACTGGGGAGGGGTTGGTTCTGGAGGACTTAGAGTGAAAAGTTTCATAAATGTATTAGATTGTGTGTTTCTCTTTCCAAATGAGCATGTTTAAAAGATTCTTTTAATATCTTGAGGAAGAACTACCATATTTTTATTCCTCCTCCTTCTTCATCCTCATTCCTTTTTCTCTACAAAAGAGATGTGTCCAGCAGTAACCAGAGAAACTCTAGTGTCCTGTAGTCCTCTGACTGCAGGGAGGCTGACAGGGGAAACCTATGACCTGTGTGGTAGGAGATGAAAACGTTCTTTGCCTGATGAGAATGCTCTGCAATAAGGATTCCTGCCTCCTACTTACAAGGATGCTTGCAGAACAAAAGTGATAGGAGAAACTTTACCCACTGGTGTAAATTGCAGTGGACATCCTGCCTAGCACGATCCTTTTGCTAGGTTTGGAGGAGCACCCCAAAGGACAGAAGGGCTTGCTGGGGTTTTTAAAGTTCTTACTGTGCTAGCCTAGTGTCATATGGGACATTTTGACAGGATGTTTTCAAAAAGCAGTTTTATAGCCCAGAACTAATATCTTGTAAGACAGCAAGTGCTTCACAGGCACCCTGCACGGTTAGCAGCATCTCCTACATCAGAACAGAACATGTGCACTGAAGCCATTGCAGCTCTTTGGGACAGATAACACTTCTGCTCAGTGTAGGACTGACCTAAGCAGCAATGAAGGTATTTATATGATTCCTTCTTGGGAGGTGTGCATCCAAGTGTAAATGACTATGCCTCACAACAGATTTTAGCTGATGCTGACAGATTGGATGACTGGCACGTTGTCATTTTCATAACACACCTAGAAGGGAAGTGCCAAAAGAGCTTAAGTGGCACTGCTGCAGCCAAAAATTGCCAGTAAAAATGTGTCTCAAGGTAGGAATAGGTTGGCTTCAGTTAATACCTGGGCTAAAACAGGATTCAAACCTATTCTTTGGCACTGTTCCTGGGGGTTCTCCATTGATGTGAAAGCAGTGCATGGTGATACTGCCATGGTAACACAGAATTGTGTGGCTTATGCTCCTTACTCATCCCCTTTTCAGGTGTCCCTGAACTACCCTTCCCCAAGCTCTGCTGGAAAACAGCTTATTTTTATCCTGCCAGAGGTTGTGTGGGGTGAAACTTCTGTGCTGTTGTGGATGGTTTGGGCTGGCTTCCCCAGAACACCAGGGATGAGCAGTCCCTCTGTGTGCCAGCTAGTCACTTGTGTGCCACTCCTCCTCTTGTCCAGTTACAGCAACATTCGGCCAAAGAGGGATGTCTGAAATGGGATTCCTGCTAGTGTTCTCAGAAGTGGTGGTTCAGAAGAGCAGACAGACCCAATTTATCCCCCTCATTCCTCTGGACAAGAGAATGGCTGCACTGGAGTGCTGCTACACATGCTGCAGAGTTCACACATTACTGAACACATCTCACATGCACTTTATTAGACAGAGTTTAATCCAGCATGGGATGCAGAATCAAAGCAAAGCACACTTGGTAAGTTTACAGCTCAGGAAATGGAGAGAAGCTGCTTTCCTTCTGCTCCCTAGAACAGAAATGTGTTTGAAAAGAAGGATCATTCCAGCCTCTGTGTTGGAAGCGTGCTCCATGTGATTTCATCCCATTAGCTGTGATGGTCACCATTCAGTCCTGCAGGTGATGATGTGATGTACTGGGGGAAAGGGTTGTTTCCAGTGTTATCAGGATAAATCTTCCTAGGAACACTTGACCAAGAACACACATGTTTTGCAATTATGGCTGTTTAAAGAAACCAGCCATTTCCCCACAGTGCTGTACAAGCTTGTGTTTTTCTTTTTCTCCTGGCAAGAGATGTGAAGGATTTGCCATTTCTATATATTCTCATAGGTTTTAATGCAGACATGATTCCCTTCTAGGTTTGTACAGCAGAAAGCATGTTTGCTTCATTTCTTTAGTGTGGCATGGCTAGGTCCTGGAACTGGCTTCTCTGAGGTCATTACTGTATTGATTAAATAGTGTGATGAAAAGGGCATGATAATACACTGCTGGGAGATTATTGCCAGACACTTTGCAAACAAAGCTGCTGAAAGGAGAGCAGTTGTGAGACCTTCAGTGTGGTGGGTAATTAGCTAGCAAGTAGGAATTAAACTAGAGGCTGCATGGCGTGATCTAGTGATTATGTGCAGATAAGTAATGTTTGGAATACTCCCTTTTGGTAGCTCTAATGAGAATACATCTTAGTACAGGAAATGTCTGCTGGGACTACACTCTCCAGAATCCTTAAACAAGCTGTGCAGTGTGTTGTCCCTGACAGTGAAAAGAAAGCAGGGAAGCAGTGCTGCAGATATGCCTCTTTTTTCTTTTTTTTCTTCAAGCCTTTCTCTTTGGGTCTTTCTTTTCCTCCAAAAATCTCCTAGTGGTGTAATGAGTCTTGGAGAGGAACAGTACATCTGTGCTGTTTCTTTGAGAGGGAGCTCCATTCCTTTAAAGAAAAACAGCCTTTTGGGGACCAATGACTGGATCTGAACAAACCACCTCTTGAGTGGGAGGCATCAGTCCCTACAAGAAAGAGAGGTTTAAAGCTGGGATGTACAAGCAGTAGCAAACGTGTGATTCTAGCTTTCAGACTAGCCTTCCCTCCACCAGCCTGAGGAGCACAAATGCTCACATGTTCCTAAAGTAAACCAGGGCATCTGATTTATTCTGTGGCATATGTCTCACCTCAGCAACCCTGCCAGGGCTGCAGAACCCAACAGATTAGAAGCTTTTCAGGCAGCACCTCAGTTGCCTAAAGGGGAATGGAACAAACATTTACAGAATATGGCACAGAGCAACTGGACAGTGAGAATGGGTAGACATTGAAAGCCATCTTGCTGGCCATGCATTATTCCTTTGCCAATTTTCAAGCTCCTTTCAGTCATGGGAACCATCAGAAGAAGCTGAACATTCCATGGATTTGATTGGTAGCACAGTTCTTCAGGGCCCTTGGCTGTGGGGTTAGAAACCAGAGAAGGGTGAGCTCCTCTCTTAGTGCCTTCTTTCAGAAATCCCAAGCTGCACCTTGAATCAAGTCAAACAGCCACAGCAGCACTAACAAAGGGAGGGAAGAGGGCACCAGGGAAGGAAGAAAAAGGAGGGAAGGGAGACAAGAGGAAAAACCAGTGCTGTTATGGGGGAAAGCATCTCCTGGAGGCAGCAGGGGGAAGCAGCTACAGTGAGGGCAGGGTAAATGGGGAATAGTCTGTCCGGCTCTATTAACCTTAATTTTAGTTCCTCTTTTCCATTTTTCAGCTTAAGTAAGCAAGCATATAGCCATGTTTATATAATGGCTGGAGTAATGAAGATGGAATATACCAATTTGGGGCTAATTCTTGCCCTCAGGAGAGCAGAGGGACTGCAGCTGTGGCCAGCCCCTACCGAAAAGGAGGGGTGAGGAGAACCAGCTCCTTGTATCCGACTTCCCATTACATCCTCACCAGGGACCACCATAGTCTAGCCCTTAAAATAAATAGATGAGGTTAATTTTTCCAGCAGTAGAGTTGGTTCAGCAGCCCTTAGCACTGGTTCACTTGTGCTCCCACTCAAGCTAATGAAGTGGTTTCCTTGAGAACAGCTGGAAACTTGGAAAAGCCCATTGATAACCATTCCCAGTCACTGGGGTTTGAGTCTCAGGGCTATCTTCCCTTCTCTTCCTCTGTGATATCTTCACCTTCCAGAGTAGGCAGGGTTTCCCTCAGCCTTTATCACAGCACCCTTGCATACTTCTGGCCATAATGGCCTTTGATTAGAGAGCGTGGGAGAAGGCTGCACTGTGGCACATCTGACCACATCCTCTGAAGCTGAGCTTGTGGCTGAGCTCATTCTTTTCACGGCTGGAAGAGAACAGGCAACAGTGCCTAAAGAGTGGGAAGCTATGTGTATGTGTGAGTGTGTGTTTGTGTGGTTACACCATCTGGGAAGAGCAGAGACAGATA
The DNA here is from genome assembly GCA_013396975.1 of Bucco capensis. NCBI lineage: Eukaryota > Metazoa > Chordata > Aves > Piciformes > Bucconidae > Bucco > Bucco capensis. The sequence continues at coordinate 144,317 of VWZO01007545.1, read as the reverse complement.
GCCTTCTCCTTGGCACTTCTCACGTGCAAACCCTGGGTGAAGTGTAGTTTGTGTGCCTGAGCTGTGGCATGCTGGGAGCTGCATCTCACCACGGAAACCTTGCCCTCTGGAATCCCTCTTCTGCCATTCCCCAACTAACACCCCGTGCTTCTGTGGGCAGGGGGGAAGTTGCCCTTCCTCTGCCTTGCTTGTTGTTGTTATCCTAGCAGTGTGAGGTACCCTTTATTTATAATCTGAACGTTGGGGATGTTGGGCCAATCTGCTGCTTCCAGCTGGCTGAACACTTCCGAGCGCTTTTGGATGCCAGCTAGAACATAATTTATTGTGGAGAGCAGTAGGGGTAATACACTTCTCCCTATCAAAGGTTAATGGAGAATATCAGCAGCTCTCCAGCAAGGAGACACGTAGTGTTGGATGGGCTGTGGTGATGTGTCTCTTATTAAAATAGAAAAACAAACTGCTTTCCTTTTTTAAGGTTGCTGTTCACCCCTTTCTCTTTGCCTTCCTTCCCCTCAGTTATTTTAACTCCTTCCTTGCTTTGTGCAGCTCTCACACATTTCCTCAGGGAGAAAAAAAGCAATTGTGCTTTGTGTCTTTGGCATGAAACTGAGCAAACTAAGGGGATTTTTTTCTTGCTTTGTTTTAACTGAAACATTCATTTCTTTGCCAAGACAAGAGTGGAACTGCTGAGTTAGCCAAGACTGTAAATGGAACTGGTCCCTTTACCTCTAGAAAATATGAAAGCATCCTTCTGCCACTGAGCTGGCACCAGTTGCTGGATCCAGTGCTACTGTTAACTGGAAATCAGGAAAATAGATTATCACTACTAGAGGGCTTCACTGAACTATAGTGTTCAGGAGAGTGAGACTGCAAAGAGCAGAGGAAAATGGCACAGTCAGAGCAAGGGAAGGAAAACTTGAGACAAAACACCTGGAGATAACATTAAGAGTTTGTGAAGGTCTCCAACATGGGAGGCAAGTGGCTGCTTGGGATGTGATAGGTAAAGCATCCCATTAGTCTTCAACTTTAGAGGGAAACTGGGGTTGACTTTCTCATCTAATCCATTCTAGAAGATCTGAAACCTGTTGAGGCAAGATTGAAATCTAACGAGGCTCATCCTGAACCAAGGAAAACCCCAAAGAGGGCAGTTATTTGGAACTTTTTACTTCCCAGTAGGGTAAGCTCCCTCTCAGGGATTCTGCTGTTCAAGAGGGACTTTTAAAGCATCAGAAATACACAGTAAACTGCATCGATAGTTCAGTTAAAGAATATAATGGAAATGTATAGCATAGTCAGTAAAGGTTGTGCTTATTGAAGATACGGGCTTGCCAGGTCAGCAGGTGGGGAAACTGCCTTCTTCCTGCAAAGCCATGCTGAGTTCTCCTGATTCTCTGGAGTTTGGGCATTGGAGCTGTAGAGAAGGCTTACGTGACCATTTTGTTCTAGTTCACAGTCTGGCCTGCCTCTGGCTTCCACTTTATGGGATAAGAAATGACAAAGAATATGTAAATTCAGTTGGTTTTGCTTCTCCTTTTCAAAGTTCTTTAGGGAGTTGAAGTAATCTTCCTGACACCCATGCAAGGTAAGCACAGCTATTGAGCTTTACAGATGTGGAAACTGAGGCACAGAGGGGTTAAATGGTGACATTTGAAAGTACAGAACTCCCCATTTCCCTAGAAAACAAGGACACTCAGCATATCTGTGGATTGGCATGCTGAAATCTGAGGGCTGCAGAGCCAGTGTGTCCCAAAGCATGGTCCCTCAGCTTGTGGTCAGACCAGTAGAGCACAGCACTGCTGAGTGACTGCCAGGACCTGCATGTTGTTTCTAGTCTTGTTTTTGCTGATCCTTGCTGCCAGCTTACCTGCTCTTAGTCAAGTCCCTGAACTCTGCACCTGCTTGCCTTGGTTTTCTTATTTAGTGAGAGGTCTCTGTACAGTCATGATCAGCTTCCCAAGAAAAGCTCTCTAGGAACACAAGAGAGATTCTTGTTGTTGTTTCCTGGACTAGGCTTCCCTCTGAGAATTACTCATCAAGCCACATATTTGCTTTGCTCAGCTCTTCTAGTAGAAGTATTTCTTGTTTGTTTAGTCTTACACAGGGCTCTGACATTCCCTTGTTACCACAACAGAGTCCACCGAGAGCTTGGAGTGGCCAAGGGATCCAAGATCATGGCCCAGAAAGTTAAAACTGAGCACTGATCTTAGCTGTGTATGTTTCAGGGCTCTGGGCAGGGCACCAGCAGCTTTGATTTTGCAGCACATCCTGAGCTGGGGTTGTCTGAAAGGCATCAGCCCCTGCACTTCACAACAGATATCTTAGAGCTGTTTTGTCCAGGCACTTATTAGTCTGACTAATGCACTTTCCCTCAATTCATAGTCTCAGTAAGTTAAACAATATTGAGCTACTATTTCACAAGTCCTAGAAAATCATCTCTTCCCCAAGTCACAGCAGAAAAGAATCTCCCCTTCCCAAGCTGTGTTCAAAGAGGTTTCAAAAACCATTCAGCTAATCAGACTTCAGTGCTGTGAAATTCTATCAAAGGGCACTGTTTCCCTGGGCTCAGATAGGAACCTATTTTGCCAATCAGATAACACTTCCCAAGCTTTTTTTTTTTCTTCTTTTTTCTTCCTAGCAGCATCAGTGGTTAACTTGATCTTATTGCACTGGAAAGGATTTTGTGCTACAAATCATTTTTCATAGAATCTCTTTGTTATGTTGGGTGAACTCTGGACAGATTATTTGTAAGAACATTTCCAGGAACATTAACAGCACAGTGTAGTCTCCAGTGAAATAAAAATGACTTAGTGTGGGTTCCTTTTAGATTAATAAAAGAGAGCCTGTATAATCCAAAGGGCTGATAGGGAGATGTTTAAGTGCATTAATTGGTAGCAGAAGTACCTATTAAGCAGAATAGTGTGTCTGTATACCAGCCCCTCCTCCATTTTCAATTGTAGGTATTATTTTAGCTGCTGGGACTCCTTCCTTCCACCTTGTGAAAGCTGACAATTTTTGCTTACAGCCTGGAGCTAAATCCTGCAGTGCCTCAAAATGGAAGATGAAACAGGCCAACAGGTTTTCTTTGTCTTGGGGAAAAAAAATGGAGTGTCATTTCTTCTCCCTGCCCCTCGTGTCCTCCTCCCCCCGCTACACCCCTACCAGCAGTAGCAGCTTTTCCTCCAAAAAAGCACTAGATGGTGCCCCTTTTCTTTGAGTGTGACAGAGCTGCATTTCCCAGGAGAGGTGCTGCTGCCCTGCCTGAGGAGCAGCAGGCACAAAAACTTGCAGGGTCTCCTTGTCCCTTCCTATCATGAAGGGCCCAAGATAAGTCTCGTCTGCTTCTTTCAAGTCTTCAGACCTCAGCTGGATCCATCTTTAGGAGATTGTCTTGTTAGGAGGCCTGGCTTCAGAGATTCATGAGCAGGAAAATAATAATAGTAATAATGAGAATAATGATAAAAGTTATTTCAAACCAAAAAGGAGAAAACCCAGGGTATTTATGTCCCTCCTGGTTTTCAGCAGCCCAACACTGCAGCATCAAAGAACCTTTGCAGTGTTCTTTGCTGCAAAGAAAACTTTCCAAGTCTGGGCTCTTTAATTAGATGTTAGCTGGGCAATCTTGACAGATACCCCTGTGTTAATTTTGTTATGACCCTTTGCCTTTTGTACAGACAAAGTCTGAGCAGCCTTTTGTAAGCAGAATTGATATTCCAGTTCAGTGTTGATCTTTGAAAATCAAGTGCCAGGCAGGGAATATGCCCTAGCTTTGTATGCTGCATGTTCTGTCAGCTTATTCTGTATCTTTATTAAAACCAAATCTTGTTAGTCATGGTTAACAGATTGGTACCTAGCTTTTGGAACTGGGATGAAGAATTGGTGAAAAGGATATTACCAATCTGCTGCTCTATTTTCTTTCTGCACTGGAAAAAACTGTTTACCTGGTAGGTGTCATCTTTGTGTTTAGAGGGTTGATATATTCCAGTCCCTTAACAGCAGAAACAGATAACAAGACACTGAAACAAATACAAAATCAACAACAAATAGAATGTCTGCTAGCTAGGCATGAAAGCTGAGGCAGATATCAAACCCCTAAAATTTAACTGCAAAAAAAAAAAGGCACTTCCTTGAATCTGTTTGTTTATGCATTTGAAATGGCATAAAAATAAACATCCTTTGAAGTGACCCAAGATAAATTAGTCCAGGTTTGTCATTTCTTACTATTTTTGTAAATGGTCCTTAGAAAATTAGGTCTGTTGGCATCTGGGAACAAAAATCCAACTGGGAAAAGAAGCTTTAATATGAAACAGAAAGAATTATTCCCATGCTCTGGCTGCCCTGTCATATGTCATGACATGTGGCAGGTTGACTGCTCATTAATTCTATTTATATCAGTATGATAATACACCCCACTGAGTACACATGTGTTAAAATATTCATAAATTATGTTTAGTGCAAGCAGATATACATTACATGCCAAGAGAAGACTATTATTTAAAGACAAAACTGGTAAACAGGCAAACACAGAAAAGTCTTTTTAATGTTGGACCAGTACATTGTGCATCCTCAAACTCACATCTAATTGCTTGAGTGTCTCTCCTGCAAGGCAACAGCCAAGGCACCTTGGTGCTTTGGAAAGCCTTGCAAAAGCAGCAGCTTGGCCTCAACCTAATTGGAATTTCAGCAATTACTGTAAATGTCATATTATCTCAAAGCAGGAACTACAACAATGTGAAATATTTAAAAGGAAGCTTTACTTTGACCTTCACATGTTTTAAGGTGCTTTTGCACAACTGAGAGCTCTGCTCTTCCAGAGTAAAAAAATCCAAATGCAAACTATTTTGGGAGCGAAATGCAATCTAACCCCCAAAATAGTTAGTACTTAATTTTAAGCAGAAAATGGCAAAAAAATAATTAATCATACGTTGCTCAGGATAGTTCATGTTACATATATTTTCTTTACTTAAACTATATATAAAATATATATTTTTCCTAAAATGCCTTTTAAAACAGACAAAGGAAAATTAACTTTTACCAGTAGTTAATGTCAGAGAGAATGTGAAAGTAATCTGAAGCTAATGAAACTGATCAGTCTGCATCTTGGAATCTATTTGTTGGGAGTCAAAATGCTCTGCTCCGTGCAATCAATCTTGAATTGCTCCTAGCAGTGTGTTAGAATTATTAGAGTATTTACACACGTGCTTTTCATCGAATAGGAAGCCACTCATTCATTGTGTTGAATTCCTTTATTTAAACATGCCTTGGAAATGATGCTTTAAGTTTACGGATGCACTTACTTCAGAACTTCTCACTGTTGGGGCAGGTGTTAAAATCAGTGCAAGTTGCAAAGTCATTAGCAGCAGGTAATGATAATACACATTTATTTGCAGTTATTGTGCTTGCAGTTCTCCTGCCGAGCACCAACCAAGCTGGTTTTGATATCCTGTTAGTGCTCTGCAGTTGGAAAACCATTCCAAACCTTTTTAAGCCCTGAAATGCTGTAATGAGGCAGGGAGAAGGGGGTTACTACTTCATGATTCAGTTTTATAAAGATCTATGATGAGAGTCAGAGTTTATGTACATGGCAAAGGGCAAAGAGTTGCCCTGTTTCTGCTCAGCTTTGAGGGATCTGAGCAGGAGCAGGATGGAGTGAGTGGCTGGAGAGCGTGGGGGAACCTCTCTAATCACAAAACCACGCTAATGTTTCTAGCAGCAGTGAGGGGAGCATACTGCCTTCCGATAGAGGAGGCACAGAAGCTGTGCTCTCTTCAGGAGTGATGCCTTGCCCTGGTGTTTTGGGCAGAGTCAAGTTGTGCCAGCCGAGCTGACCGTTGCCCTGCCGGATGAGCGACTCGGTTATACCCAGCAGCGATGCGCCTAGGAGGGCTTGGGAATGCTCTCCTCCTTTGATGGAAAGGGCTGGTTTGAGGAAACTGACCCTTTTTGTGCAGGCACGTATCGATTTCAAAGCAACTTTCATCAGCAGAGATTTGTCAGCCCTCGGATGGGGTTTCTGGTGGGGAGCAGAAGGAGATGGCAAGGTTGGAGTATCAGGTAGCGCCGCGGTCGGGGCGCTCACCTGGAATGTGGAAAAGCAAGGTTCAGGCTGAGGGACTTGAACATGAGAGTTACACAGAGAGTGCCCTGAGCACTAGGCTTTCCAGTTGTTTGCTTGCTGTGCTTTTAACTGTTTAGGCAAAGGAGATCTTGAGGCCTGATGTGTCCCTGATGTGTTCGACCAGCCTGAGCACTCAGGTAAAATAGGAGAGGGTGGCAAAGCAGGCAGCACAGAGTCCTTTATCTACCTGGCTTTTAAAGACTCTCTGTCTCTCCTCCTCCTCCATCAAATTCAGAAAGTCTTGGTCTCGGGGAGGAGTGGGAACATTTCTGAAATCTCATTAAAGCTTTGCAAAACCTGAAACCAGCTTCTCCCATCCTCTTTGCCATAGAAACAAATTGCCCAAATCCACTGAATTCCTGGGAGCAAAGTGTGACTCACGGAATACAATTTGTCAGTGGCTAGAGAATTTACTGGGTGCAAGTATAAAAAATGCAGCCTCTTAATCAGACAGCTTTTAGAAATAAAATGCTCTCTGAATTTTAAGAAACTTTGTAATAATATAAACAAGGCTTTTAATCTTGGTAATGGCAGCAGCAAATTATATACACCATCTAATTTTATCAGACCATAACAGTTGTAGTTTTTATCTTCAAAAACAGGTTGTGAGTGCTAGAGGGAAGAACTCTTTGTAGCAAAAGCTAAGTTAATTTTATGTTGTCTTTTGTTGCTGGCAAAGGAGCCTCTTTTTTTAGTTCAGCTCTTTTTTTTTTTTTCCCCCTCCTAAAAAAGTCATTTCACACAGCAGTTTATTTAAATTAAAAAAAAAAAAAATCACCTTAAAAAGCTCTCTCATTATAAGCTTTCTGAAAGTTTGCTATGCACTTTCATGTCAAACTTGGCCTCGGTACAGAACTGCTGTACAATCATTTTCATCTGAGATTTGAACATATTGGAAGAACTAGAGCAGTCCTTTCTTCTATCCTGTCATTTTTTTCCCTTGGAAATGATGAGCATATGGCAACCACCCTCACTGGATTCTCAAACAACAGGAGGGACCTTATTTCGATTCCTACATCCTGTCATCAGTGAATCCCAGGATATTTTGCTCTTGCAAGGCTAAAGATGTGCCTCGCATTTGCCATAAGGACAGAGCTTAATGCGATGCCATTGTACCACAGGAGCCCTCCATCAGTTAATTAAACATGATATAAATCACTGCATGGATTTGTAAAGTAAGATGAATATGGCCAAGGCAGAGTCAGGAGGAACCCTCACCATTGTCTGAGTGTGAATCGCTGATACCAAGATTACCCTTTTTGAAACTGGATAGCTTTGAGTGGGTTTTGTTGCCTTAATCCCTCAGACTGCTTTGTGCAACCTGAAACCCAGAGCTGTCATCTTTAGCCAAAATTTCAGCCATAACTTCCTCAGCTTTCACCCAATCATTTAAATCAGCATTCATAATACTTAGAAAGATCAAGCCTTTCAGCATACCACAAGGCTTCTTCATACCACCTGGGACACTGGCAACATGGTTAATAAATATTTCATTTCATTTCATCGTGGAGATTCTTCTTTGCCTCTTTTTTTCTGGGGGATTTAGAGGGTACCCACAGCAGTGCATTCCCTCACTGCGGTCACTTAGCTTTACAGCCTTCATAAAAGGCTTTTTTTTCTTTTATTTCTTGAAGTGCTGTGGAGCCTTGTTAAACTAGAGCAATTACAGACACACAGGATAGGTGCTCTGGAAAGATCAAAGCCCCCCTGAAGACAGCTCTGTAGGATTCTGGAGCTCGCTTTGAAAAGCACTTGGTTTACAAAGTGGAGATGGATAAAACCACACACTGAAACTCTTGTGTTCAAGTAATGCTAAAGGCCTGACATTAGTTAATATGGAATCCACTTCAGCCACTCTCTTTTGCCATCCAGCTTTGAAGCTCTCCCCAGGAAGTGTCCTGCTGGATCAGCGTGCCGGGGCAGTGAGCGTGTCCCCTGACATGGCAAAGTGTCCTCTGGGAACAGAGCACCACTCCTGGCCTTCCCTCTGCTGAAAGACTGCTTGATGTGCACTGATGGAGTCTGTGCCCCTCCAGAAGCCTTTCAGACTGCTGTTCTCTTCTCTGGTGCCTCTGCTTACCCTTCCTTGGTACAGCACTTAAGGGCTTGACTCTCTGAGCTCTAAGTCAGCAGCTTAAGACATGCAGAGCTGAGCCCTCAGGTCAGGGACTTTGCTGGCTGTGAAAGGAGCCCCCCTGGCTGACCTTTTTGTCTGTCCTGATGGCCTTCAGCAAAGCAGCAGATCCTGTGCAGCTGGAAGCACTGTCATTGCCCTGGGAGGTTTGAAAGGTCTGTGTTTGCAAATGGGTGAATGATGAAAGTCAAAAGGGTAACAGGAGAATCCCTCTTGTATTCATAACTTTTGTAAGCTGCAGGTGCATAAACATAAACATTGGAGATGTGCTGATCTCCTGTCTCTGCTCCTCAGCAAGCTAAGACAGTCAGGATTGAACCTGAGGTGAAAAGCTCTACGAGGCAATTGAGACTGTTTCATCTGGGCTGGTGTTTTTCTCTCATTCTTCTTGACAAATTCAGTAGATGTAATACACATCTCTGTGATGCTGATTAGTGGATAGCTAGTTGAGGTTTGGCCTAAAACGATGCATAAATTACCTTACAGTACCTTGGGAAATGGCCTGTTTAAAGAGCCTCACTTCTCTGTGATCACTGTCAATAATATTTTCATGATAAAGGTTGTCATTATGCCCAAGTAGTATAGCACTGAAAGGCTATCAGATAAAAGATATGTTTGCCTTTGAAGTCTTACAAGTGTTCCTAAGTCTGTTATGATGCAGGATTTTTATCATAAAAGGGTTAGTTTGAAAGAAGGACTAAAAAGAACAGAAATGAGTATAATGAGCTAACCTCAAAAAGGGAAGGAGGCTGTGGAGTGTGTGGAGCTGGCTTGCACCTGCAGGTAGGTGTGCAGAGCATGTGCTATGGTCTTAGGGCCATCTGCGAGTGTTGCTACTCTGCTCAGGGCTGCAGGGTTTACAGCCATCTTTCTTTCTCTCCTCTTTCTCTCCTTTCTTTCTCTCTCTCTAATCTATCCATCTACCTGCCTAGCTGTCTCTCACCCTGAGCTGCTATCAGCCAGCACTGGAAAGCAGTTGCCATTTCTCTCCACCCAATGCCCTGCAGCAGGACTGAGCTGTCCTGTGTTTTCCCAGTTTTCTGTGTAGAGTTGCTGCTTTTTCTGCTCTGGGAATCCACCACTCTCATAAGCCTCCAGTTGCAGCTGCATTTGCTTACTGTGTGGCTTGCTTTTACAGCTCTTCCAAAACTGTATTACCTTTAACAAAACCTGCAACATATATCCCCATGTTCATTCTTGTTCTTATTTTTGCCCTCTGGGTCATATTGCTTATTTATCCAGTGCTGTCAGAGCCTGAATAGCTTTTCTTTATTTATTCCTTTCTTACATTGTTGTGTTTTGTGTTATCTCTAACCTAAAATTCCTTGTCATTTACGAGGAAAACTTGCAAAATGCAAACAGTTTACTTAGAGGATTAGAGTTGATGTGAAGGATTAATGCAGAGCTAAGGAATCTCCCTGCAAGATATTTGGATCAAATCCAGCCTGCACAAGTCACCACAAGTTGTGGTGAGCAGAGAGAATGTATATTTTCATTGGTTTGGGGGATTTTTTGTGTATAATCACTCAAATCTTGACATGGCTTTGTTTCAGTCAGGTTTGTAAGACTTTAGGGGCTGGAGCACGACAGTAATTTTATTTCAGCATGTGCCAGTCCAAGATAAAGATTGTCATTATACCAAAATAGAGTTTTTACAATTGGTGTCTGAGCATTCAGGGGAAAGGCATTTGGAGCTGATAAGAAGTTCTTGCATGAAGTAGGAATGTCTGTGTGTGTGTGTGTCCAGCCAGGAAGGGGAAACAATGCCACGGGACTTGTGTCCTCACAGGCGTCACAGCTCAGCACACAAACAGAAAGTTTGTTTCTGATTCATTTGTGGAACTGAATGACTTCATTCCCAACATTTCTGACTATTGCTGAGAAGATGCTACTTGAGGCATCACATCCTGCTCACAGGTTCTCCTCAGGAAAGTTAGCTAGAGTGAAAATCCTCCAAGGCATTAAGATTATTGCCTGGGCACTATCCTCTTCTCTCCAGCAGTGCTGGCTTTACAGGTGGGGTACCAAATGCTGGGGCAGTTTCAGATGGAATATCTCAAGGATTAGAGCTCAAGCATTGAACTCCCTTGCTGGGCTAGATGCAGAGCAGCCCATGGTGCTGATATCTCTGTTTGTTGATCCAAATGTTCCATAGAAAAGTGAAAAAGAGAAGATAAGCTGGAAAGCAATCAGGATCTTTGCTCATATGCTTTGCATTAAATGTGTTCTAATTTCCTGTCATGTTTTGGTAGCTTTGTAATCCTCCTTATTGTAAGATTAAGGTAGGCTTATGGGGCTGTGCTACAGGGCCACGTACCTGCCTTTGCCCTGCAAAGAGCTGCTGAATGCAGGCAAGAGTGCTCTGTTACACTGGCTGCAGGGTGCTGAGCATCCAGCCAAGCCTTGGTATTTGGTGGTAATGCTCAAGTAGTCTTTAGTGGCTTTTGCTCAGTCTTGTAATCTCTTTGCAGCATAATAAAAAGCTCTTTAGAACATTGCTACACAGATTAATACAGAAAGAGCTTGTGATACTTTGATACACAGGGAGTTTAATACTTGGCTGCAAGAGCAAATTGATTGCAGGCAATCCTGTGCTTGAGTACCCAGGAGTGAAAGGAATGATTACAATAACCTCTGGGATTTCTTCTCAGAAGTGGTTCCTGCAAACACCCACACCCACCAAGGATTGGGCACAAGAGAGTATTGTTTCCTTCTGATGTGGCATCCCAGAAACATATTTTACTTTGGGAGGTGGGAGGGGCTGAGGGGGAGAGGAAACTCCAGAGACATTAATGTTTAATGTTTTTAATTTTGTAAAATGAGCAACAAAAAAGGCTATGGTTTGTGAGTGCCTCTGAGGTGGTTTCAGCTCTGTCAGCTTGCTGTCAGATGAGATGCTAAAAGCCAGGAAGGAAGGAACTGAGGGGCACACTGGGTAAACTGCTGCTGTCCCACCTTTGGCACCCCAGGCTGATGAAATAACAGGGAAACAAATTTGGCATGCATTGCTGTGGTCTCCATGCACCTCCTTGAACTGCAGCAGCCAGGCAGGTACATTTCTCTTAGGGCTCTAGCTATGCTAGAGCTTCTGGGATGAGGACTACATTAATTGTGCCTTTGCTTCACTTACCCTTTCTTATTGCCCTGACAGAGGACATGTCCATGGCTGAGGCCTTCCAGGCAGGCAGCTCAGCATCCCTCAGGGATGAGGAGTTCATTCCTGGAGGCCCATAACACCTGCTCAGCTTAGCAGGGGTGCATTAACCCCTGGTAAATGCTGAGGAGACTAATCCAAGTTGTAGAGGCCAGAGCAGTGTCTGTGTGCCCTGCACAGAGGTGCTGAGCAAACACTGCTGCTTTTCTGGGGCAGAAACTTTGGGGTGGGGAGGAGCAGCAGAGGATTTCAGGGGGAATGTAAACTCAGAGAATCAGTTTGGAATCTTACAATTAGTTTGTTGCAATAAAATATTTAAAGACAGGCCTCTGGTATTTTAAAACAGTAAATAGATACCTTCAATGCTGATAGTGTAGCATGCCATAAAATAAAAGTAAAGCAAGAAAACAGAATTACTGATCTTAACAGAGTGAAACAGGTTTGCCTTTTGAAAGTGTGGCATTGAAGCTTTTATTGTGAAACTGAATTTTTGGCAGAAAAAAAGATCTACTGGTATTTCTCATTGCTCTTGGAGGCTGGCTGAGTGCTTTAATTTGTAAAGGGTGCATGTGCTTCAAGTGCTCAGGTTGGTAGTATCCATCTGGTGTATACAACTCTCAGAGGTCAGGGTATGATATCCTGGAAGGGGATGTAGGAGTTGCTCCAGCACAGCTCAGACACTGGTGAGACTGGCAAAGGAACAGATGTTACTGTAGGTGAATAATCATCTGCTCTTACAGGGGGGTGTGTGGGGTGAGCATCCTATGAATGAACAGCACTGAGTTCATTTAGGTGTGTGTGCAGGAATAAGCACATTTCATTGTTTCCTTCAGGCAAGTTCTGCTACACCAGTGACTGCAGTCTCTGATGACCACTGAGGATGCTTCCCTTTTCTTGGGGTGATCTAGGTATTGAAGCTGCTCACTCTTCCTTAGGACAGGCCTTAACTGACAGGTGTGTGTGTGTGTCAGAACAGCTTAGAGCCACAGAAGTGGAGGTTTGTAAAAGAGCTCTGTGCTCCCATCAATCAGCTTGGTTCTAACTAGTTTAATTTAGGAAAAAGCCTCTTCAGCAGGTGACATTTTATGGCACCATTCCCAGTTGGTGTCCCTTGCCATACAGCTGCTGAATGGCAGTGCAGGTCAGAAGAAGGCCTGAACTTCTCAATGGGAGGGTTGCTGCTCTTCAGCTGCTGCACTGGCAGGCAACTTAGGAGGAAATGATAGAAGCTGGGCTTTGGTTTGAAACTGTATGTCAAGTCCCTTTCAAACTAGGTTTTAAAGGGAAACAAAAGATAGGATCAAAAGGAGCTCATTGTCAGCACCCATTAGACCTAAAATTAAAGCTGCTGCCCTGTTCACTTTCCAGGCATGTACTAGCGTGTTAGATTGCTGCTCTGCCTTGTGCCAGCAGGCAGGCTGATACCAAAATGCTGCACGACTCTTTCTACTTCAGCCACTTTGTCACCAGAGTTCTTAAGAGCTGCACATCCTTGATCCCATCATCTGCCTCACCATTCCTGCAGCTGGTACTCCAGGTCAGGCTGCCTGGGGCTTTGAGCAACCTGACCTGGTTGAGGATGTCCCTGCTCCCAGAAGAGACAGTTGGACTGAATGACCTCTAAAGGTCCTTTCCAACTCTAACTTTGCTATGATTCTATGAACTTAAAGCTCATTTCCAACCTAAATGATTCTGTGACCAAAAGCAGATAGAGGATAAACTTTGAAGAGTCCAGCTTATTGCCAGGCTCTTTTTCCTTTTGAACTGACAGCTCTGAGAGGAAGAAGGAACTGGTGTAGGCAGTGCAGGCCTATAGCAATGGCTGGAAGGAGTCAGGAGCTGAGTGACAGCAGAGCTTTCCAGGGGAAAAGAGCTCTTTCCCAGGCTGAAGAAGCTGGTTCCATCTCCCTGTGCTTGCCAGCAGCCATTATGGGGCCTGTCAGTCCAGTTAGCTCTCAGAGCTATATACAGAGCTGGGTTAAGGCCTACAGACTTTCTGCTGATTTAATAAGCTTCCTGTTGTTGTTTTAGCCTAATGATGCTGTTTGGATGGGTTTACCTTGCAAGGGGCCCTGTGTGATGCTCCCATTGTGGCCAGTGAAGCTTGCTTTGCTCTCCGTGGATCTTGTCCTATATTTAGTGTTTTGACTTCCCGTGACCCTTCCACTGGGCAGGGGGAGGAGGAGGAGAAAAATGTATTGCTGATGGCTAATCCCATGCATTGCTCAGGGGCTGCAGCCACTCTAGCAACCTTTTTACATGGTAATATTTTTTTGTTAGCAATAAAAGGATTAATTCTAGAAATCAAGCTCTTTGATGACAATAAGCACAATAAATATCTTAGACAAATTGCTATCCTTTTAAGAATATTAGTCAACCAAGACCTTTGCTCTCCTTGGCTGGGCTGGAGGCTGCTGGTACACGCATTCATACCATCTGCACTGTGTGCTAATGCAGCTCCTTGTTGTCTGCTCTTCCTGGGAATGCATTATCTAGATTGCAGCTGGTTCAGAATGCAGCTGCCAGGGTCACGACTCACACGAAGATTAATCATTACGCCTGGCTTAGCTTCATTACTTGGACTCCCCATTACATTTAGCAGAGATTAGGGGATGTTGCTTTTAACTTACAAGGCTTGGGCTAACACCTACTCACCTCAGCAACGTGCTTTTATGGAGTGTTTCTCTTGGTCTGTCTCCTAGAGCAGCAGAGAAGCTCTCTAGATGCTGTGCTTTCAGCTTGAGGAGAAGCCCTCCCTGCATTGTGTCTGTGAAGTGGTGGAGTGTGGGATTCTCATGTCCCTGTGCTCACTCCTCTGCTGTGGGCTGAGGCAGAGCTTCTTGCCAGAGAAAACTGGATGATGATGATGAGGAGGAGGATGGAAGCATCACCACCACCCCATTCATAACTAACTTTGCAATTCACTTAGTTCTCTGGGTTTGGTGCTAGCTATTTTCCTGGGGTAGCCAGCTAGAGAAATGCAGTTTCCTAGGCAAGGAGGAGAGCTAACACCAGTACTTCCACTGCACATGAAACTAACATTGTGAACAAGATAACATTTCCCCACAGAAGCCCACAGCATCAGTTCAGCTGAGGGAAATGAACAGGAGTCTAACTCCACTCCATTCCCTGGAGCTGAACCTCTGAGGTCTTCTCAAGCATAAAGGGGGAAACAGCCAAATGTACAGAAGAGGATTGAATGACAATTGACTGAAGGTGCCTGTGGTGTTCCACAACACAGCTGTGAGCAGGAAACTTGAGGTTACCTACTTTATGTACATATGGTTTAGGTTCCTGCCCCTGGGCTTGTGGCAGAAGCTATTGTTGCTGAAGAAAACCTGATTGCTTGTCTACATTGAGGTTTAGCTTGGTGGCTAAGGCTGAGCAATAGGAATGTGATTCTCACCTGTGAAAATCATGCATTGCAAAATCAGGCCTGGGCTGGGTTCTCCTGATGAAGCCCTTGAAAACTTGCAGAGGTTTAATCTGCTGGTCTGGAAGCAGTCGCTGTGGAGAGTTTAGACCAGGGAAAGAGCAGCACTTTGCTCTGCAGGTGGACATACCAAGTGCTGTGTGCAAGAGGAGGGAATGTCTTGGGCCCTCATGCTGAAGGCAAGAAGAGCCCTTCCAGCTGGCCAGGAGAACTCTCAGGGCTCACCTGTGGGGCTGCTTTCTCTGGAGGGTGCAGCTGCAGAAGCCAGTCAATCACCAGGCTAAGCTACAAAACCTGGGGAAGGACTGCTAGAGATCCTATCCTGTGTGGTCAGGGGCTGATCTTCCTGGCCTGCCTCAAGGTCAGCTCAGATCCTACATGGAGGAGAGGGAAGAGTACCTTCAGGAGGTGAGTGTGTGATGGAGCTCTGCTCCCTCATGGTTTTTCTCTCCCTCTTTTGTGGAAGATACTTGAGTGGAATCTCTCCTTCCTGAAGAAATGTTAGGATGCAGGGTTCATACCAGTTGTTGTAGAAGCTAATATATGTATATGTATCTATAAGAGGCTTAAAGACAGGATTATGTGCAGTTGTTAATCTCCACAAAAGAAATATGCATTAAATGTTGAGTCTAAGCACAGAGGTGAGCAACAAGGATGAGTAACTTAAGGGATGTGTGGCAGGAGGTTGGGCTGCATCTCCACTGTCTGTCAGCAGATTTCCACAGGATGAATCTTGCTCTAGTCTAGGTTCCTCTGAGTTCTGCCTGTAAACCTGGAATTTACTGGAGGCTCCTATTTCTGGGGTGAATTACAAACCTCTGCAACCGAAAAATGTTTTGGTGATAACTCCAATTCCTTCTGTGTGTTGGAGCTTCCTTATTAGCTTTTTGTAGCAGAGGAAGGTCCTTTCCTCTTGGACTGGGGGTTAGTTTTGCATGTTATTTACTACCTTGCTCTTGTGCAGTCATAAATTAATAAAGCAATGGCCTCACATGCAGCCAAGAAGCTATGCACTTTGGCTTCTTCTAATGTGATCATTTTGGAGTCAGAAGAAAGGATGATGTTTATGAGATGATGTTTCTTTAAATCCCTTAAGATTCAGGTTGCCAGCTCAGTCTCCACCAGACTTCTTTGTAGGTCACTTATGTGCAATACCATGGTTGCATCCATGACTTGGAGATGTTTGTGTTCAAGTGACCTAAATTGCATGGAGGCAGGAGGGAGGGAAGGGGGGAAGGAAGCACAGGGGGATGGTGGGAACCAGTCTGTCTGAAAACTCAGCAAAATGCAGTTCTCATTCCTGGGGAAATGCATTTGGAGTCACAGGGGTGTAAGGAATTCCCCCGAGAGAAAGGAATAGGTCGGCTTAGGCAGGAAATGCTGTTCATGGAGCAGTTAAGGTTGTGGCCAGAAGCAAAAAAGCAGTCAGGGGGTATGGTTGCAAAATGTGGAGGCAAAAGAGGATTTGCATCGAGATGTCTGGCACTGTATCATCCAGTAAATGAACTGAAATTGGGCTGCCCTGGTACAAAGTTGATATGAGAGTGAAGGAACCTTCTGGAAGTGATAGTCCCATTAGTAAAGTGAGATGCCTTTATTAACATTATGCAGCTGCAATAATCCTAATGGAGCAATCTAGTGTTCTTCCCAAAGGAAGATCTTATCTCATTTATTAATTGTCTTGCTAGTAGTTGGGAGTTCATCTGATCTTGGATAATTGTGCAGGCTGAACATCTTGATGCTGCAGATGAGGAGAGGGTTTGATACAAGGTGTTGGGAGCTGTGTGCTCAGCAAGGCTTTGTACTGATGGACCGCTCTCTTGCTAAGTATTTCCAGCTGGCTCAGCTACTGGCCATGTAAATACTGGGCTGGCACTGTAGCCTGAATTAGTCACCTGTTACTAGTGTGCACAGCAAGTGTTGTCTTCTTTCAGGTGCTGACAAGTGGCATTTGAATGTCCCACTGTCAGGATACAGGAGAGAGATGAGGCTGCTGTGCACATCTCTCATGTCTCTTCTCCCTAGCAAGTGAGGTAACGATTAACAGAGAAAGGGAAACAGGTCCAGGGGTAGAAAGCTCCCTCTTTGAGCCTTGAGAAGATGCTAATACTGACTGCTGTGTGTTCTGACCTGTACAGTCTTGCTCTATTTGTGGGCTTTGGTGTTTATTTTGGTTTGGTTTTTTAGCAGGAAAGTGTGTGTTGGGGATAGGATTTCTCCTTTCCCTCCAGACACCTGGTTAGAACACCAAACAGCTCCTGCCATCCATGATGATCTAGGAAACACAGGCTGGGCTCTGTGTTACAGAGGGGTTTGAAGTGAAGCTTGTTGGGCAAGCAAAGCACAGATGCATTTAGTGCAACCCCAGTGGTTTCTTTCCAGTGTGGAGATAAGATGGTGGGGACAGGCTGTGTTGCCTGGGAATGGTTTTGAGGAGAAGTCCTCTTTGGCCAAAAGCTGCAGGAGGGGTGAGTGGAGGACATTGCCATCCTGTGTGCTGACACATGAGCTGTCTCTCCTTGATGGGATTTCTCCACTCATCATAGCCTTCCTTAGGGAGGAAGTGACTTGAGAAGTGTTGGGCTGCAGGCTCTGAATCCTCCCTGTCAGTTAGGGAGGTATTTTGGTTTAGAATCTGAATTTCTTCCCCCCCCTCCCCTCCAGCAGGGGCCTTGGATACCCATAGCAGAGGGCAGAATACCACCCAGTTAATTCTCTGGAGCATAGCTCCTGCTGGAGACCTGAATGTCTGCCTTATGCCCTAAAGCAAAGTCTATAATGCTTACAGAACATAGTGCATTTTTTCCTTTGCTGCTGGAATAAATTCTCATCTCAGAGTGCTGTGGTTTGGACTCATCCCTAGGTGGGCATCTCCAGCAATGTGCATTTAAGAAATAATATGATTAAGTTGAAAAGATGCCTCTTGCAAATGTTATGGCTTTGCAACAGATGGAAAATAACAGCATTTTTGGGCTTGTAATATGTGGGGTTTTACAGGATTAACCCAACTGCTGCTTGCCTCTCTGCATCCTTCAGCAGGGTTTGTGTAGGTTGTGCAGTGCTGCTCTTTAGCCACATGGGCCTGGTATTCTTTTGCCCAACTGGAGAAAGAAGAAATCAGGAGTTTGCAAAAGAATTTCTTCCCTTAGATACAGAGAAGGTGTTGAAGTGTCTGTAAAGCACATTTATGGTGTTGTGAGGGCAGAGTGTAAAGAAAAAAAAAACACCTGAAGTGGCTTTAACTCTCAGAAGAAATGTGAAATAAGTTAATGCAAAATTGCATTAATCTCTGGAGATTCCAAACTTTGTTTTCTTTTTGTCCTGGAAATTCCTATTGGTTATTTTCTCCATGTTTCTTTTAAATGAGCTTGCCTTCCTCCAGGTTTTTGAAGTATTTACAGCAAGGAACCAGAGCAACTCTTGCAGAAGAGTTAGAGGAGTAGTAGAAGTAACAGCAAAGAAGCAGTTAAGTTGCTGAGAGGTTTCAGACTGGCTGATCAATATCAAGGCTTAGTAATACTCTATTAGCACAGATCTATGCTCTCCACTCAGCCCTTGGTACCAATGTGCCCATCTCTTGATACTGCCCCTTGATCCCATACAACAGATTATTTTGGAGCTATCTCTGAGGGATGTTGTTCACCTCTATTAGATGGCTTGATCTTGCAAGCCTTTACTCGTGAGGCTAGTCCACTGTCTCTTCAAAGCTTGGCAAGAGTGACCCATGTGCAATCCAACCTTGGGTAGCCAAATGCCAGGGGAGGCAGTCAAGGAGTTCATCTCACCAACATCTTGACTAATGAGGGAATTGCCAGAGCCATGAATAGCTGTCAGGGGACTTGACCATGTTCAGATGGCAGGGACTTTCCTGGAAAATTAGGTTTTGATAGCAGGGTTCCTGATGGTCTCCTCCTGACAGACTGAAGTTGCACAACGTCTGGAAGGTGCTTAAATATTCCTTGATAGCCATTCCTGTGGCATCAGCTGGGCTTCTGTTTACTGTGCTGTGGGTGCTGGGGGTCAGATTGTCATAAGCATTTAGCTTAATGCTGCAGTAACTCTGCTATTAAGGGTTAGGTTCCAGGAATGCAGTTTCAAATCAATATTGGAATTGTCTGGAGTCAAACAGTGTTTAGAAATACATCAGTGTACTTTGGAGTATGGTTTTAAGAGAAAACAACCCTATGAAAACATGAGTCAGTCAAGTTTAAAGGAAGGAAACTCCTGGAGGTAGTGAAAGGGGAGGAGAGAAATGCAGACTCTTTTGTACAAGTGTAGGAGTACTCAAGGGGCATCAGTTTGTGTCAGAGTGGCTCTCTTTAAACTCAGAGTTGGTCACTTAAAGAGAATCCCAAGGCCAAATGGGTGCTTTGTGGCTGCAGTTGCTGTGTGAGCAGCCAACAGAAGGTGCTGCAGTGGGAGGCACTGATTTGCTTGCTGCTCTGCTGGCTGCACGTGGCTCTGCTGGCTCCCTGGGCAGGCAGCAGCCATGGGCTCAGCATCACCACTGCGTCCCAGCACAGCCCTGCTGCCTTGCCACACACTGCTGAGTGAGGGGCATCACAGGGGCTGCTGTGCTCGAGCTGCCTGCCATTCTGTCCTGCATCTAAACACTCGTGTTGGGAGCAAGGCAACCCTGACAGATCAATTGATTTGGCCATGGAGATGAGCAGTCTCTTGTTTCCTAGGAAACATGGGGCTGTGCATATGCAGCTCAGGAAGGGTGCCCAAGTGTTTTCCTTCATGGTGATGGAGTAGGAAGTTTGTCCAATGAGATCCATTAGGCTTAGAGCAGAAGGGAAAATAAATTTGGAAAGTTGTGCTGTTTGAGAAGGAGAAGATAGCAGCAAGGCTGCCAACGTCCTGAGGAAAAGGCAGGAGTAACTCAGGGAAATAAAGGAAGTGTCCTTTCTGTCTGTCTAATCGAGGAATCTGGAGATTTTTATAGTTGCAGAGCCATCTGCTAAGTTTCATTTATTGTGCAACTTTACTACCTCGCCATCCTCTGCTCATTAATCTGCCTTTTTTAGGTTTCCTTCTGAAATTTTGTGCCTCTGAGCATCTGTCAAGTTGCTGCCACTGCTTTGCAAACACTAGGGTGGTGTAGTCTGGAGGTTTTTGCAGTAAAGTCATTTTGCATGATGCCAGTGTTACTTAGCAAAAGCTTAGCCACTCATAAGATGCTCACCTCAAGCTTGTCAGTAAAGCACTTCAACCACACCCTAACTCTTTGTATTTCCTCCTAGAAGAGTAAATGAAACATCCTTGGTAGTGAATCTTAAAATGTGACTTGGACTGCATGGCAGCATGTGGTTCTCCTCAGCTCTGAGCAGCATGCTTGGGTGGAGCTTGCCAAAAAGGGCTGAGAGTTAGCACAGATCACTGACCCCAACAGGAATCTTACCATTGATTGACTGACATGGCTGAGACTTGGAGCAAGGTCAAGGACTTTTGGCTTCACTAGGGTGACTCAGAGCTAGCCATTCTGTTGTGATTTGCGCACACATTGCTGAGCTGAGGTATTAATATCCACCTGCTGGGTCAGTGCATAGAATTCCTCAGATCCTCGGCTCCAGTAGCACATCCTTGAGAGGTGGTCAAATGACTCCTTCATGCTTTCTGTTAGCAGCAATGGAAAAAAAGGAGAGCTAATGTGGCTGAAAGGCAGAGGCCTGGCAGCTGTGCCTGGGTGAGTCTCAGACTAAGCCATGCCTTTCCCTTTTGTGCATCATTCTAGCAGCAGGTGATCTAATGTCTTACCTGAAATTGCACTCTGCATTCCAATTCCTGCTTTCTGGCCCTGCTGGAGGGGAGTCAATCCATGAAGCCCCAGGAGCTGAATGAGCAGTGGCTGCCTGTGTGAGTAAGTGCTGCTGGAAATGGGTCTTAGCAGGTCTGAGGGACTGGAGGACTCTCCTGCCAGATGGCTGCCAGGATGTCACTACCCTGTGTGAAGCTTATGGATGCCTTTGTCATTCCTCTCCTCAGGTTCTCTGATGTGGATTTTTTTTTTTAGGCATTGATTTTGTTTTGCCTGCTTTAGGTAAATCTCAGTAGCAGTGGATGATTCAGCTCAAGAATTGTTTTCTTGGGGGACTAATCATTCTGCCTTGATCCACACTCCTAAATTTAGAGGTTAATCTCTGCAGGCTTCTCCAGGCTTCCATTCTGAAACCTCCTGTGAAAGGACTTAACCCTAGGCATTTTGAATCATGCTCTGAGTCTCTCTTGATTATGGATAGGGCTAAGGAGACTCTAGTTCTAATTTAGGCAGTTACAGATGAGGTACCACAAGATGGATGAGCTGATCTAATAGCCTGCTGATACTTCCTGGCCATGTGTTCCTGCTGTTTCTCTTGCTTCAGCTTGGGTGCTTGCACTAAACTGGCAAGAAACTCCCCAGCAAACCAAAGAGAGGCAAGGCAAGCTGAGCCCTCTGGCTGCCATGAGGCTAGGGGCCAGAGAGAGTGGCTCTGTAGGGTGGGAGCACTCAGATGGCACTGTGCTCCTTGGTGTCCTCCTGCTGCCCGACAGCTGAGGGTCAAAACTGTCACATCCTGTTAGTGCTGTGACTGTCCTCAGCCCTCCTAGAGCAGTAGCCTCTGACTATGCTGACTGATCAGGGACCAAAAGGATTAGTAGCCAGCAATGCTCCTGAGATAGGGATGAGGATGCATCTCTCATGCAGGAATGCCCTTAAATTACTGAGGGGAAAGGGCCAAAAATGTGTAATTACCCTTGTCTAGGAGGAGACTCCTGGCCTCTGAGATGACTTCAGTGTGGAAGGGACAGTCTTGTCTCTCAGTAGATAACCTCCTAGAATCATCCTGGCAGTGGTTATTGTCATTCAAAAGCCAATAGGACTTCTGTGGGGTTCATAAACCCAAACCCTTCAGGGAAGTGAGCTCAAAGATGTGCTTGTCTGAAACCTCTGCAGCAGAAGGACTAGAGCTCCTGCTCTCATCTGACATCCCCCTCCATTAGCAAGGATTAACAGTGGAACAGGTGGAAAATGAACCATTTTTGTTCCTGAGAAGAATATAGCTTATATGGAGAGAAACTTGCTTATTTCTTCCCAGCAGTGCTCCAACTCTGCATCTTGAGTCTAAAGGGGCTGGCATGAGGAGGGAACTGAGACCTGAGCTAATGTCAAAGTGTCTGGAGTGGAGCTTCCAAGCAGCAGTGGAAGTTCTGCTCCTCCTAGGAAGTGCTGGACTCTCCTCCATCCCTGTTTGTGATGGATGAATTGGAGCAACAAATGATGAGGGGAAGTGTACTGGAAGCAGGGCAGTGAGTGACTCAGCAAGGACCTCAGAGGAGTTCTGCCTTGGGCCAGAGGCTTTGGAAGAACTTTGCAGAGTTCCTTGGAAATCAGTGCTTTTTAGAGGTGATCTGTGTGTGTGACTGAGCTAGCACAAGTGCATAGGGCTCTGCAGGGAGTGGATGGTGCCAGGGATCTGGACAAATCCATCCAGTCCCATGCTGTGGAATGTGTGGACAAGGTTCAAGTTTGCACTGATGGTGATGGAAAGCTCTTGCTCGACCGAGTTCAATTTGTTTTCACATGTGGTGTGTTGTCTATCTGGTATGTCTGTTTTATTTATAGCTGGATAAATAGATATTTTTTTAAACAGCTAGCTGGCAATTTTCACATCAATTTTGTCTTTTCAACAGAAAATGGCTTATTAGTCAGCAGAGGCTGCTGGCAAAGCTTTATCCTTTGGATCTAAAAATATTTGGTTTAATGAAACATTGGGAAATAAAGACTTGGAATTGTGTGGGGTTTTTTTTTCCCCTCCTCCTGTAAAATGAAGGAGTTGATGCATCTGTTAACAAATCATTTTTGGTTAAACATTTTGAGTGAGAGTATATCCCAGCTGGCTCAGCCCTCATGTATGCATTATGTATGTGCTAGATTCTGGCTGCTGAGACCGTGGAAAAGAACTTGGTGTAGCAGGGAAAACTAGGTTTGTAAATGCTAGCATTTATTGTTGTCTTTGGTTGTTGGTTTTGTTGCTGTTGTTATTGTCTAGGGATTAAATAACCCCCACCCTGGTCAATTTGCCAATATTTTCATTAGATCTGGCAGCTTTCCTTTGAAACTCTGAATTCCAAGCAGGGAATTTTCCCTGTTTGCTTAGAGAAGCAGGGGCCCCTCTCTATAGTGTTTGCTCTGAGGTTGGGGCACTGACAGGAAGGCATTTGTCCACATTTTTTGAAATTATTAACTAGAACAAGCAGTTTAATAACCAGGATTAAACTCTCAGCTCATGACAGAGTAGTGTTAGCTGCAGGAACCTAGCTGGAAAGGATTCCAGATGTGATGAGATGAATACCTGCTCTGCCTTTATGGGCAAGGTCCATGGTTCTTGGGCCATTCCAGGCAGGTAGCCCAGCTTTGCCTTTTCAAGAAGAGATTGCAAATCCCCAGTGCCAAGGAATAAACTTGAGCCAAAATGGTGTCTCTGATGGAAATCTGAATGCAGAGGGGCAGGTCCAGCATGCCAGGGGATTGTTAGTGCCTTAGGGAAAGAGGGGAGTGGGGAAAAGCTGTGGTGGGACAACTCCTCCTTGGACTGAAACAAAGAGCATGTGGATTTTGCTTCTGATGGGATCTGTACCCATCAGCTGTACCTGCCCTCCTTCAACATAAGGACAGAGATGTTGAAGTGTGCTTGCCATGACTGTGTCTGTAGCATCTCTGAAGGCAAAACACGAGCCTAAGGCTTGGAGGGAGGAGTTGTAAAGGTGACTCTTGTGTCCAGCAAAGTTCAAGTCAGTCTTCCAGACTTGTTCGCTTACTGTAGGGAACCTGGAGGATCACACAGAGGAGGACAGAGTGGTGGAAGCTGTAATAGTTGCAGTGAATACCTTTTTCTCCTCACTCTTGTGGCACCTTGCTGTGTAAAAGACTGAGCCTTCTCTTCCTTTCCCCCTGTGGTGCAGAGTCTTTCAGGTGATTGTAGGAGCACTTGGTGAAGCTCACAGGCTCCACAGGATGGTACTGGAGGAAGATGTTCTTCCCCAAGAGAAATGCAGAGTCCTGACACTGGCAAAGGAAGAAATCCTGCAAAATCTTGGGGTTTACCAGTTTCCTTTAATAGGCACTAGCTGTGGCCTGGTCTAAAGCTCACTGCAGTAGGTCTGTGTGTGAACCTTTGGACTTTTGATCAGTGCTGTTAGAAAATTTGTTTTGGCTTCTCTTATTGAGAGATGAAATTAAAGCAGGCCACAGAAAGCACTTTATTTCCATCCCTTGCAAGGGAAAGAACATTGGCACAAATCTCTCCAAGGTGGGTCTGGCAGACCTCTGTTGGGAGCTCAGAGAGTGATTTCTGTTGAAACCAAAGGGCAGCCTCATCTGAAGGCCTAAAGATGAAATGAGCTTTGGGAGAGAAGGTACAAGCTACAGATAATTCATTTGCAGTTTGCTTTTTTTTTGCCTACTTGCTCCTCACTACACTATTTCATTCTTCTCCTGAGTGCCCCTAGGCCTTGCAGAAAAGACTAAGTGGCTCTGATCAAAAGTGAGATCATGACAGTCATGAGTAATCCTTCTCTTCCTCTCTATTTCTACTGCTTCCAAAACAAATATTTAGGTTCAAAAGGCAAACAAAAAACCCATCCCAGGCCTGTAGGTGAAGTATTCTGTCATATTTTTATGACTGCTTTAGGAACAGTTTCCCTACACCTGTGGCTTTAATGAGGCTAGGGAAAAAAGGTAGGAAAACATCAATATGCTTCTCGGGCTGAATGCAAGCATTTTGTGCCTTCAGGTTGGTCTGGAGCCTGCTGCAGTTGCTGAGCCCTTCCAGCAGGCTCTGCATCAGGCCCCAGGCTGCTTAGCTTTGGGCATGCACATGTGTGTAGGTGCTGCATGTGTCTTGTATATGTCCTGAATTTATGCTAGAGAAGTAGCTGCTTACATTAGCTGATAAAGATAAATCAGTCAACCTGTGGTACTGTAAAAGAAAATCAACAACCCATAAATAAAAAGGCATTGCTTTTTTCATGGCATTGTCCTGAAAGCCTTAGATAGGATTTTTTTCCCCTCCAGCTGAGGTCTTTTGTAGCTTTTGCCATCACTGCTGCTCACACACTCTTCCCCAAGTCTGAGTGATGCAGGATGCTTTGAGTGTCAAACCTGCTCCTGCTTTTCAGGCTTTAATCTACTCTTTTCTCTACCAGGCAGTTATTTGGGGGGTTTTCACCTCTCTTTAGTCCTTCCTAGCAAGGCTTTTGAGTTTCCCCCTCTGAGACACATACCTTGAACCCATTCTTCTTCTCATGAAGCCAGTCCTTCATGGCTAATTCAGCAAGTGATGATGAATCTGATGATTCTACCAGTGTGTCATCTGGCATTTCCATTGTCCTCTCCTCTTCAGCTGGTGTTCATTTGAGTTTATGGCCTTACAGAAGTATCAATGTGTGATGCTTTTAGTCACCTTTGGCCAAGAGAGATCTTTCAATAGAATAATAAATCCTCCTTGTTTCAGCTCTGTCTGTGTTGCAACAGCAGCTTGTGGTATGGTGATGAAAATGCTGTTAGTCCAAACAGATTTGGTTCAGATCAGTGGCTGCACAGCAAATCTCCCAGGAATATTTATGAACAGATGACACCCTTAGCAGAACCAGATTGGCACATGGGAAGGCCTTTTGCTCCTGGAGGTGCTGCTTTTATAGAGTGAGATGTAGATGTGTGTAACTCTCATATCCTCTAGACAGGACGAGTTAGGCTTTCAGAGCCTTGGCCACTGCATTTCCCAAAGAACATAGCACAGCACCTGCATCCTCCTCTGAATCTGGAGTGCTGGTGGGTGGAATGGCTCTCAGGCAGCTGCTGTGCTGCAAACCAGAGCTGCCTGCCCTTTTCTAATCTTGGCAATTCAGCCCAGTGCTCTCAGAGTGTGAAGGGTAGTGCTTAGTGTAGCACAGGAGATGATCAGCATGGATCTTATTAACAGAATTTCTTTCTCTCTCTTTTTAGGTGTTAAATGCCCTTGCTGGAAGAGGGAGGCTTGCAAGCAACAATCTTCTTGGCCTGACTGCTTGATTTTTCTGATTGCTGCTGCTGGCAAGGCAGAGCAGGACCCTCCTCCAAGATGACCAGTCCTGCCTCCAGAAAGGTATGTTCTCTCTTTGTCCTATGTTCAGCATGTCCTTAGCCTGCCAAAGGCCCTGTGGGGATGCAGAGGCAAAGCAACGAGTAATTACTGCTGGGCAAGATGCCCCAGGAGACCTTTGGGCTTTGCAGTAGGGATGTGAAGGTCTGGAAGTGCACTGCTGGGCTCTGTGTGACCAAAGGAGTTTGGAAGAGGTTCAGAGTGACCTCAGCTAGTGCAACTGCTGTGCTTCCTGCTGCAATGTGGAGTGGATTCCTTCTGCTAAAGTGTGCTGATAGCAATGAAAAACTTCTCAGCAGAGTTGGGTAATTGCAGGGGAAACACCAAATGTGGCTTCACTTTCTCTTTAGAATTCTGCAGAGCTTACACACTTGCAAGAAAGATTTACATGAAGATCACAGATAAGTAAATAAATGCAGTAGATAGATGATGAATGCTTTTAAAATGCTAAATGCTTCTCATTTGTATCATTCTTGCAAGAATGTAGGCCTTGTTTTGCTTCCTGCTGTACAAGGGTGTCTGTTTAGTTTATTTACTGTACAAATTTATGTTCAGTGCCTCCTATTTAATCCACAGGAGAATTTTGGTCACTGGCAAGATCATTAAACTCTATTAATATATGTTTAATTAAATCTTGATAACAGAATATAGATGATAAATGACTGTCTGTGCAATTAAAAGGAATGAACAAGTTGAATAATGACAAAGCAGGAGAAGGAAATTACATCTGTGAGGGAGAGCAAACATCCTATGAGGGGAAGGACACAGAGAGGTGCACAGCTTCACTTTTAGCCACACAGTCCACATCCATCCTGTGATGATGCATGTTTACTGCTCCTTAATACTGTCTCCTTGCTACTGCCCTCACCTTGTGCTATGTCCAGAGCAGTCTTGGGGGAGGGGGAAAGCCATTTCTAGCTGTTGGTGTTTGTGCAGGTGGAATCCTGCTCGAGATGGGGTGGCTCTAAGGAGCTGGCAGCTAGGAAGCCTCAGAGGTTAGGGCCTGGGGAAAGTTGCTTTCTCCAGGCTTCTTGTGACCACTCTTGCCCAAATCCTCCAGCATTCAGATGCAGAACCTCAGAACGCAGCTGTCCCAGATCTGAGGAGTGGGTGGTGTTTCCTTCCCTCATTCCTCCCCCCCTCTAAGGTCATGGTCTTGAGATTGAGTCTTGGATCCTTCTCACTGTGGAGAGTTGCAAGCCATAAAGGCAAGATTAAGGAGTTGAGATGTCTCTTAGAACTCTGCTGTGTTTGGCAATTTGTGTTCCTTTGAGGTTGACAGAATCTTTCTGGCAGCTCCATTTTCACTCCTTGAGTTTTGCTGCGAGATTCAGGTTCCAATAAATCTGAAGTGTGGAGCAGAATTCAGTCCAAGGCAGAGAGTTTCCCATGGTTTCTGTCTGAAGCAATAAATCCTTCCTCAGAGAGAGAGAGAAGGGCAAACCTCCACCTTGGTTCATCCAGATGCCTTTAGGAGCCTGGCTTTCATTTGGGGCTGGCAGGAGAGCCCTTTCCTATTCCTTCAGCTCTAGGGGATAGCCCTGGCTGTGCCAGTGGGAACAGCACAGGCAGCATTTCCTATCCTGTGGTTCTCTTTGTGGCTCTTGCTGGCCAAATACTCAGTGTGCTTAGTGAAACACACACTGCTTTCAAAGCTGAGTTTCCAGACCTCAGGACTGCATGCTCTTCCCCTTATCTCCATGAAAACTGGAAGCATATCAGCTCTTGGATGTTGTAAAGCCCCAGGAGATGACAGAACTCCCTTGAGGAAGTGTAGCTCACTGAGGGTGTAGACATTCCTGGATCTTTTTTGCTGTGTTATTAACAAAGACTCTATGGCTGCCTGGAAAAATTGACATGCCCACTTCCCTGGCACTGCCTGTACCATCTGCACACAGTCTACCTCCTGATTTTGGGGGGAAAAAAATGGTATTGTTCTGCTCTCCAACCCACAGCCTGCTGGGCTGCATAAGCTGCAGCAAAAGGAGTCTGCCTAATCAATCCTTATCTAATAAATGGTGTTATCAGTTGCCTTGGAGGCAGCTGCAGAGTGGCTGACATGGGGACATCAGGACATTAGTTGGCAGGACAAGGTTGGTTTTTGGCCTGGCACACCAGGATGGAAAATTGAATTTGCAGAATCAAACTGTAGTTATCTCCACTCCTTGATGTCCTCCCAGGTGAGCTACTGGGCTTCATGCTAATAACTTCTAAAGCAAGCAAACTTTAGCTCATTATGTGCTAGTTTATTCTCCCTTGCTAAATTTTGGCAGGTTGCTTCTGTAAATTATGAAAAATAAATGTGAAATATGCAGATGTCTTTTGTTTGAAGCAGATGTTTGGTCCTCCTTGCCAGAATCTAATCAGCTGTTTCCCCAGAGTTGGTTTTCTCCTCCCCCCCACCCCCAGTGTTGTCCAGGAGCTTTATGAAGGCAGGAAGGGGCTGGGGGAGTGTGGAACAATAGGACTTTGCTGGATTTTCCAGCTACCAGACTGCAAGAAAACTCCAGGTAGATTTTTTTGAGACTCTCTTCTGTATCCAAAGCCACAGCAGATGCTGGCAGAGGGCCCATAAGGTACACTATTGTCTGAGGACAGGCAGAATGCCTTGCCTGGAGTGGGGGACATGGTGGTGAGTTGGGAGGAAGCCAGCAAAAGCTGGCTTTGAAGTGCTGATGGTCCTGTGTGGCTGAGACACACAGCTTGTGTGCTTCCCCTCCAGGGAGCCTCACAGCTCTCCAGCAGCAGAGTGGGGCTGTGCTGGCCCTGCTGCCTCCAGCATGGCATGGAAAGAGCCAGGGATTGTGCCCTGGGAGGGTTCTCAGGCATTGGCACAGCTGGTGGAATCACCATCCCTGCAAGGGTTCAAAAACCATATAGATGTGGTGCTTGGGGCCATGGGTCATGGTGAGCATGGGGATGGTTGGACTGCATGATCTCAGGGGTCTTTTCCAACCATGATGATTCTGTGATGGAGCCTAGCAGGGGTGTTGCATCTCATCCAGGTACTACCCTGCAGCACAGGCTCTGAATCTGCCCTTAGGTGTACTGGCTGTGTGCTGTAGCCTCCTGCTTAGAAGAGCTTTTGGAAAGGAAGCCCTCTTCAGAAGAGTCTGATCCACAGGAGACCTCATCCTTTGCTCCTGGCCTGCTGGGTAGCATCACTTCCCATTGTTCTTCTCCCTTGCCATGGCATTCATCTCAGCAGCACCAGTTGCTGTACTTAAACCAACAGAAAAGGGTCCAGATGAAGATCCCTTGGAGCTGGAGGAGCATCCTCCCAGCTCCAGCAGGCTCCTCAGCAGTTGAGTGACAAGAATAGCAAGTATTGGGTGAGTTCAGTGCCAGTACCTGCTTTGCACTTGATTGGGCATGGATTGAAACTTCCAGCACTCCTAAGGCTATCATTATGCCCACTTTGCTTACAGGGAAACAGGCTCAGAAATAGCCCTTATCAAAAGTGGGGGGGGGAAAGTGAGTTTTGTGCTTAAAAGACTTTGCTGGGCTTGGCATTTAGTCCACCTGACAGCCTCCTGCTGGAAGCATTTGTCCAGCTAGCTTCTGGGCTCTTGTGGGTCAGCAGAGAGGGAGGTATTGCAGCTCCAGCTCTGTGTCCTCGGAGCACTTCATTGCTGAGTGGATGTGCTGATCACTTCCAGAAGCTGTGCTCTTCTATGAGGTGCTGGGAGCTGAATGGCAAACAGTTGCCTGCATTGATAGCAAGTGAACATCTCCAGGAACCTGGAGGTGCAGAGCACTGGGCAACTAACTTCTGAGCCATAAAGTACTTCAGGACTGTGGTATCACTTATTTTTTACCGTGGCTGAAGCACAAATCAAGAGGCTGTTGTGATAGGTGCTTTGGAAGCAATTAAAATGAATAGTCCTTGCCCCAGGGACCACACAGGGCTTGAGATTGTGGCAAGATGCTCTTTACTTGTAAATAGATTGCTGCAGGGAAGGAGAATTCAGCAGTCTAAGACTGCTGGGGAAAGGTTTTTATACAGTGAAACTGAAGAGAGAAAGAACCAGAGCCAATTTGTTTAGCTTCTTTACATTTAGAGTGGAGAGAAACCATTGTGGTCCTTCCAGAAGCATTTGTTTGATCTGACTGTATCAGCAAGGGGTGTGCTTTTCCTATGCAATGAAGCCTCTGAAGGCAGGATGAATATATAACCCTTTGATTAGTCCAAAAAAATATTGTACAAATCAAAATAAATTTGCCTGAGCAATTTAAAATAATTAACCTTTGACAACCCTCCCTCTCTGGAAATGGAACAGTAACTATATGAATAAAAGATAAGTCATGACATTCAGTGAATTCCAATATCCATCCCATGAATTACAGGATGAGGGAGCAATAGAACCTGCAGTTTTAGAAGTGCTGAGTGTCCTGTCCTCCTCAGGTTAATTGTGTTCTATTTCTGTGAGATATTGGATACCTTTTGTATGCAAAGCTTCCCAAGTGATGCTAAGTTGCAGAGAGGGATTCCTTGCCTTCGCAGGATTCCCTGGATCAGGAGCACTAAGTGCAAATGATGATCCTGGGAGTCTCCTGCTATAGAACCAAGCACAATGCCAATAAACCAGGGGTGGAAACCACAGGAGCATATGGACAAAATATGGTCTGAATGGCATGATTATGTTTCTCAGGCCATAATGAATTCATCCCAAGGTGCAACTGTACATCTGTTGTTAGAGTGTTCAGGAGAGCAAACACTACAGTTAAGGTTGCAGTTTAACTCAAATTAGAGCCACCTGTTTCCCTGCACTAACAACTTTCTGGGAAATGATGCCTTCTGGGCTGCTGCACAGCACTCCTAAAATGGTCATTCACTCCTTGATTTGTTTGGGGCAAAAATGAATATCCCAGTAATCAATGTTTGTGGAGCAGCTCTGTTTCTTAGCCAGAGTCCATGGTGCCTCTGTTAGTGAATGCTCTCTCCTGTGCTCTCAGCTGAGGGGAGGGAATGGGGCTGGATTCAGGCTTGCTGTTGCTGTGGCAGTACAGTGTTGGGCTGCTTGGTGCACTCCTGTGCTGGGTTTCATGGCAAGGCCTCTCCTGACAGCTGGGAGATGAGCTGGGGAGCTAACCCCCATGTCATGGCCAGTTCCCTCTGAAGGGCAAATGCTGAGCCTAGCATGGAGCCTGAAGAGCCAAGATAGGCTCCAGGTTCATCCTGGGAAGGAAAAAATTCTTCCCTTGAGACTTCAGAGCATTATTGCTCCATTTTCTTGCCTTCTGCTGCTCTGGATGTGAATGCAAATTCACATTGGGGTGCAACAGAAAAGCCCCAAAGGAGAGTTCCTCTGTCCCTTCCACTTGTGCTGCTGCAGTGGTCCTGCTCACTAAGGACAAGGCATGCAGAGTGGAAGGGAGATCCCAGCCCTGTGCTAAGCCCTGGCACTCTCCATCTTCTGTCCTCTGGCTCTGCTGCCTGTGGAGGGGAGAGCATTACTGGGCTGTGGGGTGACAGCTCTGTCACACAGCAACTGTCCCTTTTGGCAGAGTGACTCCACTGCCATGCATTCCTTCTCACAGCAGTTATGGTCAAAAAACCACAACAAAAGAGTGTGTTTTGTGGGGTTTTCCTGAAGTGAGGACTTGCACAGCCTTCTTGTTCATTTGCTATCCTGTCAGCATATTTTCCTCCCAAGCTTCTGTTCTCTTGGGTGGGACAGAGGAAGATGCTGGCAAGATGGGCAGATGGATGGCAAGCTGCCACTCAGCCTGGAGCTTGCAGTCCACATCTACCTAGACCCAGAGGGCTACATGTGGCATGATTTGGAGCCTAGGAGAGGAATTGAGCTTCTGAGACTCCTCTCTAGTAACTCCTTTTCCTTGCCTTTGTTAAAGCTTGTGTTATCACAGTTATAAAGATGCATTGATGCCATTATGCAGTAATTGCAGTGAGTTATCAAGATGCAATCATTAAGGCAGCTTTTTTGTGTTCCTGTTGCTTACTAAGTGTCTTTCTTGTATTTGGGAGAGAAGAAATGAGGCATTCTCTTGCAGCTTCGGGATTGCTAAAAAGAAGGGAAGATTGTGCTCTTCTGCTTACTGGCATTGAAGAATCATGTGAGTGAAATGAAACCAAACCAGAGAAAAGTGTGTTGTTCTCTGAGCTCTAACTGTGTAGCATTATAGCTCATTTTATCAGGCTCTCACTCATCAACTGGCCTATTTTTTTTCTTTCTTGAACTTGCAGGCAGAGGAAATGGCTTACCTCACTAAATAAAGTTATTTTTATGCCTGCTATTTAGCAATTTGCAGGGAAAATGTTATATACACAGATGTATTCATGGGAGGGGAACATGAAATCAACTCCTCTTTTCTTTCCTTATGGTAAGCTTGTGTGGATATTCTTGTTTCCAGTTAGTGATATAAAAGGGAAAGCAAGAGGAATACTGCTTCAGTCTGTCCCTCTTCATAGGCTTTTTTGATAGGCATGGACTGCAGACAGTCTGCTGGTGGCAATGAGAGATTTGATGCATAGCAAAACACCAAGTGATGCAACCTCTGTGGTGCTTGGTTTGGGATTGTTTTCTTGTGTCTTTGTGATTTCAAAGCAAAACTTAGCAGTGGCTCACTGAGGGGCTTGGGAATTGGCTAGAGAGCATTTCAGCTCTAGGTCAGTGTCCAGATTTGTGCCAGGCCATGTGGCAGCTGCTCCATATCCATCTCTGCAAGGAGTTGGTGGTCCCTGCTCTTCTCCTGAGAGCAGGTGTCTTCAGCACAGATCCAGCTGGAGGGGAGCAGTGCAAAAAGCTATTGTTGGTAGAAAAGAGGAGTTGTACTTGGCTCTAGTGCTTATAGTTTGTATGAACTTAAACAAGAAAGCAAATAGACTTGTCTAGGTCCTTAGCTGGCATAGATTTGGCATGGATCCATCCAGAGGAGCTGCAGAGATTATCACCAGCTGATGGAAACAGTTCAAAATGTTACAGTCATATTGGAATGAACTAAAGACCAAAATCACAAACCCCAGTACTCTAGAATTAAAATGACATTGAAAACAAACGCAGGCTTGCTGAAATTTGCCATCTCACTAATTCTTCCATCCAGTGATGCCCTGAGATAACCATACAGTTATGGTTAATGCATTTTATTCTTTGTCCCAGAGGAGGTGGAATTGGATTGCAAAGATACACTAGTCTCCAATTTTAATGATTTTCTGCTTCTGCCTAACCTTCCAGGGCACCAGAGCCAAGCAAGCAGTAGTGAACCACTGAGGTGCTGTGGTGCTAGAAGTGAAGGCTTCCACTGAGGCAGCTCCTCACACTAGGGGAGCAGAAATCTCATAACACTGCCTCAGAGAAAACTTCCTACAGCTGAAGAGGAGTTCACTTATCTCTGAGGTCCCTGAAATCTTGTTCAGGAGGAGTCTCTCTGAGATCTTGCAGCAGGGTTTCAAATGGCAGTTAACCTAGTGCCAGTTAAGGCAGAGGGTGTCTAATTTGGTCATAAAAGAGCTTGAATTAAAACCCTTAGGCATTCTCAAAAGTCATTCAGTTCAAGAGCAAATGCTCTGTTTGGAGAGGGTGCAGCCTGGAAAGAAGTGGAACTTCTTTGAAATGCAGCCTTCAGCCTTAATTACAGAGCAGAGAGTAGCACTTGCATTGCTTCAGGCTTGCAGCTGATGGAGTGGCCTCTGCTCAGGAATTGCTGCTCTTCACAATGTCTGACTTGTGCTCTCTTTCTTCAAACCCACTCTTCCCATGGCCCTCAACTGTAGGAGCACACTAGCTGGCTGGAGCTTGCTGTTCCCTACCTCCAGGCTGCCAGAGGAGGGGAGGAAAAGGCAAGAGAGGGTTGGAATTACAGGATGGCTGGGGAAATGGCATTTGGGGTGATCCAGTTTGGTGTGCTGGATGATCAAGTCTTCTTTTCTGTGATCCCTTGGCTTGCTGTTGGTTATTGACAAGGTCTAGAAGACTTGCTAGGTGTCTGAAAATAAAGCCAGTTATCAAAGTGTTCTAATCCTAACCTGAGTGTCAGATTCCTTCATGAACTTGCACCTTATGCCACTCATAACTTAGCTGATCTGTGTGTTAGCTAAGTTACCTACTGCCTGGGAATAACTAGTGACATGATGATGCAAACACAGTATCCAAAGGCTTTTGCTTCTAAAGGATCCCTTTCAGTATTTACACAACTGGGGGAAGTGGGATTCACCTCCAGATTGTTGTAGTCATTAACAGAGGCAAACGTTGCTCATGCAAATACCTCTCAACAGAACAAACTAAAGCTCTGGAAGAAGGAAGGGGAAGAATTGCAGCTGCCTCCTTTCTTTGCAGCTGAAAGTTGGAGGTGCAAGGGCATAGCTAAGTGTACTTTCTTCAGTCACCCTTTGAATGGCCTGGCTGAATAGAAGGCCCAGGGAGAACAGGCACATCCCCCAGCAGAATGGCTGCTGCCAAGTTGCTCTAGTCTTTCTGCTGGAGCCTCAGGAGCAGCAAGCTGTTAAGCAGCCCATTCTCTGCTGCAGCTGCAGCAGCAGCAGCAGCCTTTAATTTGGGATGGCTCTTGCACCCAACAAGAAGGAAATGGTTCTGGAGAGACCAAAAAACCCCCAACAAATAGCCATCTCCCAATCTAGAGCCGAACACTGCAAGGTGAAGGGAAGATGAAGAAGAAATTGCCTGTTACAGAACTTCATTAAAGTCATTTATTAGCTTGGTAATGCCTAACAGTCTGCTGGCTCCAGAGTTTTTTCATCCAGGGGAGGGTAAGGGAGCTCTTGGCTTTCATTTGCATCCCTGATCCCTGCTGCTCTGTTTATGGCATGGATGCTATTCATACAGCCTTTGCAATATTAATTTTTAATTTATGATGCTCATTAGGAGACACTTAAAACAGAACAATTATCATTTATCTTGATATATTATTTACTAAGACTCACTGTCATGGTTAGGGACTTGTGATTAGTGGGAGGGGAATAGAAGATAGCTCTGAAAGGTGCCTGGCTGGAGGGATGGGGCTTTGGGAAGCACTTGTCACCACTGAAGGCTTGAAGTTCTGATGTCTAAGCAAAAGGCTTGCAGCACCTCATCAAAACTCAGGAGGAACCTTCCTGAGCTTGGGACAGTGCTTAATGAACCTGCAGGATAATATTAATGAAACTCCCTGGTAAACCACCAGCTCATCAATTATTCATCTGGCTGCCCTCCTGCTACTTTACTGGCTTCCCTTTCCTTCTCAACCTGATTACCTTCTTTCAGTCCCTCTACCCTCATTTTTCCTTGGATTTGCTGACATCTACCCTAGGTAGTGCTCCCTCCTTGGGAAATGGTGCTTCTGAAGGCAGCAGCCCAGTATCCACAGGAACAAGAAGGGTAAATTGTGCTCTTTGAGGCTTTTTTGGATGAGTGTGCCAGGTTTAGGAAGACTTAAAAAAGCAGATCCCTGCTATGCCAGACCTGGATAATCTGATTTGTTAAAGGCTACCACACTAGAAACTCGAGGTCATCTGTGCATGTCTTAATTTGGAGAGTTTAGTAAGTTACTGTGACACAGAATAGCAAAAACATCCCATAGTAGTGAGCTGCTGGGAATACACAGGAGTTGTCTTCCCTTCTCTCCCCAGAGCTGTCCCTCTTGCAGGGCCTGTGAGAATCCCTGCATTCCCAGGTTGTTTCTAGGATGTGCTTGTGCAGGAGAGAGGGCAGCCTGGATCTTCTGGAGCCTGATAATTGCAGCTCTGCATCTGAAACCAATTGCTGTATTTATAGCTCTGCTTGTTTGATTGGGTTATTTTTAGACTTCCTGAAAGGGGCTGTGATTTCTGGTTGTTTTCTCTTGGACATCAAAACAGGAACAACAAATAACAGATTTTGTAACCTATTCCCTGGACACTTGGCTTTCTGTTTTCTGAGGCATTGCACAGCAGCAGTGGAGCTGCAGCCACAAGACCTCAAGGGCTGATGTCTTTGAGCCACACACCCTGCTCCCTGCCTCTGCTCTTGTGAGAACCTCCATGCTGCAACGGAGTTCAGAGGCAGCCTCTGTATTGATGAACTCTGTTTGCTAGGGGAAAGGATAGGCCAGGAGTGAGAAATGCTGTGCTTCAGTAATCTGGCCTCTTTTTTTAAACATATGTATTCCACCTTCTTGATTCTGCACGTGTGTATTTAGAAAACAACAACAAATCAATCCCCTGCCTGGCAGTATAGGAAAGCTGATACAACAGCCTGTGATGACTTTTTGGAGCAGTGTAATGCTGTAGTTAGTCTTTATGCTGTGTAGCACTTGATCTCCAAGTCAGTTTAAAAACCTTACCAGCTTGATCTGGGCAAGCCCCCTCCCTGTGAGTGAGGTATGTAGGCTTTGTCAGCCTCTTTCTTCTGTTGTATCATTAGGCCTTGGCATGCAAATACAAAAGGCATGGGAGGGAGTATTCAGCACACAAATCAGTTGCTTGCATCACTTTGCACCCTGTTGTAGATGTAAAGAAAGCACTGCAGGATGATGATTGCCTCCCCAGCACGAGCAGCTCTGACTGCTGCTGTCAGTAATTGCTGCTGCTTGCTGTTAGTCATAGGCTAAATGCAAGGGAATGTGTCTGACAATATTTTTTCCTCGTTAATTGACAAAATACTCCCAAAGAGTTTCCTAATTGTTATACTCCGTGGACTCCCTGAGGCAGAGTTGTGTGGAAACCGTTAGCATGGTTTGGAGGTGCAACTCCTATGGCCTGATGTGACACCAGCACTCACAACTGTGGCCTGACCCCTGTCTGAGTGAGGTGACACAGCTCCATGTCAAACTGCAACCCCACACAGCAACTAGCTTGTCTCCTGGAAAGCTTAGAGCTGCCTTAGTGTGGCACCAAGCAGGAGGAGGAGTGGGCATGCAGTGTTACCCTCGGGCAGTGATCCGTGGGTGAGCAGGCAGCCCTTCTGAGAAATCAGTGCTGGCTTCAAATTATCATCTCCTCCTTCTAGCTGGTTATGCAGGGGTTTATTCATTACCTCTAAAGAATGTGTTTTGGATTAGTCTTACATCTTTCCAACCGAATTCTGCCTTTGCTGCTCTGGTAATTTAATGTTGGGAGTTGCAATTTGCTATAAACCTTCTTAGCAGGCAGGTAATCAACTTAACAGAGTTTATTGCACAAGCAGCTGTTCAGCAATCTAATGTTATTATTTTTTTACCTGTTATTTGCAGCTGCAGAACAGGCTAAATCCCCATTAGCTCCAGTCTCTGCCTGACAGACAATCTCATCTCTGCCATGTTCTAATTTCTGATAACTTTGAAGATGTGGGCTCTGCAAAGTAGGAAGGACATCAACTGAGCAAAATCACTTGGCATGCAGCGTGCCTGCTTCCTTTCTCTGCTGGTTTACATGCCAAAGGCTTAGCATTTAGATAGCATCTTAGTTACACTTTTCTTGTAGAGAAGCTTCACCTCCATTTGTTGGTGGTGAACAGAACTGCTAATGTTTGTGCTGTGACAGGCAGAATGCCTCCAGGTGTTCACAGCATCTCAAACAAGGCCCAGCAACAAGGGGAGATGAATGGGTGTGCTGCTCCTGGAGATGATGGGCTGAGCTGTGTGCTCTGGCAGCAGCAACGCTGGGGCTTTTCAAGCACAGTCTTATTTCCCTAAAGCTTTCTTGGTAATAACATTTAGCTTTCATTGAAACTTACAAGAGGGGAAATGTAGTGGTGCATGTGTTGGAGAGGAGCGTGGTGCAGCTCTTTTAATGCTGGCCCTTTGTAATCTCTGGGAGGTCATGTAACTTTGCTGATTCTTGCCTAGGGAGAACTTTTCTCCTTATTTCAACGAATTTTCTTTTGTCTGCTTTGGCCACTAATTGACTTTGTCCTTTTTTCATTTATTTCTCTGCCTCCTGCTTGTAGCATCTTCTCCCTGGAGTCTCAGGTTAGAAGTTTTCCCTTTTGTGAAGCCATGACAGGTGCCTAATTGAATGATGAATGTCCCTTTATTACTCTGTAATTGAACTGCCAGCTTTTGGATTGGTTTGTGGAGATGCTCCACTCCTCATCAAGCACTGCGGGGGGCTGCGGGGCTGGCAGCCTGCGCCCTACCCTCCATCTGTCTAATCACATCTCTCCCCTCCTTGGGCTTTGGGTGGGGAGAAGGGGGAGGGAAGTCCTCATCAGTGATGGTAATTCGGCGTGGCTGCCACAATCGGAGGAGGGCAGCGCGGTGCGTGGCGCTGGAGAAGGCCAGCAGAGGTTTTGTGCTGGTGGCTGCCTGGCCTGACAGGCCCGGGATGAAGATTAATGGCCCTCACCTGAGTGACAGAGCAGGGGAGTGTGGGGCAGAGGGGGTCATTCATCATGCTCTGACAGGTGTCATTCACTGCGACAGCCGCTCCGCCGGCGCCCGCCGAGCCGTTCCATTTTTCTGCCAGTTAAGCAAGGAGTTTAATAACATCCCCAGAATTAAAACTCATTCTTTGTAGCAGCTCTGACAGCTGAAAATAAGAAAATCAATTCTTCACGTGTTCTAGCCCAGTTAACTGACTGGGGCTTTGACTTTAATTTAGTCTTTGGGCTGCATTTCAAGCAGGGTGCTTTTGTAAGCCATCAGCTATTAAAATTTACCAATAGCACTAACTTCACTGTTATTATTGTGGCTGGATTAAAATGCAGCCTGCTAAGAGTGGATGTCATCTTCATTTGGTGCAAGCTCGAGTGCAGACAGCTCTGGTGGGGGATATTCCACTTCATCCTCATTAGTGATGTTTATAGCTTCTCTCTTCATTAATATTGATCCTTTAAACTACAGAGGAAAACAAGACAGACACTAATTTGAGCCATTTTGTAGCATTAAACTGTTTGGATTTCTTTTGGTTTCAGTCTTTCTGGTGAGCTGAGGAGCATGTTTCAGGACTAAAAGAAAAAGGTGTTAGACAGTACAAACTTCTGGCAACCTTTTGGTGGGAAGAGCCAGGCTAGCTTTAGGGCTAACCCATGTGCTGCTGAGGGTTAGATACATCTGGACATGGCTGGGGAAGCCTTGGAAGCAGCCCCTGAGAGAAAACCGCTCCAAAAGAACAGCCTTTAATATGTGTTTACTATCTTAGCTAGTGAAGCCAGGATACAAAATGCTTGTTGCCTCTTTGATTTAACTCATTACAACTCCTGTAGGCCAGGGGCAGGCAGGACTAGCTGGGGGAAACAGGAATGAAGAAGGCAGCTTGATGTCTCTTTGTCTATCTTAGGAGGGTTGTGAATCATCAATAGAGCCAGGATCCAAAGAGGTGTGAGGCAAGCACTTCCAGTGGAGCTGGAAGCACTGTTGCTGTGTGCAAGGCCAGCATGAGGCTGTATCTGCAGCAGGCTGTGCATTGCAGGTCACAATAATCAAGGAACATGAATTCAATCCAGGGTGAGTGCCAAGAAGAGGCTGCTAGGGTGATCAGGAGAATGTCTTGCAAGGAGAGAAGAAAGGACCTCAGCTTGTTGGGACTAGCAAAATGAGGGCTGAGGGCTGTGACTGCTCTCTGCAAACCCTGCAGGGAGGTAAACACAGGGCCTGGAGGAGAATGGAGTCCTGATGGTATAGCCCAGGGCATTGCTTCCAGTCCTGTGCTCTTAGAAAGCAACTATTGTCTCCACCTTGATAATAACTGAGAGAGAAACTGTGTGTGTACCTCTGTCTCACTGCAGCCATCCAGGATGAGGGGAAGGAAAGGTTTTGTTTGGGGCTGGGGGGGAAGAGGGCAGGACTCATCCTCCTGTAGGAAATGTATTTCTGTCTGTGTCAAGTGGAGAAGGAGCCTAGGACAGCCAGGCTCTTCCAGCTGGACTGGAAGAGAAGCATCAACACTGGAGTTGTACTGATGTGATAAACTGGTCCTAAGTTTGCTGGTTTTGGTGAAGCTGTGTTTATCTGAGTATTTTTGTGTAGCTGCACCCTGTATGAGTCAAGAGAGAAAAGGAGCAGGTGTTTTCTAGTAGACTCTGTGATCATTCTAGTCCTCCAGTGTAACGAGAGCTGTGACAAAAGCCTGGCAGTCACTGACTTGTTTGGAAAGCAAATCTTTTCATGAGGGGCAGGTTTTCCATCAGGCAGTTGCAGATAAAGCAATACTTATCAACCTAAAGAAAAATACCCTAGAATAAGAGAAATGATTAGAACACTCCTGTCACCTCACCAATCTCAGTGTCTCTAGGTTGTTACTTTGATTGTCCCCATCTGTTTGGTTGGGTGGACCTGGGCTCCAGAGTCAATGAGACTTACACGTGCAAGAAAAATAGGAACTTGTGGTCAGAAGTAGCTGCTTCTGGAAATAACTTAATACAAGTTTTTGTGTGGTTTTGTTTGGTTGGGTTGGGTATTTTTTTTCCTAAGCTGCAACTCTAAATTTATCACCCATCTTTCGTTTGTCATCCACTTCCTAACCTGATGGCAAAGAGTTGCTGTGGTGTTTGAGTGCATGAGCATGTTAGCACAATTTATGTGCTGGGAGGCAGCTGATGGCTTGTCAGGATGACACTGCAGAGTGGTGAAGGAGTTTCAGCCCCCACTAAAGTGACCTTTTTGGGTTTGTGCTTCCTGAGGTCACTGTCCATGAAAGAGATGCTCAAAATGCAGACTGTGCTTGCCAGGCTTAGTCAATCACAAGTAAGGCATTTTTCTATCATCTCTGTGTAATTAAGTCTTTATCCTAATCCCTTTCTCCAAGAATAGCAATAACTAAAGGCAGTGGAAAGTTTTGGGGGCTTCCTACAAGCAGCAGCTGAAGACAGGCTATGATGTTGAGAAGGAAGAGGTGGGAAAGGGCTTGGTGGGAGGCCACTGAGTGGGGAGGTGACTACTATTGGTCCAACAGGTTTGTCAAAATCTGACTGTTGTGCTTAATTTAACAGCAAGAAGTAACAATGCATAGACCTTGCTATGCCACATCATCAAATAGGACAGGATGCCTAATTCCAGCTTAGGAAGTGCTGACACTGGTGAGCTATGAGGCAGAGATGAAATTAGCAGCCTGCTCTGCCTTCCCTCATACAAGCTGCCCTAGTTATCTGGAGGTACAGGAAAGTATTAACCAGTGCAAATAAAAATAGCAACAGGAGGAGTGCTAAAGTAACTTCTGCTTCCCTGGCTGTCTTTCCTGTTCTAATTATCTTCACTAAGCTACTCAGAGCACTGCTGCTAGTTCACTCCCCACCATAGTGCTGGCACCTGTACCTCATGGCTAACTACATCCTTGTGGAAATCTTCAGCAGTCTTTTGGCTTGGGAGCAGATTCTCATCCCACTGCTTAAGCCCAATGCAGTGAGTTTCCAGAGCATGGCCAGGTGCCTGGCTTAGGGTGGAGGTGTACATGAAATATCTTAAGCATTCAAAGTGAGTTTCCTCTGTATTCCCAGCTTTCCACAGGGTCACTTCACCTGTCCAGAAGGAGACTGATGCCTAGATGCCACAGTGGAAGACCTTGACTATTTGCACTCCCTGCTGCTGTCTGATCCTTCTGAAGCCAGCAGGCACCTCACTGAGCTGAATGGGCCAGCTCTTTGGTGGTTGTAAAAGGGCACTCGGAGGAGCTTTTGGCCAAGAGAGCTTCAGATCCATAGTCACTGCTGGAAGTGTCAAGTATTGCAATGAGAGCCTGACTTGAGGAGGAGGTTGTGCAGGCAGTGTGATTGGAGCAGCCTCAATTACAGCAGGAGTTAATTTGCTAGGGATCATAGACCTACCCTGTAGCCAATTAGTAGGATGGAAGGAGTACACACAACAAAAGGGCTCCATAATAAGCAAAGTGCTTTGGAACAGAAGCCAAATGAAAATGAAATAGAGGGCTGTGATCCAAAAAAAATCTATGGTCCCGAGAATATGGGACAGCCTCCAAATGGCTGATTATGGCCTTTATCAGAAGGAACATTGGGTCAAAATGCCCATTAAGGTTGATACAGAGATTTCATAAACAGGAAACCACATCAAGAAAAAAAGTATTTGGAAAAGGAGGGAAATGCTAATCTATTTTGGTATCAGCTTTGGATCTACAAAGTAACAGAAGAGGCTTGCATTTGTTGCAAGTGCATCTACTGAAGGACTTCACACCTGAGAAATAATCAGGCTAATGTTGTGTTTGATTCTAGCAGGATGCAGTGGGGGGGGGTAAGGGAAGTTCTGTGCTGTTTCAAATATTCCTCTGGATTTATGGCCACCAGATAACAATCTGGAAACATCCTAACTCAGTTTGTAATACTACAGGAACCACTTCAAACATCATTGCCACGTTAATCCTTGAGGCATTAATGTTGATGAGGAGCATAAAAAAAAAAGTGGTTTCAGTTTGTCAGAAGAAATAAGGCTGCTGTAGTGGCAGAAATGCTAGTAACTCCTCCTTGCAGACTCTGTGGGGAGCTACAGCATCTCAGGTTTGGCCTACCTGCTTCTCTGCTGAGTTAAGGGGTGATGATCCCTCTGTCCCTATTGACTAGGTGTAGGGTGAACCACAGTGTCAGACTGGCAGGAACATGGAGAACAACCTGAGCCTTCATTTCACTGTCTCAGTTAAGTGTCTCAAGTAAAGCAAGGTGAATCTCTGAGCTTACAACTTCCCAACTTGGTGTCTTTGTGGGCAAAATGAAAGTGGTGTAGTGGTTTAGTTGTACAAGTGTGTGTGTAGCCAGAAAAGCCCAAATCCCATTCAATTGGTTGTGGGTCATCCATGGAACTTGATCAATAGCATTGTGATAGCATCTTTGTCACTTCAAATGCCTCTGCAGTTTTAGGTAAGAGCAAGAGCTGAGTCAGTGCAGTAAGGGCACTCCTGAAGGTGAGCAGTGGGGGATGTAGTTACAACTAATTAAATGGATCCAAACTGGCACGGAGACAACATGCAAAAGAGAAAGGGAATTCTAATTAAGCTGTCAAAAAAAGTCAATTAGAAAACTTAGATATTTTTCCTGATTTTAAATACAATGTAAAGGGCCTTGGGGTGGGTCATTAAAAAGTAACTAAATGAATTGAGAAGAAACCTACAGAGCAAAGATGGGGATCTGCAGTCCCAATTCCAGCAGGATCTGGCTAATCCCAAGTCTTTGGGATCATACTACTAGTTGCACTAGGGCAGGTTCAGGTTGGATATTTGGAAGAGTTTCTTCCCCACGAGGTTCTCAGGCATTGGGGGTGGAATCTCCATCCCTGGAAGTGTTTCCCAGGGAATCAGTAGTGAAAGCTTTCCCTCCCCCCACTCCCCTTCTTGGTGTCTCATCAAATAATGATGCCATTCTCTTTCAGGAGCAGGACTGGGTAGCATTAGGTATCTCCATTCATTCCCTCCATCAGTCAAACCAGCCAAGGAATATATTAGATAGGCTCACAACTTTCTCTGTCCAACAGATAATATACCAATGGAGCACCAGGGCTGCTCAAGTGGATGGAATTGGGTTTTCCTACAGTAAGTAGTGCTTTGTGTAGTGGGCCATGTGCTGTATCAATCAATCCAGAGGAGCAGCAGCCATGGGGTGACTAGCTAGAGCAATATTCCTAGTGAATGATCTCAGGAAAGCTGAACAGGAGGCTCAGTGTTCCCCTCCCTTCCTACAAATGGCCTGTATTGGAGAAGCCAGCACAGAAAGGAACATTGAGAGCCTAGCATCTAGGATACAGGTGGGGTGTTTCTCCTTGAAGCTCCAAACAAAGCTAACTCCCAAATAATGCTAACTCCTCCTCAGTTTAACTCTCAGGCTGTGGACTGCCTGTGCTTCAGTTGGCTTGTCTTTTACTCTGCTTTTCCCTTTTCTTTCATGCTAAAAATCACCCTGGTACAACTTTCTGCTGTAGACTCTCTTCTGAAGAAAGAGGGAATTATTTACAGTCAGAGGGGACTGAGTTTTCACCACTGTATTGCTGCATGTTTTAGAGCATTCACCTTTAAGGTATCCAGAATACATCTGCCTGATCCTCTGTGCATTGTAAATTTCTAGAGTTGGGCTGCTTTGTTCTTCTTACCTGCCGAGGAAAGCTTTATGATCACTATTACATTATCTTGTCTGTAGCACTGTGGAACTGGGACCCTT
Organism: Bucco capensis; assembly: GCA_013396975.1. Classification (NCBI taxonomy): domain Eukaryota; kingdom Metazoa; phylum Chordata; class Aves; order Piciformes; family Bucconidae; genus Bucco; species Bucco capensis. Next base: position 100,353 of record VWZO01007545.1, on the reverse strand, counting down.
CTTCCTATTGGGAAGCCTTTCTATCCTTTCATACCAATAAAGTGATTCCTAGGCCAGGCTTCATCCCTAATAAGCAACCTGAGGATTGCAGCTGAACTAAGAAATATTTTTCCCCCCTTCTGTGTGCCCTAAGCTTCAGAACATCAAGGAGCCTACATGCTTTGAATCTAAGTCAGAGCTTACAGTCTAACAGCTTTTTTATCACCTTCCATCAAGCAAAAAAGCCTCCAGGTGGATTAAGCTGTGTGTGTAAGAGGCTTACAAGGTAGCAGGTGTCAAGTCCCAGTAAAGGTCATTCCATGAGGGCTATTCCTTTCTCAGCCACAGCTTTCCTTGAGGACTTGTGTCACACTGCCACCGAGACATTGGTACAGAGTAGGGATGCTCAGCAAAATGCTCAAGTGTGTGCAGCATATCTGCCCAGGGATTGGAGGCTGAGCCTAGCTCTTAGAGCATGGCTAGAGACTGGTAACAGGCTAGGGAAAATAGCTTCCACCCCCAAAGGTCCAGGGGAGATGGCCAAGGTGTAGGCCGCACAGCAGTTAGCTGTTACAAACAATTAAAAAGCAGACTCCTTATTGCATTATGATTTAGAGGCAGGAATGGGCTTGAAATGCAACTTGCTGCATCCCAGTGTCTATTGTTAGTAGATCAAAGGGGAAAGGCTTGCTGTAAAAAATGAGTAAAACCCATGTGACAGCTCCTCCTGCCAGACATTTCAAGGCAGGAGCAGACAGCATTCACTCAGCACTCTTAGATCATGTTTCTGATTGTATCTTCACAAAAAGAAGGGTCAGAAAGAGAATTTCCTCTTTTTTCAATGGGAATGATGGAACAGGAGGAGCTTTAGCCATACACTCGTGCCTTTCTTAGCCAGGCTGTGCCATCTAGCTTTGTCCTTAGCTGCAGGCTTGCAGGGGGTGACCTGGAGGGGAGGGATGGAAGAGGCCAGGAGGGCATGGGGATGAGTTCAGCATTTGATAGAGCTGCTTGGGCTGACATCTTGGGGAGGAACAGCATAGAAAGATTAGTCAAGCTTGTGCTGTTCCACAGCCTGAAATCTTGCATGTCTACTTCAAATGTAAAGCTGAGGAAGTGACACTGCAGCAGACAACCCTCCTTCAGTAAACAGAACTGCCTGTGCTGCACACAACAGAGATGGTCAGGATGTTGGCTCCAGCTGGCCCAGATTCTGCAGCTTTAATAGGGTTAGAAAAGATGCACTTGGCAAGTTATGGGGGGTTTCAGAAAATCTTTGACCACAAGAAGCTTTGCTGCGTGTTTTGTAATGGGCTTTTGTGAAAGTGAGAAGCTGAGTGGTGTAAGTGATAACAAGTTATTGACCATCAGCTGATCCAGCAGCAATTGCCTGTGTGCATGCCCTTAGCCTGCAGCAACGGAGAGCTGCTTGCAACTGCAGAATCACAGGCAGGTCAGAGTTGGAAGGGACCTGCAGAGGTCATCTAATCCAACTCCCCTGCAGAGAGCAGGGACACCTATAACTACAGCAGCCTGCTCAGAGCCCCAGGCAACGTGACCTGGAGTGCTTCCAGGGATGGAGCATCCAGCACCTCTCTGGGCAACCTGGGCCAGGCTCTCAGCACCCTCTGTGTGAAAAATGAGCAGGTTGAAGTGGGTTAAAAGAAATACTTTGTAGGCAGCACATCAGTAACCTGGGGGGGAGATTGGTGGCTTCATTTCTGGGTCAGGTCTAACATCTCTGTTAAATGAAGGCTTGCACATTCGTGTTGGATGGAGAGAAAACCCTGAGGCCAAGCAGGCCTTCAGGCTTTGGAGCATAAACCATGCTCTGGAGAGTGGGATGAGGAATAAGCTTCCCAAGTACAGCAGCTAGGTCCTAGCTGCTCACGGGAGGATTTCCTTTGCTTAAGCACTGAAGATTGTTGTATTGGCTCCTGGAGGAGGATCCCTGCTAGATGAATCTGATCCAATCTGACCATTCCTCTGTTTGTTCCCCGTGGGATAAGATGGCTAGCAGTGGAACCCTACATTAGATCATGGCACTGTGGTGGACTTCTGCTTGTGGTTACTGCACTTGGCATTTCAGCAGCTGCACTGGCTCTGTGCTTGCTAAACTCTGACGTCCCTGTTGATTTGGTGCAGTTCTTCATGTTTCTTTATAATCACACTCATCACGTTGATGATACTTGGCAAATGCTAGGGAGCTTGTGAGCTTTGAAGGCTGCCTTGGAAGCTGTGAGCTCTAAAGATCTCTTGCCTTTTTCCTCTTTAAATATTTCATCTCCTGGTCTGGAATTATTCATTGGATTAATGTGTGAGCTGCTCCCTTTGGAAAGAGACTGGCTGTGAGGACTTTGCCTGTGTTTCTTCTTGGAAGGAGCCAGTTGATGTGAGGAGCTCCTGTTGCTGCAGCATGGCTGGCTGTCAGACAGCCCTCTCTCCAGAGAGAGACTCTTTGCTTGGGAGCAGCTGCTGCTGGCAAGCCAGGCTGGAAGAGATCTTGTCCCCTGTGCTTTGGGCTGAGTGGAGACCCTGTTGCAGGGAAGTGCTGCTGCTGGAGCAGGGCCAGAGCGGAGAGAGAGTGGTAGCCTCTCCAACAAGAGCAGCGCTTGCCTTGGCTCCTGCAGCAGGCTGACACTGAGCCTACCCATCTCCAGTCTCCTTAACCAAGCACAGCTCCACTGCTGGGCTCTGTGGCCTCCAGGAGCTGGTGGCATCTCTCTGGGGAGGGATTTAGTTGCTGGGATTTGCAGGAAAGGCTTTGTGTGTGTCAAGTGTTTTGTTTACACTCTCTAATGATGATTTGTATTGCCCTAAGAGGACGTTTGATTTTGTTTAGCCACTGTTATGGTGTTTAATATTTTAGTGTGTGTATCATAAACACAACAAAAGCTGCACCTCTGTGAGGCATCCCCTGTCTGAGGGAAACACTTTAAGGGATCCCTGAGGCTTCTCCTGCAGTTTTACCTGACCTTTAGTAAAAGATGCCCTCAGCCAGGCTGCTGCCTTTTGCTGTGCCCTTGGGTGCAGTGCCTCAGACAGCTTTCAGGCCATTCTGCTAATCATTTGTGCATGGGCTGGCTGTGGTTTTTTTTTCTCTTTTCACTTCTGCTCTGGACTTGGATTTTACTCTCATGGTCCTGCTTTGGGCCACTCATCAGTAAGAATAGATTTCAGTTATTTCCTGCTTCCTTTGAAGAGTAGAGGCTATAGATAGTATATTTAGTGTGATGTTAGGCAATACACATTTTCTGTAGCTTTCAGAATCCCAGTTCTCTTCTTGCCAGGATCCTGGGATTGGGGCAGAGTATTCAGGACATTAAAGATTGGGCTGTTACCTGTCAGATTGTGCTCACTTGAGTTGACCTGGATCCCCATTACATTTTAATTTACTCCTGGTATCTGTTCTAGCCAGAGGAGCCTTAGTTGGTTAGAAGGCATCAGCCTTGTTCTGTCAATGCAAACTAGACCGAATTCTTGTTTGAGGCTTTATTTTTCTCCACACATGGTTATATTTGGAGGTGTTGGGAAAGGTGCAGCAAACCCCAAATCACTGGCTGTTTCACAATCTCTTTCAGTTGGGTTTAGTTAAAGGCTCTGCAAAGCCACTTCCTTGGCCTTCCCAATGGCAGGGGAAAGTGGGGCACCGGAAGGGGGAATTGCTGGTGACACACATCTATGGATGCAGGTCTTTCCACTTGAGTGAAGCCATGGTCCTTACCAGAGCTGCACACACTCTCCCAGGCTAGATTAGAAAGGAGTTTGCACATATTTTTTCTGTCAGGATCATTTCGTTTGGAAGAACAGGGAGTGAACATAGGAACAATAGACAAAATAAATCCATTTCCTCAGCTTCACTGCCTCCCTTGTTTCTCCCATTGAAGCCCAGGGAATCTCACCTGTAAATTTACAGTCAGGAGCAGCATGTGTTAGCTCACTGGAGCTAGAACCATTGTGGCATTGTTATTTGACTTCAATGTGTCATCTTGTAGCATCCAAATAAAAGGAGGAGTCTGAAGTGCATCTGTGGAGAGCTACATAAAGCAATAAAATTTACTCCAGAGTTTTAATCTATTAAATAAAGCAGAAAGAGGCAAACAAATCTGTTTGACAAACAGCCCCTGGCCAGACTGGAGAATAAGGCTGTTCCTGAGTGGATGCAAGGTTGAGGTGAGACCTTGTGCAGTGTCAGTGCACAGCACACTGCCTCAGTGATTTCTCTTTAGCAAGAACAAGGTGTGCAAGGAGGCTGTGTCTTGGGCATGAGGAGCTACCTCAGTCTGCATCCTTTGCTGCTTCCTCCTTGCCAGCTGGGCTATTGGTTATTTGTGTAGCATTTGAATCCCAGTTGTTACCTCTCTCTCTTCACACATGGACACCCACAAACCCACGAGGCACTCCAGATTTTCAGGAGCCAACCCTGAGTTTGGAGCTGAACTTGTGGAAGACCTGCTTTTTCAGGCCATGCTGTACATCCCTTGCCCCTCCTTCTAGATGGCCTGAAGTTCATCTGCTCAGTGCTATTGTTTTCTTCTGACAGAAGGCCTCTGAATCTCACAGAAAACCTGTGTTTTCCTTGTAGGAATGAGGCCCCAACTAAGTATTTTGTCATGGTTGGTGACACCGATCAGAAAAACCTCTGCAAAGTGTACGACACTGTCAGAAATTACCTCCTTTCTTTCCCCCCTCTAACACATGTTAAATTAGCCAATAAGCCTTGAAGCTGTGCATACCTGATGATTAATTTATGTTATTTTGTATTTAAGGAAAAAAAGAGAGGTTCTCTCATGCTAGATGTGCAGCAGTGCAGAGTTTCACAATGTTGCAGTGCTGTCTTCAATTCAGCCCCTTCCTATTGAAATTTCACACACAATAATTGGCTGACCTTCACAGCTATGGCAGAAACTAATTAAAGCTGTGAGGCTTTGCTAGCTCTGCTTTTGTGTGAAATGTGAAGTTTGGTGATAATGAAAGATGGGGGCAGATGTTATTGTCTCACATAGTCTGTGCCCTTGCTTCACACTAATGAAGAATGGCAATTATGAAACAAAAAGTATTTTCAACCATTAATTATTGGTGTTTTGATAGACTCAGTGTCCCAGCAGCAGCTCCTCTTGTCTTCACTCCTTCAAGAAGTCATTGAATGTCATTTTTTCTTTTTTAGAAGCTCGTGGCAGAGTCCTCAGGATGCTGCCTGGGCTGGGAGGGCTGGTTTTGGACTCACTGCACCACAAACCAATGAGTGGTTTAGATGGGAGAATGTGAGAGTTTGGGGATCCCTTCCCTCCTTCCTCTGGGCAGGCTCTGAATGCCACAATCCTTATTCCTGTTGTTACAGTCACAAAGCAGGCAGAAAGGGCTCGTGCAGTGGGATTTTATGGGTGGATGGCAAAGTGATGTATGCTGTAATCCATCTCTTTTACCCCTGTAACCAAGTCCTCTGTGATCTGACTGACTTCAGCAGCAGGGAAAGTCCATTTTTAGTTATGGTTGATTGGTGAAGCTGCTCAGTTGTCCTCTCATTTCCTAGCATGACTTGTCTGGAGAATGTTGGGAGAAAAAAGATCTTGTTTTTCCCCAGTGAGTTGAAGTGTGGAGTGTGCCTGGGTACAGTGTACTCTCAGCAGCCAGTGGCCATCATTCAGAGTGCAAGGCAGAGGAACAGGAAATACTTCTTCATCTTTAAAAACATGTAAATATGTTTGATATTTCAGGAAGAGGGCATTTTGTGTGCTGGTTTATTTGTGAGCCCAACTCTGTGACAGTAGTATATTGCACATTTTTGGAGGGGTCTGCTTGCTTTTTGTGACTCTAAAAAGAGTTCTCAGCCTAGAAGGATGATATTAAATGAGTGAACCAACTCTTGCACTTAATGTATGTTTGAGATTGCCCAAAGCTTTAGCTTTATCTGCACAACTAGAGCAGGAAGATGGAATTCAGTGCTGCTGAGGCAATCTGACAAACACATGGGACACAATTGCTTGTCTAATGGTGTTTACAAGGTGCAAAGATGTCAGTGTACAGGGCAGAGAGGCAAGGGCTTACAGCTTGGTGACAAGGATATTCCCTGGGACTCGAATATGTTAGCAAGCAGGACTGTAGTAGAGTAAAGCTAATGAAAGCCCAGCAAGCACTAATCTGCTCAGCCTTGTCAGTAAATAAATGAGCTTTATAAACAACCTTGAACCTCAACACCCAGAACTGTAAGGGAGTGATTCCCAGTAGTTTGGCAAACAAAATACTTTGCTGTTGTCTTTCTGCTAGTATATCTAAACTCAGGTGGGCAAAGATGCTCTATAAACATGCACAGAGACATGAACAGCAGGAGAGAAGTTGGTGCCCAATTCCTCCTCCATTTGATAACACCTCAGCCTTTGGAAGAGTCCAGACATGGATCTGAGATCTACAGATCCCTAGTGCAACTGTTGTGAGGAGTTGCTCTCCTAAGTCTCCCAGCTTCTCCCTCTTGGAGTGTTTTGCCATTGCCAGAGTTAAGTCGTGGTGTCTTCAGAAAGCTTTATTGTGAGGCTGAAGTTTGGTAATTGACACCAGTAATGTGACATTAAATCATCCACCTATTTTTTTTTAGAGTGGGTAAGGCAGTCTACTTGTAAATATGTGAAAGGCTAGCATGTAGGTGGCAGGAGAATTATGCTACAGTTTTAACAGCTAATAAATCTTTATTTAAGCAAGGGACCGCTAAAATTTAATTAGGCATATAAAAGCAGAGATCATTCTGAGGGTAAAAAATATGCCAATTCTCCCAAGAAAAGACATCTGCCTCATGGAAAAAGAGCAAGTTAAAGTGTACTCCTCTGTTATTATGCCAATAGAAAAGCTTTCAGTAGGGGTGGCAGGGGTTTAAGTTAAAAAAAAAAAAAAAAAGAGAGAAAAGAGAAGGAGAAAAGATTTTGTTTCAGGCTTTGTAGGGTGACTGTAAAATAAGTGCTGTTGAGTTAGTCATCTTGGCTGCTCTGCTTGAGAACATCCCTGCCAACCCAGCATCCTGCTCCTGCTCCACAGCCTACCTCTCTGCTGGGTAGTGAAAGCAGCAGTGCCTCCAGAGGCCTCTGCTCCATCAGACCCTCCTGCTCCACAGCCTACCTCTCTGCTGGGTAGTGAAAGCAGCAGTGCCTCCAGAGGCCTCTGCTCCATCAGACCTTTGTGCACAGGGTGAGACAAATTGGGAGTGGCATGAGAAGTCAGACCAAGTCATTTGGGTAGATGGAAATCACCTTGGACAACAGACTGCTCTTGGCAGCTTTGGTCATGTGCTGCCCACTGGGTTAGGAAGTAGTGAGGGGTAAAAGAGGAATGCCTGATTGTTCCATGCCACCCAAGTTGCTCCACAGCTGTGGAAAGTGAAGCATCTCTTTCTGGCTCTCTGAAGGAAAGTCCTCGAGAACTTCTACCTTTGTGAACAATTGTTTTGAGGAAATGGCCTATTAAAGGCTGTTCAATCTGTATGAAGTAGAGAACACAATCCCTTTGTACACTGCATGTTTCACTGTGTTCTGTCCCTCTTGGGCAAGTTGCCCTGGGTTTGAGTGCTGTCCAGGCTTGAAGGCAAGCAGCACGGGCTGCTCCTCTGCTCCAGTGCTGGCTGGGTTGTAGCAACCTCTGCTTCCTGCACAGCCACTCAGTGACACTAGATGAAGGTTAAGATTCTCCAGATTGTTGCTACTCTTTGCTGTGAGGCTGGAGAGTCTGTGGAGAGGTGCTAGAGGCTGCTGTTGGCTCAGCTCAGCCAAAGCTTTCCTGCCTTGGCTCTGCTGATCACCTGCAGCACTGTCGCTGGCAGAGCTTTGTGCAGCGGAGGGCAGAGCTAACCCCAGGGGCTCTGCTTGCTTTCATAACACAATTATGAAATCAGGACTCCTCTTTCACTCTGCCCAGCTAGGACACACTCTGGAGTTGACCTTGCCTGCCCTCCCTGTTATACTAGCCCCTAAGCCTTTTGGACTCTCTCCATAGCCAGCACGAGATGCTCTGGGGAGCACAGACACAGCTCCATGGTCTAACAGTGTCTGGCTCAGCTGGAGCTTGTGAAGAGCAGCTCATACCAGTACCTGTCAGCAGTAACACCTTGCAGCTTGTCCTGCTGGAAGTACAATGAAAATGACTTTTTCATTAAGAGCACCCTCTTTTCTCTTTTGATTTATGCTAAAATCAGCTGAGGACCAACTCTTACCTGAACAGAATCTATTGGAAGCCTGTGTTTTGCCAGGTGAGGGGTTCCAGAGAGAGACAGTGCATGTTATCTCACAGGCCTTCTCCTCAGCAAGGGACACATTGGTGTTGCTGTCCCTTCATCTTTCTATTTTCTCCCAGAAGATGGCAGAGGCCAGCAGAGCTCTCTCTGTAGGACAGACCCTTTCAAATGTCACACACTGCATGCTCGAGGCAAGGGTAGGCCCAGCTTGGCTAAGGAAGGTGGCTTTCATGTCTCAGCTTTCAGCATCAATTTGCCTTGGCAAGAGTGCTGAAGCTGCACTGAGTTACTCACATTGGTATGAGGAACTGGGCTTGGGATAGAATCTAACCACTTCTGATTTTGCAAGACCAAAGCAGCTCTCCTGAACCAAATACAGTGGACAAAGAGGGCCACCTCCTGCCTTCTGTTCCAGCCAGGACCCTGCAGTGGCCTGCTGGACAGATGGTTTGGTTATGACATGGTGAATTGCAAGGATTTTTTTGTTCTTCCAAAGGAATTGTCTGTACAAATCACAGGCTTTGTGTGCGTAAAATTCCAGCCAGATGTGAGAGCCAGGAATGAATCCTGGCACCAGCAGCCATGTGCTGGGAACTCTGCAACACCTATCCCACTGCTGGGCTCCCCTGGGAGCACAGGCTTTGTGCTGAGAGAGCTCTTCTGCTCTCGTAGCTAACTTACTGATCCTTCAGCAGGAATTGTTCCCTCCTTGAACTGAACTATTTGAGACTACTGCCTTATTATCCAAAGTGGCCAGTTTCTGTGCTGGCTCCTCTCCCTTTCTCTTTCCTTAGAGCCAGGGTATTCCACACATCTTTCATCATCTTCCTCTGCTCATATCTTTAGCTAAAAATCACTGTGTGCAGGAATAGCTGGAATTCTGCTTCTCCCCAATGACCTAGCTGTTGCATTCCTCATTTATCACAAGGAGGGCAGAGAGAAAATGCATCTCCCAGGTTTTAACACAGACATGCCCTGCACAGCAGTGGTGAAAGCTGGGAAGAGTCACCAGGGAAGAAGGATGGAGTAGGAAGGGTTGGCTTGTGAGGGAGCTGGAGGGGGGAATGCAGGGCTGAAGGAGGAGCTGTTGTGAAGAAGACCATGGCAGCCAGCAGAAAGTAAGGCTGGATGGGGTCCTAAGGACTCTAGGATAAACTGCCAGTGTTTCTTAGCATTGAGGTCTGGATGTGCATCCCAGTCTACTCCTGGCTTTCTGCTGGGATCAGATACAGGAACTCTCTGGAGAAGCTCCGTGATAACCTGTGGTGACATCCATGGGCACACAGGATGTTTCCTCCAGTTCTCTACCTGCTTGAAAGCCAGGCCTGAAGGATGGGATGGAGCACAGGTCTCCATCCCTTCGTCCCCTGGTGCCCAGCCTGGGAGGAACAGGGATATTCTTTTTCCATCCACTCTCACACTAGACACCAGCATTATCCTGGCTGGATGATTCCCAGGCTGTGTTTGCTTTCCCGCAGTGCTGAACAACAGAGACAAAGCTTCCACAGGGCTTCAGCCCAAACTGTCAGCTCAGTGGCAGGCTCTGAGCCTGGTTTTAAATCAGTGCCTCCTGCTTTCAGAGGCAAAGCCATCTTCAGCCAAGCAAGGGCCCTCTGTCTGCAGTGGCAGCTGAAGGATCAGATCCCTCTGGTTCTTGTCCTGGAGCTTTGAAGGGCTGTTTTTTTGCACTTGAGTCGTTTCAGGAGCGAAACTTTGAAAAGGTTATGTGTCCTGAGAGTCTAAATATAGGAGAAACAAAATAGAGGAGTTGTCTGGATGTTGTGAAGCATGGCTTGTAAGCCATCCCCTTGAGCTGACAGCCCCTGCTGCCCAGCAGACAGTCCTGGCCTCCCCCTCCCTCCCCAAAGTCTGCTGCTGCCACTTCTCCTCTGGCAGAGGACAGGCAGCAGAGAGGACAAAAGTTGAGAGGAGTGATGTGACTCTAGTCCAGTAACAGGATCCCTTTACAAGGCCACTGAATGAAAACTTCTTCCCTTTTCCTGCCCTGACACAAGGGAGATGTTTGTTTGCTACACATGCTGCCTGCAGATAAAGGAACAAGGGGGGACAGTGTCTTACCAGCATTTAAAAACCAAAGAGGCTGGAGACCAATTCAGCCTCTTAGTGATTCATCAGTAAATAGAGTTTTACCATTTATGTGACACTAATAAATGTTTGGAAGGATATTTTTACCCTTCTGCTTCATTCTGGCTGCTGAGAGCCCTAAGCCAGCATCTGCAGCCCCTGTTTATATAGTTCAAACATCAATTTCTTCTCTGCCTGCTCTGCAAAAATAAACAGAATGAAAAAAAAAAAAGTGTCAGGAACAAGGTTTTGCAACTTGGAAAAAAGGATTTGAGTTACTAGCAAACTTAACCCCATTGCATAGTTCCCCCACCCCCAAAATCCAATTTAATGTTACATGTTCCTGGCTTTTGTGGCATGCAGCTGTGTTATAGCCTAAAACAACTTTTCTTTTCACTTAGGGTTTTTGAGGTATATTTTTGGGTTCTAGGAACTATTAGTTGTTTGAACAGCTTTTGCAGCACGTTCTCCTCTCTTAATTTATCCACAGAATACATCAGTAAGGGTTTCATCCTGGGAATTTAGAGGCTGAGTTGTGTTTGAGGAATGCTTTTAAAGCAGACCCTGAGCAAAGTGTTGGAGATGTGCTCATCCAAATGATATAGACTTAGAAAGGACATTTGCTGCCTCAGAGTTGCTTGGAAAACGTGGCTTTCTGGATGCTCCTGTGTCGTGTGCAGCTCTCAGTGCCTCAGCATATCCTTCTCTCTTCAAATGATCTGTTCTGAGTTAGAATTTGGGGACAATCTGTGAGGAATCCACACCTAATGTCCACGCCAGGGGCTTGGGCTGTGAGGAGCTGAATTTCAGCAGCCATGAACTGTCAGGGCTTGGGGCACTTTGCTGCCTGCTGGAACAGAAAGGTCTGAGACGTGGCAGCCCAGCAGGGGGTAGCCAAGCACTGGGAACTGAGAAGGTGTCCAACTTGGAAGTATCCTTCATTCTAAGGCCAACACACTCTCTGAACAGCCCCTGCTTCCTGCAGGCTCCGGTGCTTCACCCTGCTGGAGAGAGCTGCTGCTCTGTTGGCTAGGAGAAGGCACGGTGTGGGAATTCA
>VWZO01007545.1:51894-88976 GCA_013396975.1 Bucco capensis | reverse complement strand
CCCCCCCCCCCCCCCCCCCTCCTTTTGGCTCTAGGTTGAGATCTTACATTGCTCAGGTGAACATTCCCCAGCTAAATCCTCAGGAGGCAGACAAGAAGGGGAAGGGAAACTGTTGTCTTCTGCTAAGCTAGTGTATTTTTGGATGTGTTCACATTTCTTGGCAGGGATTGCTGCTTGCCAAACGTGTACATAATTTGCTATGCCTATGGAGTTGCATTGCTAAGTGAGGAAGCTGTGCTTTCCAAACAGAGACTGGCAGCTGGCAAACATAAAATATCTCAGTGCTGACAAAGTCCCACAGAAAAATTAGACACCTGGTTTTGAAACATCCAGGGCTTGGTCTTCATTTAATGTAAGCAACTGATCTTGAGCCTGCACCCACTTGTCCCTGCTGAGAACCTGGTCACCCTGCTCCCTTCCACAGCTGAATGTGCCTGGGGATGGAAGCTGAAAGTGTGTGTTGTGCTGGAGAATGTTTCTGCCTTCCCCCCCTCAATGAAATAAGGAGGCTTGATTGCTGAGGTGACATAGTGCAGATTGCAGGGAGGTAGCTGCTTGTCTTTAACAGCACTGGCACTGCCCTCAGGCCTGCCTCCTTACATCCAGAGCCTGGCTCCCTGGGCACTCTATCACCCAGGCTTTCTTCTCATAGATGGCATGGAGGCAGACACTAGTCCCAGAAAGGACTGTTAGTGTGAGAGTCCTATTTTCTCCACAGGATTCAGAGAGCTTGAATGGTTTCTTAACGTTCCTAAAGAGCTCTGGGGAGACACACAGTGGGTTTGGATCTGTCAGGTAGCCACAACTGCTGAGCCTCTCCTTGTGCTGGCATTGCAGCAGTGTCCCTGAATGCACCTGGTGAGGAATGCTCAGCCCTTGTGGCCCCAGCACAGCTCCTCCATGCCTGCCTCAGCCTCTGCTCTGCCTGACTTCCCTAGGCCAGCCTTTGGCTGTGGCCTCTGCTCCTTGCCTCCTCCTCACCGCTGCCTGAGTGCTGCCTGCACTGCTTGTGTGCTGCAGGCTGGAGAATGGCTGGCTTCAGCTTCTGCCCTGACAGCTGGAGCAGGAAGGTGGAGGAAGCAGGAGCTGCAGGGCCTGCCGGGAGCATGAGGCCCCCAGGGAGAGGACTCTGCCTCCTGCTGACTCTCCATTCCCTCAGGGGAGAATTAGCAGGGAGAGAGAGGCACCTCAGCTCTCCAGAGCTGCTCTAGCCTGGAATGTCACCGAGGCCTTGTGCAAAACTTTCCTGCTGTAGCCATGTCTGGTGGTGTTATGGCTTTTTTTTTATTACCATTAGTATTGATGAAAATGCTTCCTGTCCTAACTGAAGGCACTGCTGGCTGCACATCACATTGCTTACACAGGGCTACCTAATGTGAAATAGAATTAAAGTAAAGAAGGCACTGCCAAGGGAGGAGGATGCTGCTTGATCCCTGTCCAAGTGGATGTGACTGTAACCCCCCCAGCCTCCTGGAGCTCACCCTCACCTTGTTGCCACCTCCAGCAGGGCTTTGCTTTCCTTTGTTCTGCTTCCCTCAGTGCAATGAACCCTTACGTTATGAGTTTCTGCTGTAGTTTTAACCTCTAATATGCAACCATTACAGCTTATCTCCTCTCCTAAATTACTCTCAAATCCAATTATAAAATCCTCTTTCCCTCAATAGCACACAACTTGCCACATTACTGAAATGCTGGGTAGCTCTTTTGTTTTTCTAAATTAATAATAACGACCATTTTCCGTCTGCTCTTAGGATGGAAGGCTTTGCTATCACTCTGCTGCTTTCCCATAATACAGATTATGGTTCTTTTTATATGCTAGTTATGGTGGGGGAAAAAAAAAAAGCTCAAAGATGTGCCAGTCAACTTGTGTGTATCAGAATATGACAGTGGAAAACCTTAGTGGAAACTTAGGCAGAAAATTCCTCATAGTAGCCTGTCCTGCCAGAGGTAGCTCCTCATCTGTGGAACCTTCAGGTGGGGTAGGCATGGTGGTTATTTCAGACCAGGATAACATGTCAAAAGGAAATGCAACAGGACAGATGATAAGCTTTGTGTTCAAAAGTGTTCCAAAAAGATTCGTGTCTCCCCAGGATGGTTCCCAATTTCTAGTAGGCTCTCTTCTTGCTTTTGAAAGTCCAATGACAAAACTAGACATGGTTTACTTTGGAAGCTGAAGTCTGTCTGCCCTAAGGAGCACATGGGAGCTGTTGGGCTTTCCTAGATTCCATAGTGGAAGAAAGTCACCTGGAATGACATGGATAGTTGCAAGTTTCACAGAATCACCAAGACTGGAAAAGACCCCCAGGATCATCAAGTCCAGCCTATGACCCAATACACCACAACATCTAAACCATGCCACAAGTTCCCAGTCCTGCAGGCTGTCAGAGGGGATCTGTGTGTGCCCCAGGAGTGCTGTAGGTAAAGATCAGAGTGATCTGCTCCTGTGTGCCTGCCTTCCTGTCTGATTGCCCCTTAGCACTTGCCAGAGGCCTCCAAGTCTGCTTGCTGAAGGGCAATGGCTGCTGTTGTCCACCTCTAGAGGGAATGGCAAAGCTCCAGCAGTGGCTGCCTGGAGCCCAGCCTCATCCTCTTTGCTCAGCATGTACAACACTTGGGTGTTGAGCTTTCTGGGCTGGTGTGCTACAGCTCTTATACACTCATGCTTTGAGGTTATGCTCTTTGGGTTGTTTTTTATGGTACCTGCTGCTTAAGTGATTGCTGCTTTGAGCTTGGGAAATCCTTCACTTTATTTATCATGACCTAAAGTAAATTAAGCCATATCAGCACAGAGGTAGAAGGCATTGCAAATGTATTTATATTTGAAATGGAAGTTCAAGGTAACATTTCAATGAATAATTATTTACTATTTTGTTAAATGCTGACATCTATGACAGCAATCAGACATTAGTACAAATGCTGTTCTGTTTTGAATGGCTCATTAGTTGCTTTGTAGGGCTGTACTGGTTTCTTAAGATTTAGATTCAAAATCTCCTCTTGATTTCTGCTCTTTGGTGCTTTGGCAGTGGGCCAGCTGCAGATATGCATAATATTTCACTGTTAGACCTTGCAAACAGAATATCCTGCTGTGCTAAAGAAAACATTGTGTTTCTTACCACATGAAAACAATCCATCACTTTTCAATCAGCACACACACACACACACACACAAGCCTCTACCTGGTTTTGCCATCAGGCTCCAGAAGAAATTAATGGTTGTGATGTGAAGGGTGGGCTCTTTCTACATGATCCATTAAAGTACAAACTAATCAAAATAGATCCAGCATCTGATTTGCAGAGCAGTGCTGGAGCCAGAGGCAAGCTGAGGAAACAGACCATCTGAAGAGCTCCCTGACCTTGTGCAAGTAGCAGTGTCGTCTTGTTTGTTTTACATGGTACATGGGAAGTGAGAGCACTGGAGCATCCCTCTGCACAGCTCCCCTCTGCTGCACAGGCTGCAGGAGATACAAAAAGGCCCAAAAAGCATGGCTAGTGCACAACCTGCACTTGTTTGAGGTGTGCAGCCCCACTGCACAGGAGGATGCTCATTGCTGCTGCAGCACAGAGAAGCCAGGGCTGCAGGTGCACAGGCTGTGGCATGAGTTTGTTCTTTGTGCTGTGCCTGATAGGACTGTGCATTTGTGACTTTTCTGTGTGCTGAATGTCACTAATGTTTACCAAGGGCAGTGAAAGCTCAACAGGTTCTCATTCCATGAACGAGGGGGGGGAGGAAGGCATGATTTAGGTGCTGTACTGGTTCTCCCTCTTTGTTTTCTACAGTTCATCCTTTGTGTGTGGGCACACAACATCCTTTTTTCACTTGCCAGTGCTGAAACAGGGTTCAGTGACACTACAGTTATTTGGGGTGTAGAGGAGTAAATGTGTAAATTTGGGCCCCTAACCCTAAAGTCAAGTTAGATCTCAGTTCAGCACCTTTGGTGCCACCCACTTCTTTTCCCAGTTATGTTTTTGTGCTTTCTCTAGATTTGGGAGGTTGAAAATGGATGTGACACATCCTGGTAGGAGAACGTTTGGCCAGCCTCTTCAGGACTGAGTTGTAAAAGAAATGACTTTCCTTTTGGAGTCCCACATCTCCCTTCCCAGTTTTGGTTTAAAATATGGAGCTGAGAGAGAGAACATGGATAAGATCACTTAGGATATACTAATTTTGGTTTAAATGAACAGAAAATAGGTATTTGTAGAAAAGGCAAGAGATCTTTGTCACCGTTTCTCCTTGTGAAGTGACATTTTTCACTAGAGCAGCAGGGCTCTTAGTCTAACTTTTCAGAGCTCCTCACAAATCCAAGCGGAGTCAACCTGTGGCTGCTCCAGAAGCTGGGGAATATCCTCTGTGGTGGTTCTTTGGTCTGAAGTGTGGATGAAGTTTGTGCATCCTTCAAGAGCTAGGCCTCCCTGCCATGAGTGAAGAGGACAGTTTGCTTCCCTCACACGCACACTGAGATAGGTGCATTTAAACTGAGCTCTTCTCAGAAGCTTAGCTCTTTGTGCCCACCTCTTCCCTGTCTCCTCATCCGAATTACAGACCTGTAACACCAAGAAATGCCAGAAAATGTCACTTAGTGAAGTGCTTTTGCACGAGGAGTTGTTTCCACTCTTGTTTTTCCCCTCCAGCAGGAGCTGAAGAAGGATGTCAGGCAATCCCATGAAGTTCTCGTTCAGAATGGCTCCCCTGCTTTACCTCAGAATTTCTGACAGTACCATTTTTCTTGTATCCTGTTAACTGAAAGGCTCCTTAAAGAGAGATGTGAGGGAGGACAGGATAATATACTCAGCAAGTAAAATGCTTGTGCAAATTCCATGTACTACACCGTGGAAGGTGATGTGTAACCTGCTTTAGTGCTAATCCCTGCTGCTGGGAGACAAGCTGCTGGTCCCTAGGGAGGAGAGCAGACCCTTGCTTGGACTCACAGGCACTGCAGCAGCTCAGCATCCCTACCAGTGGTTCACAGACAGGAGGTGGCCAAGTTTTTTCCATGTCCAGAAGGCCTGCTGGCTTGACAGGAGGAGGAGGGCCCTTGAGGGCACTGGGGTGGAAAAGAATGAGAGCAGAGAGGAGGGGATGGGTTCTTTTGTTGTTTGCTCTGGGAAGGGATGGAAGAAAGAATCTGAGGTTGCTGGCAGGGAGACAGGATGTCCCCGGTGACAAACAGGTAAAGAGGATGCTGATAAAACAGCAAGTAAAGGCAAAAGGAGTAGCAGTGGAGCCTGGTGACAACCACTGTGGACCACCAAGGAACAGCTGGTGCAAGAAGTGGAATCCCAGTAGTTCCCAAGTGACAGGCAGAGACATGAGCCAAAAATAACCAACATTAAAGCAAAAGTCAGGCTTGTCAAAGCACTAGCAGCAGTAAAAGAGCCAAGTGCACTCAGCTAGTTGTTCCAAACACCTCCAAGTGCCAGCTGGCATCTTCTGGAGGAAGCATCCATCAGCCAAATGGTAGAGGTTTTTTTCTTCTTTCTTGACCATAGCAAGATTTGCTGCTTCTCTGGGTCAAGAAGAAGGAAGCAGGACATGGTCCTTACAGGAAGAGCTCTTTCCTTGGACTTAAGGAGAAGGATTTCCAGTTGGAAAAGGTGTTGTAACCAGAGAAGCTGGAGATAAGGAGGAGGGAATTGAGAAAGGAGAGTAATTGAACAGGATGCCTCCAGCACAGTTCAAGATTAATGTTCCTCCTAGTTTACCTCATATTTCTTCCACAGCTGATGTTGTGTGGTTAGCACTGGGAGGAAAGAGCTTGTGAAGCAGAGTGGAACTCTCCAGTCTGCTGCCTTCTTGCCATCACCATTTCAGCAGAGGGAGAGAAGGTGATCTACCCAATCCTCCACACATTTGCACCAGGCCTTGGCCCAGGTGCCCTCTAAAGGTCCCTGTCATTACATTGGCTAGGGCTTCACCCAGAAACACATCTTAGGCTCATTTCTTTGTCTGTGTTGGAGGTGCAGGAGTTCCTCCTTGCCATGTTTGCTTTGGTTGCAGTGACAGAGATGTTATTGTCTCTGGCACACAGGGTTTAGCTATTTCTGTCTCTTCTGAGTGTTTCAAAGGTACCTTTCCCCTTCAGCCTTCTCTGATGTCTTCTCAGGTAGAATTTGATACAAGTTTATGCCAATGCTGACATTTAAAACTAACTTTGAATGTCTGCACCTCTGAATTTGTGCTTGGAAGCTGTTAAAACCTGGCCTGTTTAAACCAAAGGCTAATACATGATTTTACTTATTTAACTGGAACAAAGCCACGTTGCATGTGAAATTCACTTCTGTGCAGCAGACTGACAGAAGAGTGAACATTCACCAGGAATCTTGTGTGTCCTCTGATTTACTGCAGATCAGTTCTCCTTTACACTGGAAGCCCAGATAAAATCAGATCCATAACAGTGTGATGGCTGTAAGTGCTCTGTTTAGCTGCTCTCTAGCAGGCAGTTGAATCAAATCATTTCAGAAATCCCATACCAAAAAATTGTGTGCACTCTCCTCTCTCTCTCACTTTGTGTCTCTGCTGCTGTGCATTCTCTGCTGGTTAGGGCAGGCTCCCTGTGCTCCATTTGCCCTCTGATTGTCTCCTTGACATTGATGTTTTATTTACTGCAGCACCTCTGTGTCTGAGGCCTCCTTTATTGCCAAAATGTTTTCTTAAAGCCTTGCCTACCTGAAGCATTCTCCTTTTCCTGCAGAGCATTTCCTGCTGTGCTGATCCCTAGGGAGCTGCTCTGCCAAGCCTGGCAGGAGCTGCCAGTCCTCAGGGCTTTGGGGCAGCAGTGCCAACTCTGTCAGTTATCCCTTCCCATTCACCTGGGGTGGTTTGATCACTGAGTGATAAAACTTGGTGGCAGTTTGCTGTGGGTTAAGAATATACTAAAAATACTTTTTCAATGACTTGAAAGAAAATACTAAAGATTCTGGCTAGGATTCAGGTTAAGGAGAAATAGGGGGGGGGGATGCAATTCCCCTTGAGGAACCAATGTAATTAGTTTAATAAATAAAGGGAGTGCATTAATTAGAATAATAAACTAAGAGAGCTGCTGTTTGTCAGGGGTAGATTGTAGCCAGCTTTTTGTTGGAATATTTGGTGAGGAAGGGGAGGTGTTTCTGCTGTAGGAATTGCTGTTCTTGGTTTAAAGACCTTTTATTTCAGGCTTCAGTATCTTTCTACTTTGAACACAGGCTGAGTTTTACAGATCTTACCTGAGTTGTTTCCTGGGTTCCCCAAAACTCAGTATTGATTAGCACTGAGCTAAACCTCTCAACTCCTGTCACATATCAGCCTCTCAGTAAGTAAGTTACAGGGAAACACCCTTACAATATAAGGTAATGGAACTCACATCTGAGTAGCTGTGGAATTAAATACTATTGTATAGCTACTGAAAAATCCATTTATTTTAGCACCAGTGAAATCTGAGCGATTGTAAACACTGATATGTAAAATACTTTTATTAGCTGGAGGGGAAAGAAACAACGTTTTTCCAGGAGCATTCCTTCTCCTGTTTGTGTTGTGCAACTGAAACACTTCCAAGAAAAAAATGACAAACACACAGTTTTCCCATAGTTGTTTATTTCTGGAATTCTTCAGCTGTAAGCAGTGGTCAAACTCTCAACTGCTCTGCAGAGCACTTGCTAAGGGGCCTGGGGAAAGCAGGGAATTGGCCAAGGGAGATGAGCAAGAAACAGTGAGGTGTAATGAGAGTTGAGAGTGCTCAGCACTGTGTGCTCATCTCCTTGCCCTGGCCTCTCTACCCTTTGCAAAAAGGCTGCCCCAAAATCAAGGTGAAAAAGGCCAAGCCCCACCAAGTAAAATCCTCTACATGAACTGAATGCAGCTCTTGGCTAAGGCAGCATGGGCACAGAAAGATGTGGTGGCTGTAAAAGCTGTTATCTTCCAGCAAACAAGGGTTGCTCATCAAAGAAGACAATGATTTTAATGAAGACTCCTAGATAAGGCTAGAGCAGCACACTGATTAATGCACACAGCAAGGTGACTGCACCAGGTCCTGGCTCCTTCATGGAATGAAGCTTTCACAGTTGTTCAGCATCATGAATAGCACCAGCAGGGTGATGATCAGAGGTTGAAATGGATGACTGGGGATGCTGGGCTTCTTCAGGTTCTCAGTTTGTTATGCATACCTACATCATTATTAAACAAAGGAAAGAAATGCCCAGGAAGGAACAGAGGAGGGGGAAAAAAGTGAACAACCTGTTAGTTTTGGTTATGGTGCATCATAACTTGGATAGATTGTAAGATAAATGAGTTACCTGTTGAGCTCTGTGGCATGGTGCTGATAGCTATGGTTGGACTTGATGATCTTAGAGGTCTCTTCCAACCCAAATGATTCTGTGATTAAGAATTGCCTAGTTTAATCCTCAGCAATACACAAACCCACATCACCCTGTCATTTAGCTCATTTTGGCTTCCATAAGCATGCTTTAGGAGAAGGATGTTTGTCACCAGCACGAAAGTTGTCTGGTCTTTACAGCTGTGCTGATTTATTTTTGAGGACAGGGCTATTGTTACCTGTAAAATGACTTTTGGTTTTTCTTGCTTTGGATCCAGACCATCCATCATGCTCTTGTCATGAAGAACCCTCTCTGTAATCCCTGGGGCAGCATGTCCCCATTCCCCCTGCAGCTCTTTCTGATCACTGGAGCCTGCAGCAGAGGGATCTGTGAACACCTGTGGGACATGTGCATGGGGCAGTGCAGCTGCTGCTCCTTGAAGCAGAGCTGCTGGGATCTCACTCAGCTTGGGTAGGGCCAAACTCCTTCCAAAGGCAACTTGTTAAGGTGTAGCTGGGATCCCAGAGCTGGGGAATTGATTTGTGTTTAAAACCATCTTCCTGAAAGCAACTCTCCTTTCGAACTCCTCCTGCAAGGCAGCAAGCACACAAGCTGTGTTGTTGCTTGCCCATGCAGTTATGCTGAGGAACGTTTGTGTTTGCTTGTGTGAGTCCAAACATGCATCCAGAGGCTTCTGGGTTTGCTTCCCTTGTACCCTGCTGCCTTACCTGAGAGGGCAGAGGGAGGAATCCTGCCCATGGCTGTGAGCTGGAGCCTGCTGTGTGGAGGAAGCACAGAGCACATGGGAGCTGCTCAGTTTGTGAGCCATCCCCCATTAGTAATGTCATCATCCAGGACTAGTTAGTGCATCTTCTGAAAGGCTGAGTGGATGGCTTAGAATTTGTTCTGGAAGTGTGTGATTGTGGCTGCTGGATTGTGATTGGAAAGCTGATTTGGTGTCTGGTGCTCACACCCCCAGAAGTGTTGTTTTAATTGGAAATACAACTAAAAATAGCAGACACAACCCATCACTGAACAATGTGGTCTAGGTCTAGAAAAGGAGATCCAGATCTGGCAGCTTGGTTGCTCTGATGAAGAGTTTGTCCCCAGCTCTCAGGGGCTGATCTACCCCTTCTCCTTCCCCAGCCCTGCTTTTTAGGGCCTAGTGGGGCATGCACACTTTTGAGGGCCCTAGCTGAAACTCTTCCCAAGGAACATGCTTTTAGGGAACATCTGTTCTGAGAACACAAGGCATGTGCAAACCAGAGGAAGACCAAGGTCATCTGAAGTTTAGCTTTCCTCTACCCAAGAGGTGCCTGTAGTCATTTTGCTAGCTTTATTGTCATCTGGTCCACGTGTAGTAAAAATGCTGCTCATAAAGCAATCACAGAAATTGTTACAGCTCTGAAGCAAGCTGCTTAAAGCAAAGAAGTGCTGGAGTTTCCAGATTCCATCCCTAATTAGTAAGAGAGGTCAGGTGTCAGGTCCGTCAGTGAGCTGGAGTGTTTCAGTTCTCCATCAGTGAGTGTTATCCACTGGAGAAGACAAAGAGGCTGAGAATTCTCCTTGTGACATTGTTCTGCTTGCCTTTCCTTCTCGTGCTGTTCCTAGCTTTTTGCTGATAGTTTATCCTGTGGGTTTTTTGTAAGCTAGTCTCTGGGTAATACTTTAGTGGACTCCTAAATCACCCTTTTCCTCTGCTTTTGGCAATCTAGTGCCTTGCTCTCCATTAAGCTACTGCCTGATTACAGCAGCAGTCTGCAATGCAGTTAGCGTGACTCTTTGCGCCTGATCTTATCTGACACCAGCATCTCCTCCCAGTTTTTAATCTCATTTGGAGCACGTGGAACTATTTGAAGTTCCTTTTGCCTCTTTTATCTAGGTTCCATTTTCCTAAATGAAATCACCCAGCTTCTCCTAAGGGGAAGAGTTGAATTGTTCAAGGTGCATGATTTGTAGTGACCTGGCAATTGTGCAGGCCCACAGTCCGTGGTGTTCCGTGCAAGCGATCAGAAGGGGCCATGCTGGCCTTTGAAGTGGGCTGGCTTGTTAGGAAAGGAGTAAGTTGTATCAAGCTTTCTTTCCAATTAACTGTGTCCTTTCCTCATCATGTTGGGGTTTGGGGGAGGGAAATTTACTGCCAAATCTATGTTTTGACTGAGCGGTCTAAAGCATCTATTCATTCCAAGCATCTATTGATTCATCTAAGTTCATAGCTGGATAGTTCTCAGCTGGAAGATTTATAGAGTTCTAGGTGTCTAATTTTATAGATTACTTGGTTTACAATAAGGGCACTTGTTGCACCACCCCCTGTTTTGTTCTTTGTGTTTAGCTTTCCTCACTCAAGCTGTGCCTGGTGTTGTCCACTGCTTCCCCAGCACCCATCCTAGCACTTGGCTTTGCATGGTTTGGATTGAATCAAGAGGAAGATGAAAGTGGCTGTGTGTTCCTTTCAACTGCTCAGCCATTTTGCCATCCATCTTAGTCAATGTGTGCTTGCTCAGGACCCAGCATTAATGATAGCTGTCAAAATAATAGTCAGCAGGTTGAAGGTCAAGAAAAATATGTAAAAGACTTCAGGGTGAACCAGATGATAAAGTAACTCATTTAGGCCATTAAATGCTAGCCTGGTATGGACTTGATGGGTTCATGGGTTACTAGAAGCAAGAAGAGTAAATGGGGACATCTTCAAGTAGTTTACTCTTGTTAAAAGATGAAAAAAGATGATAATAGCATTACCAAACAAGCACACTAAAGGCAATTTTCTTAATTACCATGCTGACCCAGCCATGCACAGAGAGAGGGCTTGTTATTAGAATGAGAGCTTTTACTTTCAAACAACATTAACCCTTCTCAGTCTCCTATGTCTTAATTAAGAGTGTTCCTGCAAGTTCTGCAGCTGTCAACATTTCCACATCTCTTTTTTGAGTCAAAACCCATCGAAAGTGTGTCATTTTGGTGGTCTTCCCCTAACAGAGCCATGACTCTTCTGTTTGTGGAAGGGGCAAGCCTGAAGAGTGCAGCTCTTCAGACACTGCATTTGTGTTTTAGCAGCCCTAGAGGTGAGTTGACTGAAGGAGAGCTTCAGGGGTGGAATCCTCCCTCAGCCCTGCAAGTGTTCAGAAGCATGGAGCTGTGGTGCTTGGGCCAGGGTTCAGTGCTGAGCATGGCAGGGCTGGCTGGCTGGGCTGGGATGATCTCAGAGGGCTTTTCCAACCAGAATGGTTCTGTGGACTTCTAAAGTGTGACTGTGCTGTGGGGACTGGGGAAAAATGATCCTAAAGCAAGAGACTGTAGTCATGCTTACACTCTGCAGGTTTCCAGCACAGCATTGTACTCCAGCTTTGCACTAACTTTACAATCACCTCTCTTCTGATGTTGTTAGCTGACCAGAGATCTGAATGGCTAATGGAAACTTTCTCTTTCCCCTGTAATGGGGCAGTTGTCTAATTTATTTAGCTGAACTGCATTAGCCCTAGTGAAGGTTTTATTATCACAGGAAGCAGGGAACTGACATGCTGTATTTCTAAAATTAAAGCAATTTTGAAGAACAAACTGAGTTTCTTATTGATCAGTTCGGTTGTTAGATTAGAGGCTCATTACTTTTAATAATGGGAGAATAGTAGCTAGGAATGGAGAAGATCTATTAGGTCACTGAGAGCATCCCCATTCCAAGGGCAGGATGTAGCCAGGTCTGTGTGGATGGATGGATGGAGCAGAGAGTACACTCATTCCCTTTCCTTCACAGAGTGCTGATGCTGAGAGCTTTGACACTGACTTGTTTACTCTTAAAAGCAGCTTCTGAGCTACCTTCTGGCCAGCTCCTAGGCAGATGTTTAGTGGGCACAGAAGGATCCCAGGAGCCCAGTCAGGAACAAGGGCATGGCTTGGCCTTCTTTTCCCTCCCAAAGCCAGCTGCCTGCAGCCACTGGAAAGCTTATTTCACTCAAAGACATCCAAGGGATGCCTCTGCAGGACTGAAGTCCTGCTCCAGAGTTTCATTTGGGGAGTGATAAATGAGTTACCTGTAGAGCTCTGTGGCATGGTAGTGACAGGGAGATGATTTGGCTTAGCTTAGAGGTCTCTTCCAAGCTCAACGATTGTGTGAAAGGGCCTCCCTGAACACCTCATTTCTGGGCATCACCTCAGTCATCTGTACACCCACTGCCTTTTCCTGTCCCAGCTGGCTCTGAATTGCTCTCCAAAGCCTCTAGTTGGAGTGAGAGGAGTGGGGTGATGCTGGGGTGACCCAAGAGAGCAAGGTCCCCAGTCCAGTGGCTTGTTAGCTCTCTGTGCAGGGCGCAGCAGCTGCCACGGGGACACAAAGTCAGGTGAGATGTGCAGCAGGAGAATGCACAGCACATGAAGCTCTTTTCCCATCTGCTCAGCACCTGCTTCCAGGTAATTGATCTTAAAAACCCCTTCATCTCCCTGCACAGAGGTTTTTGTAGCAATCAGGTCTATTTGGAGCTGCACTTCCCTTCCCCACAGAGCAAATCCCCTTCCCCACAAACTTGGGGTGCTCTTTGTGCTCCATGGTATTTATGGGAATTGTGGCAGGGATATTAGACTGTTGAGAAGCAGCAGTGTGGCTAGGTTGTTTCCAACAGTAAATAAGCTCAGTCCCAAATCCTACAGTGGACTGGCACTGACAGTAGTGATGTCTGTAAGCATCTTTTCTCCTCTCCAGGATTCCAGTACCTGTACCCATGGGGGTGAGGGAGCAGCATTCATTCACTGGCACTGCTCAGACAGGGCAGGAGGCACCTGAAGTTCAGGAAGGCCAGTCTTCTGCATCAGGGTTAATCATGTCACTAAGCATCCAAAAAACCTTAAGGAGAAAGCCAGCCCTTTTTGATTCTGTCCTCATACTGATTTGGGGGGGAAATGGCTAAATTTAGAGCAATTAGAGACACTGGAAGTAATTAAATGCAAAAGGGCTGTAGCAATTAAAGTTGGAGTCCAAGCTGCGTGTTCAAACATTTCATGGTGTTTCTTGATTTCCTCAAAAACAGCAAGAGTTTTTCCAGCTTGATGCCTTCTGGAGCTGTGCAACCATTTTGCTCTCTGAAGCAGTTCTGTGGTTCCTGCTCTGAAGTGAAATCTGGTTGTTGGTTTATTTTTTCCAGTAAGCATGGACATCATCATTGGGAGTCACAGTGCACTGCACATGCCCAGAAGAAGCTCCATCACTTCCAAATTCAAGGACTAATAAAAATTGGAAGCACTCCAGTAATTTTAAATTACTTTGCACACCAAAGAGTGATTTAAAATCATTGGACTGATTCAGTATTTTTTTTTATCTATATGCACTTCAATTTGGAAGTGAGTCAGAGGGGCAGCAGCCTGCTGGAGAGGTTCAAGGCATATTGAACTGATTTAGACATTTGTAATTCCAGAAAGAGAGCAAGGAGGAGTAAGGAGGCTGCTCCTAGGAAGCCAGAGAACATCCCCCTGGAGTGCCTGTGCAGGGCTAGGAGCAGGCTGATAAAGCAGTGGAGGAGTCACCCAGCTGAGCAAGGAGTCAGCACTTGCAGTGGTGCTGGAGAGCTGCTGGGGTCTGCCTGGAGCCCTGTGATTATGCCTAATTTATTGCTGGCATTCTTGTCAAACAGAGCCACCCAACTGTGGCCTTTATTTCTCCTCTTTTGGGTCCAGCTGACAAACAGGGAGGAGAGAGACACACACACACATATGTGCATGCATGGATGCAAGAGTAGGCTGTGTGTAGTTTGGCTGCACAGCATTTCCTACCTATGTGCAGAGACAAAACAGCTGGCATATGGAAGTGCCTGGCAGCAGCTGAATATTACTTCAGCATTCATGCACTTATGCATAAAATTAAAGTAGGAAAAGGCTTTTCTGTTGTTGTTTGCAAGACAAAGGGACAAGGACCGTGCTGAGGTTGATGCTGCTGAAGTTCCACCATCAACATCTTGCTTGTTCTTCCACAGAAAGAACAACAACAAAAAGTGGAGTTTTCCCCATCCCTAAGTTGCTGTGGTCCTGCATAGCCTATCCAGTGGGAATGTCTGATATCAGGACCATAGCTGAGGGTATTTTGAAGAGATAACAAAAGAAAGCCTTTACATAAAGGGTGCAGGTAGAGGAGGATTAAAAATGATCCAACCCAACAAGTGGCTCTCTGTGGGCCAGGAGTTTTCACTTGGCTCCTCATGCAGAAACAGACGTGTTTGCCTGTTTCAGAGGAAGCAAAGGAAAGAGATGATCCAATTCATGCCTTCCAGTAGGATTTTGATTCCAGGCTTCTGTTTTAATCCACCTGTGATGCAGTCTCTGATTCTAGGCACAGTAAAAAGTAAAGAGCTGAGATAGTGTGCTCAGAAGCCCAATAGCAACAGAAAGATGGGATTCCCTTTGCTCTCTGTCCTCCCTTTGCTTTCCACAGTACCAGCAAACTCAGATTTCTGACTGACTCTCTCTGTTTCTCACTTCTTGGTTCACTTTTGTGCTTTACACTGATTGATCAAAGGTTCACAGCATTCACTTAGCTTCAGCTCTGTTCCCCACCAGTCCCTGGTTAGGAGCAGGTTGTTCCCCACAGTGCTTCTGACAAACCAGCACCTAAGGCTTTGAGTAAGAGGAGGAGTTGTGTAGGCTGCAAGCTGATCTACCTATGCCATGCTGAGCTCATCCTTGCCTGCCAAGGAGGAGATCGCTGCTGTTGATGCAGTACTGAGCTTCTCTTTCTCTCTGCTTGGGTTTGGATGCAAGCAGGAAACCTGCCACAGATGGGCAGCACGTGGGGACTCCAAATCCCTTGGTAGAACCCAGATGCTCCCAGATGATGAGTCAAAACTGAAGATTACCATTAGGCAGCCATGGATCACCCTTTCTGCTCTGTGTTGCAACAACTTGTGTTTGGCCAAGGACAGCTTCAGGCCATGCTGCTCCCCATCCTCCTTTCCTCATTCCTCGTCTGCAGTTGTTGATCCTGACTCTGACTTTCACAGGGGGGATTCCAGTTCTCTTCCCATCTTTTATTGAGCTTCCAGGGTTTGGATGTGTTGTTTTAGATCAGGTTAGATAGCCTCTCAGACACTGCCATCAGTATTGACCTATCCTGGCTGCTGGAAGGCATTAAGGAAAGTTGCAGTCCAACCAAATACAAAGGAATTACCCATTGACAGACCTCCAATACTACACATTTAGTGAGGGGAACCTCCTCACACCTCCTGGCTCATCCATGGATTCTGGCTTTTTTCCTTCAGGAAGATTATTCATATTTTCACTTAAACCCACCACACTGAAAAAAAAATCTCTCCTCACTGCTGCCCCTGCCAGCATTTGTCCAAATGTAATGCAGGTATCTGGCCCTTACAATGGGCTTTATTCCACTCCAAGGCAGTGCTGTCTGGTCACCTCTCCAAAGCCCTCAGGGCTCTTTAAGGAGGTGCTGTGCCTTGCAGAGGCAGCAAAACAACCCAGCAGAGATGGTGCCTATTCATTTTCATTTAGCAGGTCAATCAATACTCACATAAAGCCTGAGTAACTTGTTGGCACTAAACTATGCAGCCCCATTCCGACTGAGATTTGTCAAGCTTCAAGCAGCTGAGAGGCTGGTGATTGTTGTTATTGTTTTAAAAGGGGATGCCTGTTTTCATCTTGCATTACCTGAAATTGAGACCACTAACAGACTGTCATAATCAAGTTATTCATCCTCTCTGTATATGCCAAGGAAAAAGGGGGTTACTCCACATAAATGAGAGCAGAAAGCCCTCTCCAGCCCTTGGTGAGGGATGGGGAGAGGGATGGGTCCCGCTCTGCGGTCTGCAGGCGTACGTTGCACTGTACACACTGTCTGCAAGCACTTTAGCAAATCCTGGATGCTTAGCACAGCCTTAAATCAGGCTTGTTGCCAGCTGTGGATTAGGCAGAGGAGAGCTGGGTCATTTTCCTAGGAGTTCCTTTACAGTTCAGGCTTTTTTCTTGGTGTTAATGCTTTTACCGCCGTCGGGTGACGGGAAGAGAGCTTTGGAATACCCTGCCCTAGGGCCTCCTAAACTGTACATCTGTCATGGATCATGTCATGGAACAGAAATGTTTGTTTTTGCTCCCATTCATTTCAACTGGCAGCCAGTTATTATTAGAATGAAAAATTAAGCTATTATGCACTGGAAGCCTTGCTGGCTCTATCAAATTTATGGAGTTAATACAGCCAAATGATCCTTTATAGCGGGCATAAGCAGCTCGATGGGGAATGCAGGCTCCTGCCCGAGCAGGCCACATGCAACATGGCAGCCTTGTCTTCATCAGCATTAGGAGGAATTTCTTTGCTGCAAGGGTTGTGAGCCATTGGAACAGGCTGCCCAGGGAGGTGCTTGAGTCCCCATCCCTGGAGGGGTTTAAGAGACAGCTGGATGTTGTGTTGGGGAGCATCATTTAGTGGGGTGATAGGGCTAGGACAAAGGCTGGACTTGATGATCTGCAAGGTCTCTTCCTGCTGTAACTGTTCTGTGGTTCTGTGCTGGAGCTCAGGAGTGCCTCCCTATGCCAGAGGCTGCAGGGGAGCAGTGGCTGAGCGAGGAGCAGGGTGGGTGACTTGGTTAGGCAGGCAGGACCCATCCCCTGCTCAACATGAGCTGCAGGCTCAGAGCGTTGTTTGCAGAAGGGGAGAAAGCATGGGATTCCTCAGCACTTGCCAGAGTGTTTCTTGTCAAGTGGCTGTGCTGCTTTGTGGGTGGATTGTTCATTTATTTTTTGTTAATAATGAGAGAATTGGCTGTGTCTTTTACTAACAAAAGAGAGGAGCAAATGATTTCATTGAGCTTCATAGCCTCTTGGGAATGTGGTGTATGAGTCTGCCAAACTCACCCTTAGAGAGAAGGCATGGCCTAGGAACAAGGTGCCTGGGGAAAATTAGAAAGGGGTGAACCAAGAGAAAGATAAAAAGGAACAAATGGAAGACACATCCAAGAGAAAAGATGCTGTTAGCACTAATGTTGTACATGAAAGACAGTCTCTTGTTCCAATTGCAGCTTTTTCTCTAGCTCAGGAGATTCCAGATCCACCTCAACATTGCAGACACATCTCCTAGAGAGTGCCTTTGCAGTAGAGATGCTTCTCGTGCCAGCAGTTTGCCCCCACTTTCTCCCTTCCCTCTGGAAATAATTGCAGTGAGGTTGCCAAAAGGAGTTCAATGGAATGTCTGCTCTGCTGTGGCATTGACTTTATAGCAGGTACTGTCTTCAGAGTAGGTGGAAGGGCAGAAGTGTTGTTGCACTTCATGATTGCTAATGAATTTTGAAGAGAAACCTAATAAAAAAAGAAATGACAAGGCTGGTAATTAAATGCAATATGTAGTTATTAAAAGTAAAACCCAAACTTGCTGTTCCCCAGCTGGTGTCCAGAACATGCACAATCAGGATTCCTTCAGTGCTCAAAGAAATGGCTCTGAGGGGCAATCCTGAGGAAGGCAAGTCAAAAATCCTTGGCTGTGACAAGTACAAGTTGCTTCTCTTGCAAGCAACAAGCTCACAGAGAGTGGAGCTGGCATGCAGAATTCCCTTTCTGATGCAAGGCCTGGCTAGCTGAAGCCTGGAGATGCTCCGAGAAGCCAGCTGTGTGTCCAGCCACCTCCCCCTCCCTCCCTCAGCAAGCAGGTATGCCTCAGCTCTGCTCAGAGGGGACAAGGTGCCTGGCCCTGGGCTCCTGCTGGAGCCTGCTCTCCTTGGCTTTTCTGAGCAAGAGAGCTTCAGGAGCTTTTGGATCCATTTGGGAGGGTTCACACCTGAGCTGCTATGCTCTAGAGCATGGAGGGTTTGCATTTCAACCATGTCCCAGTTCTTGCAGAGCTCCTGAGTGCCAGGCCAAGCAAGCAGCACATTGATTTCTGTTAATTTCCTGCACTCCAGAGCTTGCAGTGAATTGCAAGGTGAAGTAGTGTTCACCTTCAGATAAATCTTAAGGTGAGGAACTGATGAAAAGCATGGAGGACTGACAGCCTTGTGAGTTTTGGAAGAGCATAAATCCTGGGGATTGTGTTACTTCTGGCTAGAGGTTTCTCTGTTCTTCTTGAGGGGATGTGTTTCCATTTTAGCCTATTAATCTCAGTCTATCTTCTTTTGACACAGATCTATTAGGAATTGTAGAGACTACAATATAGACTCCAGATGCTAGGTGTTCCTTCATCTTTTTGGTGCACACTTTAATCCATAACAACCAACACATTTATTTTATGAGCCTTCACAATCAAGGGAGTCTTAATATCCTTTCTGGCAGGTTTTCACTCTTTGATTTCACATGATGTGGGGGACTGGTTGCTTTGAACATCCTTTAGAAAGCCTCACAAGTAACTCCTTTCTGGTAACTTCTTTCCATCTCAATGGCAAAGGCTGGTTTGCTTTTACAAGCACATGTAGGGAAGTGTAGCTGCATGAGAACACATGAGATTGTCAACCTACAACACAGCGAGTGCACAGGGCTGACTGCTCCACACAGAGTGACCAGGCCTCATTAGAGATGTCCATCACCCAGGCAGAGCCTCCCTGGCCTGGCTGTGTGACAGTCCTGGTACTCAGCAGTGACTTAAAGAGATGCTGATGCCACTGCTGGGCTGTCCTGCCTCACCAGTTGCTGCTTGCACTGCTTCTCTGCTTCAGAACAGCTCTGTCCCTGACATCTCTCCCAGTCCACACAGCCATAGGTGTTCTGCTGCCCCTGGAATTCCAGGCTCGAGGCTTTGTGTTTATTTCTCTGAATGAATCCCAGTTCTGTGTTTGTTTTCACTAGCATGCCCCAGCTGAGGATGGTTGGCTTACTGCAGCCTTAGATTTGGGCTCCTGGCAGGTGGAAAACTTTCCTTTTCTTGTCTCTGTGTGTGCCTCTCCATGTCCTTCAGAAGGGCAACCCTACCAGTGAAACAGTCCCATGCAGGCAAGAGCAAAGAGATGTTTGCCCATCACTGAGCCAGACAAACATCTTCATTTCAGTGATTCAGGAAACAAATCAAATGCAGAAAGCCTGTGATGAGCTGCTCTTTGCCTCCCTTCACCCAGCTCCTCTGCTGCTGGAGTGGAATCCACTTCTACAAGCACAGTCAGGCCATAAAGGGAACAATGACTATCTTGTCCAGGGAAGCTGATAGCCCAGCTGGCCTTTGCAGCAGCACTGCTGAGGGGATGAGCTTTAGGAAGGAGGTGAAGGAGAGGGATTCAGGGTCCAGCCTGTAACTTCATGTAGTCTCTAATGGTGCCAGGGGTACAGAAGTAGCCTTGCAGGTCTGCTTTTGAAAGCCATCTCCTTATGATGTCCTTTGTACTCCCACTTGTGTGAGTCTTATGCCACTCAGCTTGCCACCTTATTCACTTTCCTACGTGTTTGGTCCTTTTTGCTGCTGAATAACTGGCATCTGCATCCATAGTGGTGGTCCTGAGAGGGCCCTAGGCCAGGAAGGAAATCCTCCTGGATGTTGCAGACTGGAAAGAGCCCACACAGTGCTGCCCACATTTATTATTCCCCTTAAACTGCTTGGATTGTTGCCAGTGGCTTGGAAGGAGAACTGGATTTGGGCTATTGCAGTTTCTACCCCAGTCAAGAGAATGAGCCTGAAATGTCTTAGGGTTTTATTTAGCTATGATGAAAATGAGAACAGGGAGGGCAGATGGGAACAGGCCTAGTGCTAGTTGGAGGCTGTGCTGCTTTAAACACTTTTCTAAGCAGTTGTCATATTCCATTGGATAACTGCAAATCCAGAACAGCAAACATCTTGGAACTGTGGAGGTTTAAGGTTTTGCATGGAATGTGTAGTGTGCTGGTGATGCAGGAGGTGAGCCTGAGCATCCAGCACCTGTTGGATTTGACTGTAGTGCCGAAGAAAGAGGCTCAAGACCTCAGCAGCCTGATGGTAAAGCAAGCTAGAGAGAGAAAGCAGCAAGGTCTGCATCAGATTTCCCCCTGTACTAAGATAAAAGGTGCTTCATGTTAACACTTCTGTCCTGCAGATCTGGATGAGCATTGCTCTGAAGCTTCTTCCTTTATTGTCATTCCGTGAGTGGGTTTTAGATTTGGGGATGGGGAGAACCTAGCCTGGGTTTCACTGCAGCTGTGCCAGTGTTTTGGTGCTGCTGGGGAGGCTTCCCCTCCCCTTGTAGCTGTGCATTCTCTGCACAGACAGACATGTCCCCCAGCCCTTGCCCTGGCTGCAGGAGCTCACTTTAGAGCAGCTGATGGTGGACTGGCTGTTGCCAGGGTGCTGCCAGTGATGCTGAAGGAACAGGGAAGGACTTGAGGAGCACAGCAAGCAGCAGCTGTGATGACTTTTGTTGTGAAGCTACCTCTGCATGCCAGATTTTCCCCTCCAGGCACAGCAGCAGAGCAGGGCTCCCACCTGTTATCTCTCACCATTGAGGCTGGCTTCTTTCTGTTTAAGTTAGGTTAAATATTTCCCCTTTTTCCCAGGATTCAGAGCTCATCAGCCCAGCTGTGGTGCACAGTCTGGAAACACAGAACAGCTGGAGACAGAATGTGAACAAAGTTCACCTTTTCTTGTTTACATTTGAAAGCTGCTGCACTGTTTATGGGATGATGCATTTGTTTAAATGAATGTCCAGCTATTATTGATTTTTCCCTTCCTTTCCCCCCCCCTTCTTTATGGTTGTGTCACTGGTGTCATGCAGCAGAGATCTCTCTCTTTAGCACACCTACAGACATATTGGCTGTGGAAAGAACTAGGCCATGCTCTCCCTGGAGTTGCTGTGGTGAAAGTCAGGCATGGATTTACCTGAGAGACCATGTGGAGTCCTTCTGCTTCCTTGGGGCATCCCTGCAGTTCTGTCTGAGGATGCACAGGACACCAAAGGGTCAGCTAGGTAGGCAGCCCCTTTGCTTACACTCTTTCTCTTCTCCCTTTTGCCTCACCCTCTTCTCAAACTTAGCTCCTTCCAGGGTGAAATGCTTTAGGAGGGAGCCAGAAGCAGGGAGAGCAGATTTTCCACCTCTTCAAGCATTTGCAGAACTGGCAGCTTGGAGACTGTGAGGCCTGAAGTTCCTCTTACCATCTAGTTTGCCCTACTGCCTAAGACAGGGCACAGGACTCTTAGCCAATGGTTTATTTGTTGTGTGTAAGGTCTCAGCTGGTTAAAGGAGGCACTTTTCCATGGTTAGAGACGTGGGGAATCTTTTCTCCCCAGCACCATTGCAGGGTAACCTGCTTAGAAGGAAACTTCCTTCCCAACTTCTCAGAGAAAAGTTGGCTTATGCCTTAAAACTTGGAGATTTCTGTTCTTTGAGATGTGTGTGAGGTTTTAATCCTCATGTAAGTGTAGATGGCTTCCCTACCCATAGCAATCCCCCTTCCTCTTTGCTTCCAGCCAGGAGCTTGGCCTCCCAGATCTGCTTGGAATGAGCCCCCCCGTGAGCTCCAGTGGAGCTAACTGTGTTTGATATGGCTCCAGGACTCCATAGAGGGAACCAGCTTGCTCAGCATGGAGTTGCCCTCCCCAGAGGCCCTGAGGAGGATGCTGGGCAGGTCTCCTTGAGCAGCCAGCCTTTGTTCTTACAGTTCTGGTTGTCAGCATCACCCATCTCAGAGTCTCCTCCTTCTACCAAGGAGATCTTGCTCGAGAACGCTCCTGCCTGTGTACAGGCTGAAACTTCTCCAAGGGTTGGATTTAACCTGCAGGGAAACCTTCCCTTGAGGAACTTTTCTCCTGTAAGGTTGTGCCTTCAGAACTACTTCCAGTCCCAGCTTGTCGTGGATCTCTTTTTACCTATAGCCCAGTGATTCCTGAAGCACCAAGCTGTGCTGAGCATCCTCTGCGTTACTGTGGGCAAACAGAGGGACAAAAATAGGCTGCTTAATGGCATTTTTCCTCACACCAGGCAGTTTTCATTATCAATTATGGGATGGCAAGAGAAGCGAATTGTATTGGCACTGCCAACCTTGGTGACATATTCCATGTGGACTGTTCCATGCAGACTGTTGTGTCTGCAGAATAGCTAACACAACTCCTCTCCCTCCAAAACCACTCCTGGAAGAGCAGAGCTTAGCTCCTCAGAACCTTTGGAATGGAAAGCCAACTGCAGGGCAGTGATTGCTCTTTTGTGGGGGGAGGAAAGAAAGAAAGGAACAAATAGCTTTTGGTGTCTAATGAAGTTTAATGATGTGCAGTGCCATGGTCACACAGCCATGCTACACCAGCCTCAAGCATTCCTAAAGCTACATGCCAAACATGGGAGCATTGTTGCCTCTGCCAACCTGGGGAAGGTGACTTAGCCCTTCCAGCATGTCTGAGCCTCTCTGAGAGTCATCATATGTCTTCCATCCTGGCTGGATTCAGGGAACAGCACGGACTCTCTGGGAATAAATCAGGATTATGTAGAGCAAGTGGCTGTTATTGATGGGGCTCCTGGTGACTGGTGGAGAAGTTGAAGTGTGTGTAGCTGCTATGATGGGGATGGTGAGGAGGAGACCCTCGAGACCTTCTCCTTCTCTCACTGCCTGGCACCTGAAGGGGAAATGGTAAGGAAAGGCCTGTGTTGTCTCTGCAGCTTCAGGCACAAGCCAACCCACTGGAGATCCAAGCAGGAGAGAATTGAGCTGCTTGAAGTCAAAGAAATATTTTCTGATTAGGTGTGAACTGATTTTACTGTTTTTCCCTAAAGGCTTATAAGTTGACCAACTTTCAGGTAACTTTTTATGAAGTACCAAAAAGCATTTATCTGATGCCAGAGCAGCTGCTGACAAATTTCAAAGCATGGACCAGTTAAGTGGTTGGAAGAATGGGTTTTTTAAGCATGAGAAAAGGAAAGGAAGGTGGAGAGCTGTGGGTTTCTTTGGGGATGCCAAAGGTGAAGTCC
The DNA here is from genome assembly GCA_013396975.1 of Bucco capensis. Lineage (NCBI taxonomy): Eukaryota > Metazoa > Chordata > Aves > Piciformes > Bucconidae > Bucco > Bucco capensis. The sequence continues at coordinate 65,871 of VWZO01007545.1, read as the reverse complement.
AGATCTTAACAGCACTTAGCAGCATTTGTGATAAAGCAAAGCAAGGCAGGCTCTACCCCCCTAGTTTTCACTTGTGACTAGTGAATTAAGTTTTGCTGCTGGGAGTTTGGAAAGAAACCTCTTAGAGGAGCTAGTTTGGAAGAGCTGACAGGAGGGACTGTTCCTGGCCTCCTGAGATCTCTGCCAGCTGAGCTACCAACATCTCTAGGAATACGACTGAGAGCAGGTTAGCTTTCCAGACCTGGCTTCCCTTTCTCCCTGGAAACTGATTTGCACTTAAAGACAGGAAATTCACTTGGAGAGTTAGGAAACATCTCTTTTCTCTCAGGGGAAACACCAAAATAGGCAAATTCAAGCTGGTGGTGACCCTTCCTGCAAGTGAAATGTATAAACCAAACTCATTCCTTGAATCCATGAGCATGGAACCATGATTGGAAGTGACCTCTAAGATCATGAAGTCCAAGTGCCAACCTGTCAGCCCCATGCCACTACACCATGTCCCCACGTGCCATGTCTACACGTGTTTTGAACCCCTCCAGGGACAACAGAGTATTTTTAGGAGCATTTAGGGAGTGTAACTCCATCTCACATGATTACTCATGCTCACTCCATGTCAATCAACAGCAGCCCAGCAGAGTTTCTGCAAAGCACAGCAGCAGAGCAAGGAAACAGCTTGTGAAATTGCATCTCCAGCACAGCTTTGGTGCAGTCTGGGAGTTGCTTAGAAGAGCTAAGGCAGCTTTGAGTGTCCAGCTTCAGTCTGTCTGTTGGCTCACAGCACTGCCAAGGCTGTCTGTCAGCAAACAGGCACAGGAATGCCACAGCAGGGAAGTCTTGGTGTAGTCTGCATGCTCTCTTGATGGCTGATCCAAGCATGGTGGAGCTAGGAATGCTGCTCTGTAGCTATGCACCTTGGTCCTAGTGGGTGCAGGAGGACAGTGAGGACTGGGTGATGCTGCAGAGCTCCAGTTCCCTGTCAGGGCACTGGAACTATGAAACATGGGAGGGATGTGTTACTAATTAATTACAACACCAAGAGATGCCATTGAAGGGATTATTACCATATTTTACGATGACTCTTTTATCACCTCCTTGTTTATGCTTTCCTCTGGTAATGAACTTCTCTTCTGAGCTTTGGAATATTTCATATTTGAACATAATTTTACCCCTTGTATTTGATAGGGAATAGTTCTGAATCTAGGGAGTACGAATATAACCACAGAGGAACAGCAAACCCAGCTGGGGAAATGGCATTCTGAGTCATGGCATGGTGTGTCCATCCCTCAGCAGGGCTCTGAGGGCTTGGGGTTAGTATTCCTGGGGCTGATGAGGTATGGGAAGCACTAGCTTGGTTTGGAGTGGAAAGCACACTGTGCTCTGGCCAATCTGCCCCAGCCAGCTGTTGGGATTCCCAGGCCACTTCCAACAGCATCTCTTCAAATCTGGCTGGCTGAAAGATGAACATCTCTAGGTTTAAGGAGTTGGACAACTGTTTGATTGCTCCTTTCTGTAGGAAAAGAATCTCTTCATGGATGGCTGTAAGTGGCATCATTTTTCCTTTGGGTTCCCGTTGCTCTCTCTGTATATATTATGCATCTGGACTGTAAGTGAAACTTGCTCATTCCTCTGTAACATCTGTTGTGTCCTGCTGCAGAGAAAGCTGCCCTTTACATTGCTGAGAAGGGGAGCTCTGGCAGGCACAGCCTTGGCTTTGAAGGTGCCAGAGGCAGCTGCCTGCAAGAGGAAGTTATTAGGAGGGTGTTTGGGAGCTGTGGGTGCTCTGTCTGTGTTCTCCAGGCTGCTAAGGGCACCAAAGATAACCAGTGGAGATGATAACGTGCTAATGCACTTCTACTTCTCTGCCAAGTATGAAGGCTAGAGAGCTGCAGACTCTTTGTGCCAGCAATCATCCTCTTCTCTTCCTTGTGCTCCCTGTGAGGACCTGAAATGAGCAAGGGATACTTGAGGAGTGCAGAGTGGAAGCTACAGTTCATTTTGCTGGGGGAAGGACACTTTCTGCCCATCACTAGACCTTGTCCACCATGGTGATGCTCCTCCTTCCTCTGCTCTCTGCAGGACACTCTGCCTTTTATTAGTGGGCATGGAAGAGACTGGTGTGAGTGATCCAAGGTAAAACATCTCAGAGCTAAGCTTTAGTGTCACTCCCTTGCTGTTGGTTCTGAATTCCCATCCTCTGGAGTCACATTTCTTCACATACCCATGGCAAAGAGCTTGGAAGCATGTCCTGCTTCCAAAGCAGTTGTCCTGATGTAAAAGAACTCCATTATTTACACTAACTGTTAGAATAATTGTTATTTTTCACATCAATGTGGAAGGAGAAGGTGAGATAATGCTCGGGGTTGGTGGAGCAAGTGTGACCTCTCCCTCGTGTTAGGTGATAGCTGGCAACTCCATGATCAGAGCTTGTTTGTTCTCCAGGAGGAACAGATTACAGGAGAATTAAAACATAACCAAATTAGCCTTAAATAGTAATTGTGTGAGAGTAATCTGTTTACAGTCTGTGCCTGTCTGTGCCAGGAAGAGGATCCAGCAGTCACACCACTGCCTCGGACCTTCAGATGCGAGAGGGGAGCAGTGCTAGGTGTAACGGAGACTGCTGGGAGGCTTTGGGTGGGATTGTAACTAATTGGGATAATGGAGAATGAGTAGGGTTCAGACAGAAATCTTCTGTTTTCCACAACTCCTTGATGTGTTGTCAACTTTGCTCTAGAGCCTTTTCCTGGACAATGTTTTGCAGCTGCTTGGCCACTGTGAATCCTTGAGGTGTGGGAGGGTGATGGCCCTTCTGGAGAAAAGGGGATTCACAAAGCAAAATCCTTGGGCTGCTTCTAGGTGGAGATTCCTTTGGATTTGCTAGCATTTCTGTGAGCTTTCCCCCCCTCTCCCCCCCTGAATCTGAGGAAATTACCATCTGTGCATAGATAGGCAGGAAATGAGCTAAATTTGTAGTGTAAACATTTTCAAATGAATATTTGCACAGCACAGTCTCTTAGCAATGCATTATCCTCTCTTATTTGATAATCAACACATATCCCTTATGAGTTGCATTGAAAGGGAAGAGAATGACTCACTAAACTCTAATTATCCTCTCCTTCCTCCTGGGAAGAGCTCTCTTTAAGCTCCCTTTCCTGAGCTGCTCTCTGTTTGTCAGGCATTCCCCCTCTCAGCTCTGTGTTTCTCAGTCATCCCACCTCTTGATCCCTCTTTGCCCTGATTTGGCTCCTGGAGGGGCATAGCACAAGCCCAAGCAGCTCCCTACAGGGACACCTGTGGAATTTCTGTAGTGTAGGATCCCCAAACCTCAGAGATACTCAGAGCAATGAACTTTCAGCTGAGGTTTTGTACAGGGGGTAAGCTTGTGAGAATATGTGCACATCTCTTGGCTCAGGACTGGGAGAACAACACATTTCCATCAGCCTCAGAGTCTTTTTGACTCACTGCAGGTCTGCAGCAAGATGAGTCAGCTGTTTGAGCTAAGCAGTGTTTCTAATGCAGCCTTTTCCTAAGGAGCACGTAGGCAGAGCCTGAGCTTCCTCCCCCGGTTAATCCGTGCTTCCTCCATGTGCTTAGGGATTTGCACGTTCTTCTCAGGCACTGCAAGCTGCTGGATGGTCAAATACAGTGGAGATCTTGTTGGAGCTAACAACAGAGGCCAGCTGAAGAGGCCAGGGAACTGCCAGATGAGCACCTCCTGGTTATTTTGGGAGAGGCGTTTTTGAGCAGGTCCTTCTGACTGCTGGGGCTGGGAAATGGGTGAAGTCCTTGAGCAGTCTCCTTGCATCTGTCTTGGGGAGCTTTCTGAGGGCAGGCTTTGTAGAAGAGCCACCAAAGCTCCCTGAAGCTGCTTCAGAAGGACAAAGGAATTGTGGAGGTGTCCTGGGAGTGTTCAGCTGAGGTAGTACCCCTGGAAGGAGAGGAAGCTGCTGGGGAAGGGCTGCTTGTGGACTGCAGGGATTTGTGTTTGAGAGGGGCAGGAGTTGAGAGTCTGTGCCTGGAAGAGAATGGCTGTAATGTGCAATTAGGAGTGTTGGAGTGATCCTAGGAAAGCCTTGCTCTTTGCAGTGAAGCTGTAGAGTGTTCCTCTGCATCCCCAGACACAGAGAGCACCAAGACAAATAAATGCATGGCAAAGCACTGCAAACTCTAGCTCCCCTCCAGCAACCTTGATTAAAACCTCCTCCTACCCCCACTCCAAAAAAAACCCCCCAAAACCCCCAACAACAAAACCCCAAAGCAAAATAACCCCACAACCTCTTTCTTTTAACCTCAATGAAATGTAATGGCACAGTTTTTCTCCTTCCAAGAAGGAGAATGTGAATTCCCTGAATGCACTTTATACAAATTAAGGTCCTTTCCCTCCTTCCAAACATCATTTTTAAGAAAGTAATCAATCTTTATCTCTCCTAGCAAACCAAGGTGGGAAAAAAAAAGTGTATATATAGAATAATTAAATTGCTTTTTTCTTATTAGAAGAGTTTGTTTGGTTTGTAAAAGCAAGCTGGGATATTTATGCCCTTCCTCTTAGGGAAGGTCAGCAGATCTAGACTCAATTACCTATTTGTGTGTGTTAAATCAGCCAACTCTCTATCCAATATTTTGTTTTTTAATTTTGCCTGAGCAGGAAGCTGGAAATCCAAATGAATGACTCTTCCCCAGTGGCATAAATCCTGGGAGGTGTTTGGAGCTTGCTTGCCTTGTTCAAGTGCTCTGAGGTGATTGATAACCCCTGTCCTCCCCGACAGCAGAGCAAGGAGAGCTTGCAGGAGGAGCACACACTTCTCCCCGAGAGCAAGAGCATGGCCATAGCAAAATCCAGGCAAGAAGCATTCCAAACTGCTTGGCACCAGTTTTACTCGGAGGGACTGGGGAATCTGACAGAGCAGTGTGGGCAAGAGCTGCCAGCACCTGAGGAAAGGCTTGTGTTCGCTTTAGGGTCTCACACTCCCTTTCTCTTTGGATGGTACTGGAGTGGAGAATGGGTTTGTGTTCTCTGCGCTGATATTTGGGAGGCTTGTGGAGCTGCTAATCAATGTGTGGTTACTGCTGCTTTTTATTCCCTCTTTAGGCAGAAGCAGAAGAACCATGCACATCACTCTTTCCATAATCCTGCTAGGAACTGTTTTTCCCCATAGGCTATCAGTGTCTTTTGACTAAGTGTCTAGTTGTTCTCTTGAACACTGTGCACCTGAAGTTGAAGTGGCTACTGGTGACTAAAGTGACAGCCACTGAGCTGATAGCACCAAAAAGGAGCTTGTTGAAGCTGAGGATGTCACATCACTTTTGTAGCCACAGTTGTGAGCTCTAGGAGGCTCAGGTGCCATATTTCCTAGGCAGGAACAGGTAGTCACCTCGGGTGTTTATCCACTGAAGGTCAGCCTTTTGTGTTATGAAACTTCTAGCAGATGTGATAAGCAGTAAATTGCAGATCTATCACCTTTTCTTATCTTTTTTTTTTTGCTCTCCCAGTGAGCATGTGTGTGAAATCAGGAGAAGACTGCCTGCCTTTGATTTATGGCCCACTTTTGACCAACTCTTATCAGGTTCCCACAAGCCCTTTTCTGATGCAGCTCATGTCTGAATGACAATAGACAACCAGTGCCATTATGCTCCAAAATGCCTCTCTGCATTCTAGACACCCAAGATTACATCTGGGTTATTGATTTATTACTCCTTTCCCCCCCCTTTTTTTTTCTTCTCCCCCACAGGGACCAGTTTGTTCAGCCTGAACAAGATAGACCATTATGAAACTGAGCAAACTACTCCATCTGAACTTGGTAAAGAAATAATCATTTGCAACCCTCTTTCTAACCACCCAGGCTCCTAAAGAGATGGAGGTGTTGAAATATTAAGCCTGTTTATATATGGGTGCCACCAGTGGTGTTTGTTCAGATTATATATCATTTATAGCCATGGAATGAGCCCCAACAGACATTCTGTTGTGTTGGACATTACAGGCAATATTGCCTAGAGCACTCCACTATTACCACCCAAATTATTACCAACCTACTGGAACACCAACTGTACATGTAGCAGGGAGGTTTTATGACACCTTTTAGAGCCTCAGCAAAATTTATATCTTCTACAGTGGATTTTTTTTTTCCCCTCTTTTTTGGGGAGGGAGAGGAAGCTATAAATTTTACAGTAGGTTGGATTTTTATCTCTCCTAAAAATGGCCTGTGCAGGATTCATCTTTAATCTCCCTCAGCTGTGGTCATCTGTGAGGTTAAGTCACTGAGTGCCAAGGCACAGACAGGGCTTTGAGGTGAAATGGGGGTTTCTTTCCCCTTTTCATCTCTTTTTCCCTTTTCCCTCCCCTGAGCACACACCTCACCCTTGCCTCTTGTGGTTCAAATAGCATGACAAAAGCTAACTGCCTGGGTCAGGGCTGACACCTGAACACCTCTGGCCTGCTTTCAGGAAAGCCTGAGCCCCATCACAGCAGAGCAGCAAGGCCTGCAGGTGCCACAAAGGGAAGCTCTCAGGGCTCTGCTGCTGTCCCTGGCCACGGGGACAGATGTGCTGAGCTCCCAGCTAAGCCTGCCCTGCTTTATGCCCTGCCTCAAAGGATTGATTGGATGCTGCCTACTGCACAATTCATTCTCTGCAAGCATCTCTTGTTGCTGGACTCCTCTCAGACTGGGCCCTGGTAAGGCTGTTTGTTTCGGTGACATGTGGGCAGAAAGGATCACTCTCAGGCTGTAATTTAAGTGTTTCCTTTGCCTTAGTGTACTGCTGATCAGTTTTTGGTGTTCCTTTGTTCTCCTGTGGAGCACAAAAACTCCTGGATCTGCAAAGAATGAGAGGGGAGAGATGAGTGGGGAAACCCTAACTTTACCGTTTGCTACTGGGTCTCTCTTTTCTGTGCCATCATTTTCTCATATTTAAGAATAAAAGTAGTCCTCATAATAATAAAAACCAAACCCAAACATGTTTGAGTTGCAGCTTTATATTTATGCAGGGTGTCTGAGCCATGCCTACCCCTGAGGACTGTTAGGAAGAGAAGAGGGTATTTGCTGTAAAAATCCTGCCTTTTCTATTAGGAGCTAGTCGAGCATCCCAATTTTGGGCTGAGGGGAGGATCTGTGTCATGCTGAGTGACTCACTGAGGCTGTTTGGGAGGGAAGGAATAAGACAGGAAGACATGGATTTGGGTTTCAGAGCCCCACCTATTGCTGTAGGGAGCTCCCCAAGGATCCTGGAGAGTGCTTCCAGTAGGGAGGATAATGAATGGCCAAGTGCAAGAGGATGAAATGCTTTCTCCTCAGCATGCAGCAAGCAGGAAAGGCTCTGCAGGCAGCACAACACGCAGAGAGTCAAGTGAGCTGAAATATGGCAGGCTGAAAAACCCAAAAGGGAACACTTTTTCCCTGTAATGTGTAACTCAGCTGGGAAATTCTGTGCTTCTGTTCAGCTGAGAACAAATCCAATTTGAGAGAGAGATAACCAAATTTATAGCAGCAGTCCATGCTACAGCAGGAAGAGCAACTGCAAGGTCATTAGGCACCAAGTGCACAGCTCTGGGTGCTGGGGGTTGAGGGGGATAAATAGCCACTAATTGCAGGGAGGAGAGTGGCACTTGGAAGCTTCTGGCTGTGAGAGACTGAACTTGCCTGTCTCTAGTACTGCAGTTTCTTTGCTTTTATCATGAAATTCAATGTTTCATTCAAGTTTGGCATAGCTGAGGTGTGCAGAATGTCTTCCCCATATCTCCTGCATCATGGTTCACTCTTGTACAGAGAAAAAAGAAGTCACTGAGATGCAAACAAGCCAGAAAACAAAGATGTAAGTCTTGCCTAAGCTGACAGGCACTTTTTGTGACAGTCACTTGCTGTTTGGAGGAAGCTCTTTGGAGCCTTTCCAGCCTGGGTTCCAGCTGTTGTTTCATTTGCATCTCGGTAGTGGCACAAACCTGCTGGGGTTAACCAGCTCTGGAGTTTGCCTGGCTTCATGGAGAAGCTCTTCTCTGCCATGGAAATTCCCCCCCTTCCTCTACTGCACTGGCCTTGATTTATTTGTCTAAGGCATTTCCTGGTTTCCCTGGGTTTTGGAGCAGAAACCCCCTTGGTTCCTCTGAGCTGCTGCTGTGCTCTCCCCTGGAACACAGCCTGTGGCCTGCACAAGGAGTGCCTTGCATAATGCTGCTGCACAGAAAGGTCAGCAATGGGCTTGTTTGCAAATTAATTCAAAGGAGAAAGAGAGTGAGCCAAAAGCAAGCCTCTGCTGGGCATGCTAATAACATTCCTTGTTTACCAAGGCTAAGACCACTGCTGGAGGACATCCTGAATCATTGGCTGATGCCCTTAGCCTTTGCCCTTGGCAGTGCCTCTTGTGGGGGAAGCCAGCCCAAAGGTCACAGAGACTCTGCTGGACCAACACTGCCTGAAGATAGCTATCCATCTTCTGGAAAGCCAGCTTGATATTTTGAAAGTTCAGTGTTAGGATGTCTTCAAACCACCAAAAAATGGAGGGGATTCACCTCATTGCATGGACTAGTTCCAGCAGAGCCATGGCACTGCATCCAGGAGGAGTCAGTGCTGCAGCTCTGGCTGGCAGCAGGTAGCAGGTAAAAGAGCAGAGCAGCACAGAGCCATATTGCCATCCCTGCTGAAGGAGTGCTCTGCTGCCCTTGCCTAAGCATTTGCTCATCAACAACAACCAAATCAGATGTTTCTAGCAGAAACATGAACAGCACAAACACATGGCTCTTGGCTCTTCCCTTCAGCAAGTAGCAGCAGCAATTAATTAGCTCTTGGAACATGTTGCATTGAGAGAGAGGATTTTAAACCCTCCGTTTGCTTGGTTTGGGGGTTGGTTTTGGTTTTTTTTTTGAAGGTTTAACAGTATTTCTGGGCAGTTCAGCAGCACTGATGAGAGATGTTTGATGTGTGGAAGAAGCTGATGCTGGGCCTTCAGCAGCAGGTGTCTTTGTGATAAGTTCAGTCACACTTTTGGCTTGAGAGGGCACATTTTAACTCAACACAGTGATTAAAGAGCAGGGGATATTCAAACCCTCTGCAGAGGAGGTCTCCTGAGAGTGGCTATGGATAGGAGGCAGTGTTTATGCTCCATTTTGTGTGCTTGTCAATAGCTCTTTGTGTCTGAGTGTTTGGGGTTTGGTTTGGGTTTGTTGTTAATGCAGGTTGTCCTCAGGAAGGCAGTGACAGGAGTGAACCTTGTCTGAGCTGCCATAAAGTCTTCTGTTCTCCTGAGTATAAATCATCCTCCTGAAGTTCATTAAGCTTCATCCAGCTTAGTTTTCATGTGTTGTCAGCTGAGCCCAAGCCTTGCAGATGACTCATTCACTCTCTGCTGGGTTTGTGGGAGCAAGCTGGCCTTTTGCATACAATGAACATTGTGCATAGGCTTCTCTGCTCATTGCCTTGAGATGGCAGCTGGTGAACTGAGGTGGTGTTGTGAGAAAAGCAGGCTTGCAACAGCCAAAAAGAAGAGGAGGAAAGGTCTACCTCAGCACAATAGCAAGGGAGTGGTGAAACAGCCCTCAGTCTCTTGTTTGTACTTCAATCAGGTATTGTTGTGACAAAGGAAAGCATGTGGCTGAGCTTGTACAGAGAAACTAGCATGTCCCCAAAGCTAGCATGTCCCCAAAGGATGCAGATCTGTGCTGGGGGATCCCCAGGGAGTGCCAGCAGAGCTCAGCTGGTGTCCTCAGCAGCCACCTTAGCACACCAGCTGCTTTGGCAATGTCCCTGCTGCCCTTGGGTCCCCTCAGGGCTGGATTTAAGGAGGGAGTAAAGCAGGATGAGAGAGGCACTGACCTTGTGGGGCTGGCATGAGGCAGAAGGTGCTGCTAGGAAGGCTTGACTGATGGGTGGTGGAGGCTGGCACTGTGTGAGCAGTGGAGGCAGGGGTCCTGTAGTGTGTTCAGATGAAAGATGAGCACAGGGCTAGGTCAGGAAGGATGTTGTGTCTTGGGGAGTTATCTTTTCCACTGTCCAAATGCCACATCATCATTTTTTTGTTGTTTCCTCTCTCAAATCTGAGGCATTTGTAAGTCCTGCTTTTGGACCCCCCTACCTATTCCTGGAGCTCCAAGAAAATAGCTGCACCTGTACCTACAGAGATAGACTAGAAGGAAACAACAATCCCTCCCTAGCTTCATCTCATCACTCTTGTAGCTGCATGCAGCTCACCTATTGACAGAAATCATCTACCTCCAGCTGATCTTACTGCTCAGCCAAGGTCTGGGTCTGTCAGCTGCTGTCATGCTCTGCCATACACACATCCCAGGCAGTGTTAACCTAGTGCTTAGGAAGATTTGTTGTAAGTCTGTTGGATCCTTTTTTGTTGAACCACTTAATGCATTAGGGGTGAATTGCCTCAGAGGTTAAGGGCAGAGGCTGGCTCTGGATTTATCCCAGGGATCTGCCCAGAGTGCAGACAGGAATCCTGCAGACAGCAGGAAAAGTGCTTGAGTCAGACCCTTCTGTGCTCAAGCCTCAGGAAGGGCACGAGTTGATCTAAACACATAGATGTGCTGTGCTGGGGAGGGAAAGAAGCTCACTGCTGTCTGGCTCAGCTTCTAGCTGTGTTTCACAAGGCTGGGCCTTGGCTCATCGCCTTACCTCCAGAGCTTGCTGCATTCCCTCTGCACTGCACTGGCTGCATTCTTCTTTTCCTCCTTCTTCCTTCACCTTGCTTCCCCTCTGATTTTTGCATCCTCTAGGCTATCACAAACTGATGCCCTGTTCTGGCTGCTCTGGTGCCTTCCTCTCTGGGGCAGTGCAGGTGAATTGCTTTCCAAGCAGGATGATAAGTAATTACTTTTGAACCCCCCCCCCCAACTGATTTGGCTAAACCAAAGCTCCTAATCTTTGCACCACCTCCTCTAGCAGATGCAAGAATCACTCAGACCTATTGACACCTCCCCAGGATGTGCTTTGCCCTCAGTCCCTGCTGAGGTGAAGGGCCCACGAGGACACAGCTCCTCTCCTCAGCTACATCCCTGGGAACAAGGCAGAGGCCAAAGGAGCAGCTGAGAGAGATTCTTTTATGTGTAGAACAAATGTTTCCAGCCAACTGTGTGGCACAGACAAACAGTGTGAGGGAAACTTTACAATAGCCCTGTCTATTTATCTGTGTTTTCATAAGGTCACCCATCACCATGCTATCCAAGTGGCTTTCTTCTTTCCTTTAAGGGTCCTGGTCAGGAGTTGAAAATAAGGAAAAGAGAGGAAGAAGAGCACAAAGGAAAAAGCATATGAAAAGTGAAAAAAAAAATAAAAAATAGGGAGTTGGAGGTGAAGCTAAACACACAGAGGTAATTTGCCTTGAGGAGCAAGAACCCTGGAGACCTATGTGTAGACTTTGGAAGAAAGAATCTGTGAACAACAGTAAAGGCTCTGAACCTGCTCTCCTCTGACAGGTATGTAAACCTTCAGATTAAAATAACAGCTTCAAAAATCCTTCTGTCACAGTCAGTTTGCTTTGGCTAGTCAAGGGTTCAGGGAGAGCATCACAAAGACAATGTAGATAAATATCTATCTCAAGTGGGGGATAGGATTCTGCATGAAATTTCTAAGCAGGTCAGCTCTGGAAGCATCTTCTCTTTAGGCTGACAAAGTTATCATGACATTAAAATAACAGTCTGTAAAATTAAGGAGCAGAACTGGTGGATTTTTACACTGTTTTTTTCTGCATATGTTGTCATCTCAAAGCTCAGTTTCATACTTAAGAAGGAAGCTCAAGAGATGGCCAGGAGAGGCACAGAACTGAGGTTTCCTTTGGTTTCTCTTTGTGTCAATTATTGTTTGGATTTGAAAGTGCTTTCACCAGCAACTGGGGCAATCCCAAAGTAACTGGGGAGGGTTCCCCTTAACAGTTCCTTAATAACCTTTAAGGTTTTGTGTTAATGGAGCAGTATGTGTCCTCTCTGTCATGGTTTGGGGTTTGTTGGGGTTGGATTGACCCTGCTGATGATGTCAAGGAAAGGCTGGCAGGTCTGGCAGCCACAGGGCTCTTACCCTCTCTGGCAGTTCAGAGGTGTCTGAAGTGTGTCTGACTCTGGTTTCTCTTCCCACTTGGATGAAGTGTGAATGCCTCTGACTAACAAACCATTTGCATGCTAATGGCATCCCTTCAGCAAACACAAGCCACTGAGCAGCCTCCTCTTTGCCTCCAAGTCAGAGGATGCTTGCCCACAGAGAGCAGGCAGGAGGGGTGACAGCATGCAGCAGGTGCTCAGTGGGACTGCTCTAAGCAGCAGCTTCCTCCTGCCACAGCTCTTTCCTTGCCCACACCTCAAGATGTGGTTTGTGCTCACTAGGAGTAGCTCCGTGAGGCAGCAAGATGTGCTGCAAAGCCTTGCTGCTCTCTAAGAGGCATTTCACTCACCTGCTTACCCCAAAAGCTAACTGCTAGCTTGTGTGTTGCTGTCTCCACACCTTCCCGCAGCACAGTAGGTGGAAAGCTTTTTCCCTGCCTGCTGTCCAAGGGCTGGCTTACATTGTGAAGGCAAGGACGCTGCAAGGGCACATTGGCCCTTGTGCTCCAACAGGCTGGTGAGAAGACCTGGCTGGGCTGTTTGCTGAAGGCAAATGGTTCAGGATGATGGATTGTGTTTTGGCTGCCTGCTTGGAGAGTTTGACCCCAAAGAATGACCCCAAATATCAGGAGCTCTGGGTGGGTCTCTCCTGTTTTATTCCAACAAGAGCGTGTCAGATGTAAAGGCATTACAGAAGAACCCTTCCAGAAATAACCCTCCCAGACTTTCAAAGAGAACCAGCAACCTCTCCTTTCCCCTCTCCTTTCCCCTCTCCTTTCCCCTCTCCTTTCCCCTCTCCTTTTGGGATACAGGTGGCAGTTTCCACTATCAATATGAGTATAAAATAACAACATCCAATAATCCAAATCGTCATCCTGACTCTGATAACTGGTTTATATCTTCACTTTGAACCAGAATGCCCAAATGTCTCTGCTTAAGCCTCCTGCAGAAGCATTTAAATTCAGCTATTTCCATAGTTCCTAACAACTCCCCTTGATGGGATTATTTTTCATTGGGGAGAAAAATGGTTATTGCTGACACTGACCCCAGTAAATCTTGTCACCTAGCCCATGCCCTAGCCTCAAAATATAATTAAAGCACTCTGTTTTGATAACAGTGACTTACAAAAGTGCTGGAACCACTATTTACATTTTCTCTCTTTATTGCTCTTAAGTTTGGTGTGAAAAGAAAGGTAATGGAACTGAATTACCTTAAATGGCTGTGACTGATTTATTTCTGGCTGGGAGTGTTATAGTTAAATATATCAAATATATATAAAATTTCTTTCCCTGGGATTACCTCAATGTTTGATTGACCATTTTCAATGCAAGCCACAGTGTAAGCTCCTTCAGAGGACCAAAGGGGTTGTTTGTAGCCCAGGTGGAAGGAGGAAAACTGTGACTAAAGCAAGCACTAGAAGGCAGCTTTGCAACCATCTCTCCCTGAGAAGTGCTGCTCCTAACCCTTGGTGCTGTTGCAGCAACATGCTCCTCATCTCTGTCTAGTTTCAGAGCTGCTGTTGGGATCTTGCAAGGCAGCAGAGTGTATTACCAAGTGGTTTGAATGACATCATAAGCTAGCAGTGTCATCTCCTGTGGCTTATAAAACCCTCCTGAGCCCTCCCTTTCTATTAATGGCTTGTCATAGAATTTTAAACCAGGTATTAGAGTTTACAGGGGAAGGATAAAAACCCTGGCCTGCCTCTTACAGCGAGTGGGGGAAGAAGAGGGCAGGGGAAAGTGTCTTTCCCACCCTCCTGCTCTATCTTCTGGGCACTGTGGTGCTTACTGGGCTTAGGTTTTGCTGCTTTGTCAGTCTCTAGGGACTGTTTTAGCTTGTCCCTGAGCACACTGAAGAAGGTTGGGTCTGGGACAGAAACACCTCTTTGGCAGTACTCTGTCTTTTTGTCCTGTTGTCCTAGAGAAAGCTGCTGTGTGTTGTGTGCCTTGTGTTCT
>VWZO01007545.1:41894-49394 GCA_013396975.1 Bucco capensis | reverse complement strand
CTGAGTCTGGAGGTGGAAGTCTCCTTCAGGAGGTCACAAGGCTCTGGCACCAGCAGCCTGGCCATCAAATCAATATAATGATGAAGATCAAGTGTAGCCCAAACAGTAAAAGCAGGAGTTGAGAAATGGAATTAACTTTTTAAGGATGGTTATTTGCTAAGAGGCTGTTTAAAACAGGCCATATTTTCAGTTAATGAGACCCATATGTTTTATGGGATGTCATTCAACTGCTTGCTTTGGAAATGGCTTGGAACAATAGCTTTCATGCTTGCTTTGTGAGATCCAGGAGGGCTAGGGATTGGGAATCTGCATGGCTAGGAAGGGTCATCAGGATGTTGGGAGAGTGTTACCTCAAAAGGGAAGTTTATCTCCACCTGCTGGGGCAGTCTTGTGCTTTTCTCCCCTGCCCTTCCCATTTGGGAAGCTTCCTAGGAGGGCACATTAAATCAGGATAGATGTGCTGATGGAGGCTTCCAGGTGCTGTTTCTGTGCTCACCAAAGCAGATCAAGCTTGCCTTGGATGTTGTGTGGGGTGGCTTTGGCCAGGATGGCTGCAAGCCTGGCAAGGTTGGCTGCAAGGTGGGGAGAGCCAGGGCTGGCTTCCTTACCCCATGCAGCCCTTCCCTAGGGCACACACCTGGTTCCACTGTGGATACTCTCTCCCCTCTCTTCTCCTTCTCCATCCCATCTTTTGTAGGTGTTGCTGTGCCCAAGCCCACTGCAGCTCTCAGGTTCTTGAGAGAAGACTTTTCTTCTCCACTTGTGCAGGCTGAGTCTGCTGGGCTTGGGCCTGCCTCCTACATGCTGATGCATTTCTGCAGAAGCTGCTTAAAAAGAGGGGAAAAAAAAAACAACCCCCAAAAATACCTGAAAGGGTTCGATTTGTTGTTAATTTGCACTATTAACCCAGCTAAATCATTACTGTTTCTCAGTGTCTGTGGTCACATAAATATGTGCTTGTGCCTCTCATTAATCCTTATCGGTCTGAAACCCTGACACAAATATATGAGCTGGGAATGCCTGAGTCCAAACTGTAATTTAGTGGAGTCTTTTTAATGACACATTCTGGATAGCATCACACAACTGGTGACAGAAGTGAGCCAACTCATGGTCACCTAAAACAACCATGCCTTGATTCTTTTTTGGACTGTCAGAAGAGTAGAGGAGGAGAATGAAAAGGGGGGAATGGGAAAAATAAAGCCTGTCATTTTTCACCTGCAGTTCTGTGCCCATGGTCAACTGAAAGGGGGGGGGGGAAGTAAAGCAAAGAATTAAAATCTTGGTGTGACAGACAGATNTTGCTTTTTTTTTTTTTTTTAAGCCCCAGCCTGTACCAGGGAGTAAAATCTCTGCCTTGTGTCCTTTTCACCCTGCAGCAGTAAGAGCTAGAAAACTGTGGATGTGAGATGAGAGGTCTGGCTGAGGCCTTAGTGTGAAAGTGGCACCAAGGAGCCTGTCTTCAGGGGCTGCCTGTCCCAGCTGGCATCTCCTGGACAAGAGGGAAGCTTTGTGGGACTGGTCATGCAGCTTTCTCCACGGCAGGGAGAGGAGCTGGCTTAGCATGGAGCCCTGCCTGATTTCAGTGATAAATGCTATTGTAAGTGTAGAATTCAGAGCACTAATCATGGCTGGCATACCGTGTCACAGTTTTCATTTCCAACATGGCACAGTGCTTGGATGTCTCCAGCCTTTCTTTGACTGCACAAGTTTGGAAATGGCAGGTTCAGGAATCAGCTGTTTCCCTGCTGAATGCAAAGGAGCTCACGTGGAAACTCTGACTCTGCAGGCTCATTTTTCACTAACATGGAGTGGCCTGGAGTTGTGACCATATAAAGGTAAAAGCAGGTGTTTCTCCTGGGCTCTATTTGGCTCCTGCAAGGGTTCCACACATGGAAAACATCTGAGGATCATTCTGTCTTATCAAAGCTTTGTGATAGAAATCTGTTGCCTTTTGGAAATGAGAAAACAATGTGAGGTGAGGACTGGAGGGGTCAGGAGCAGGCTCTGGGGGCAGTTTGCTGTGGGATAGTCCCTTCCCCTCTCCCACTTTCCCTCATCCTCTTGTTTGCTCTGTGTAGCTGAATGAGCCCATAACCTCTAAGGCTGTGGAGCAGATCATTAGGAGTTACTGATTAACACCACCTCTCAGTAGCAGATCCCCAGCTCTTCTCTTTACAAACTGAAGGGGTCTGGCTTGATGAGTTTTTAATTAGAGTGTAAATATTGCAGCCTCATAAACTGCTTGATTTATAGATGACAGCAAAGTTTGCACTTCAGCTAAGGACACGGGAGGCTCCAGATGGACAGTGTCAGTGCCCTCTCTGCCTGCACAGCCAGCATCTTGTTCCTGTGCCTCTGCTGCAGCCACCCTTCAAACAGGCAGGCCAACTGAAACCCCTTTTCTGTGCTTTTAAGCAAAAGGAGGACACATTTTAACTGGTGAAGCCAGAGAAGAGGTTTGGAGGGATATCCCTGTCACTGTCAGCCAGCAAGGTGAGCCTGGAAATTGATGTTGCTCGTGAGCATCCCAGAGAAGCTGGGCCAAGTGCATCACTGTCAGTGTCAGAGGCACGAGAGAAATGCTAAATCAAGCTGGGTCTGTTGGGGTTTGGGGAAGGCTCTTGGTCACCTTGTGAGGGGTTGGGCTGTTGTGAGGCCTGCACTGGGCTTGGTGACTCTGCTCCATGGGCAAGGGCTGGAAGGAGTCGGGAAAGAGTGACCTGAATGTTCATGGTGAGAGAGAGAGAAAGCTAGAGCAGGCAGGTGCCCTCAGTAGCTCCTTGATTTAGAACAGAATGGAATCTTTCCATTGGAGATACTGGACAGCTTTCTGTTCCCAGATAGGTCACAGAGTGTTTGCAGTGCTGGGATGGTCAGGACACAGCAGAGAGAGCAAAACCCAGTCAGTGGCCTGTGAGAAGCTGTGAATTGTGTGGTGTGCCCCAGAGCCTTTCTCAGTGCCCAGGGCTGGTGTCAGCTCTGCTTTGGCAGCAGGGACCTCTCCTGCCTGAGAGGAGACAGCCACAAGCCCAGCTTCAGCACTGACTGCTCTCAGGGAACACTGCAACTCTGCTTCCTTCTCTTCCTAGCAAGTAGATTAGAAACATAATTTTTTGTAATGATCTCCAAAAGGTTGATGAGCAGTGATGAAATCCCAGAACATGCCACAGTGTCAGCTTCACCTCTCTCTGCTGGAGCTGGACTTGTTTTACTAGAGGAAGTGTTTTGTGGCTCTACAGTAGCAGCCTGGGTGTGTTGCCAAAGGCCCAAGGAGTGGAGTTTGGGGGGTGGGGGATTTTTTCATCCAACTTGTTGAAAGGCCTTTCAGTGCAAACTTGATGTCAGTGGCAATTACAGAGATGTTTACAGAGGATGGCTGCAGTCCCATCCTGGTGAATGGTTTTGCACATGGTTCAAGCTGCACGTGTCATTGCCTGGAGAGTAAAAGCAGCAGTGGTGAACACAGGAGGATAATAACTTGGACTGGACTGTTCTCTTGTTCCTGTTTAATTTTGAACCTGTTTGACCCTTCTGAGTTCAAAAGTTCACCTCAGGCTTGACCATTATTGAGTTTGGATTCTGTTCAGGAGAAGCTGTGACTCCAAGTACAGCGAAGGGTCAGAGGACAATAAATCCAATAGAATAAATAAAGTGATAAATGAAGCAGGCAGAGAGATGGAAAAGTGAACAAAATAACAGATACTGGGTGAGTTCATGGCTGCTCTGATGCTGGGAGGTGTTTTGTCACTGGTGGCTGGGATCATCCCTGGAATTCACCCAGGATGTTTCTGTTACCTGAGGTACTCCTGTGTCACTTAAAATGAGCTTTGGCTTGTAGCTCCCAGCAGTCCTCACCAGCAACATGGAGCAGCCCAGCCCTTCTGGAGTGGGGAAACAATAAGTGGAATTAGGGAAAGGAATGACTTTCCCTCCTTTTTTTTCTCCCCAGAGGCTTCAGAGTCTCATATACACTTGTCCTCACAAGCCAGTTTCTCTGTGACCCAGTTTCTGTTGTGTTCCTTGAGCTGGCAGCAAACCCTTGGCTCCAGATTGTGTGTGAAGGAGGGCTGAGTGTGCAGAGCCTGCAGTGTCCTCAGCAGAGGCTCTTGTGCTGTCAGCACTGAACTGCAGCTTGCAATTGGGCTCTCCTACAGGGGACTTGCAGGGCATTTCCAAAGGAAGCAGTTTGGCTCAGTCCCTTTCCTTTCCAAAGGCCAGGCTTAGCTTGAGGGAAGTGCAACAGTTGCCCAGGGCCAGAGGTGCCCCAGAGGGGTGGGAAGGGATTGAGCCTGCAGAGGAGCAGGCACAGCAGTAGCAAACACAGGCTTGTCTGCTCCTTTACAAAGCACTTCAGTACCTTTTGGGTTGAGGTGTCAAGGCTTATATTAATTATTAATATTTTGCTGTTCTTGAGATCCTTCACAGTTTAACCTGGCACAAATCCACCCATCAGCAGCATGGAGGAGGATTTCCTTTCTCCCTTCCCCCCCCCCCCTGCAGTAATTAAGCTGAGCATATTCCTGCTCTGATTCTGCTGTGTTTATTTAACTGGAAATGATCCACCTTCTCTCAGAAGTACAAACATTCCCTGAGCAGGAACATACCAACAACTTGTAGAAAGGATTAAAAATCAAAGTTTCCCCTTTTAGTATTTACTTCTAAAGCATGCAGTGTTTAAAAAGGAAGATAATTTGACTGAATTCCCTGAGAAGTGTTCCTGGGCTATCAAAGAGACCACACTTGATGGGTTAAGTACTTGGAAGTGCAGAAAGTCCAAGGTTTTAAAGAGAGAGGAGTATTTGAGATGCTGCTTTCAAGTCACATCTGGGTTTTCCAGCTCAGAGATCTTTCTTGTTGTCAGTAAGGTAAAAATGGCAAGGAAAAAAATCCTCCAGACCCTGCAAAGGAAGGAAAGTCAGAGAACCTGAGTAAGTGATGATTCTGTGCCAATCATTCATGGTTTATTCCTTTGGCATGCAGCATTCCAGAGCAATCCACTGGGCACTTGTCATTTCACTATGGCAAAAGCCAAACCCTGCAGTTTGAGACAATTTCTCTGTTTACTTCTCTGCCACTCAAGCAAAGAGCAGAAAAAATAAGCTCACCCCTACCAGTCCTCCTCATCAGTTAGAATAGAGGCAGGGCTTGCTTCCAGATGAAAAGGGGATGCAGCACAGGAAAAATGTACTGGAAAATCAAAACAGATTCCTTCCAAACACTTCTGGGTAGTGAGGCATCCCTGAACTTTGGGAAAGCTGGGAGTTGGAGCTGCCTGTTAGAAGAGGATCATCAGAGAGCTGGAGAGCATTGTGCTTTTTAATGGAAGAAAATGATGTAGAGAACAGAACCAGCAGTTTGTCTTGTTTAAAATAATGAAATGAGAAATTAACACACTTGAACCACAACTGGGAAACCTAAGCCTCAAACCCAAGTTTGAAGTTTGTGCTTGCTGGCAGAATGGGAGAGTGTAACAGAGGATAAGCAGAGGGTAAAGCAGTGCAGTGCTCAAGGAAAGATCTCCTTTCCTTCAAGGGCAATCCCTTCCAAAAGGAGAGATGCTGCTCTGCCTTGAGATTCTGTTTGGTTTTATGCCATTTCCTCTCTCATTTGGGCTCTAGCTTTGTTTCACAGTGTGCAGTGTGGGCTCACCTTGTGCTTTCCTAAGTGTGTGGAGCAGTTTATGTGTATCCAGCAGAGAACAGAGCTGTGGTATTAGCTGAGACACAAGTGAGGCTGGGATTGTCCTCTGGAGCCTGATGTTTGTGGTTCAGCCTTACAAGGGCTGAAAGTTTGCACCTCTGCTCTTGAGAGGACAAGAGCAAATGGCCTCAAATTGCAGCAGGGGAGGTTTAGATTGGATGTCAGGAGGAGTTTCTTCCCTGAAAGGGTTGTTAAGTCTTGGAATAAGCTGCCCAGGGAGGTGCTGGAGTCCCCATCCCTGCAGGGGTGCAAGAAACATTGAGCTGCTCTCCTTAGGGCCATGGCTTAGTGGTGTGGTAGTGAGAGGGATGCTTGGACTGGGTGAGCTTGGAGGTCTCTTCCAAACTAAATGATTCTGTGGCTCTGTAACCATGTCAAATGGGACCAGTACTATTCCTACCCACTAGTATCACTATCAGTGGGAGCACACAGAGGTCACTGACAGCTTGTTCACTGCCTGCCCCACGAGCAAACCTTGGGGCAGGGTGCATGCAGGACTCTTCAGCAGTGCCGTGGTATCTTGTCTGAGGAGATCTCCTTTGCAGAGCCCACGTATTTCCTGGAGTTGCCAGTCTCCCAGGGGTGTGTAAAGCCCTGAGACATCCCTCAGCTAGTCCTGCAGGAGGAAGCCTCTCTGAAGTGTGCCAAGTGCAGGGTTTGCCTTGTCTCAAGCTCAGTCCCCGCGCCGTGGTCCTTTCGCCTCCGCCAGTGCTGCTTAAATATAGCCTCCATAAATAAATGTTCAATAATTCATGACCATCATTTAGTCAGTTCTGCCAGGCCACACCTCTCCAGGGGCACATTTCCTGAGGTGCCTCAGCCCGGGATCGATGTGCCTGCCAAGAGCCTTCCCTCCCAGGCAGAATTCCCAGCGCCAGCCCAAAACGCTGCAAACGACTCCGCTTCCACTCGGCCACTCATCCATCATCCTGTCACTGGGATTCAGATGCTGCTCCTTGTTTTAATAACACACCTCTTACACAAAGAATATTGCTAACACAAGATTCCTGAGGTAGATTTTTACAGCCTCATAAAATGGCATTAACCCTTTGATCCCTGATAGTCTTTCTGCTTATCAATAACCTGTGTTCCTGGGCTCTCCTCGTGCAGGAGAATCCCACATCAATCACTGCAGTAAAAACATGATTCCTCCAGCATTACCCTTAAAGAATTATGGAAAGAATCAAAGTGTTATTGCAGGGATTATTTAGCAAACAATAGGTGGATAAAATGTATGATGGTAAGTGTTAAATTATATCACCTCGTTACAGGAAGCTCCCTCAGCTAGCTCAGGAGCTAGTTCAGGGCTTGCTCTGACTTCAGAGAGAACAATAGCAGGAGCTCACAAAAGGGTTTAGTATGAAACCCTGGATGACAAGGCAAATGATGTAGTATCAAATCAAATGATAGTTTAGAGGAGAAGGGGGGGGGAAAAGAGAGTTCTACCTGCCTATTTCTGAGTTACATCTTGAGAGATTTGGGGGTGAGGGGAGGAGAGGAAGAGGAATTTGCAGTTAGCTCCTTAACACTCCAGGATTTTAGGTGCTTAATACATGTTTGCATATCTTTATAGCAATACTTTCCTTGTTGTGACAGAGGGACATGGAATATGCTGGCTTCAAGACTATTGTGCTTCTATTCCATTGGAAGAACTAGCTCGATTCTTTCTTCCTTCCTTCCTTCTCCTTGCTTTTCCTCTTTGATTAAACCAATTACTAAAACCATGCCCATATTTTAGGTATTATTAAGGATACCTAAACAAGGTTGGGCTCCTTGATTTCCACCAAGTAGACTCTTATC
>VWZO01007545.1:0-41850 GCA_013396975.1 Bucco capensis | reverse complement strand
GGGGGGAAGGGGAAGAAAGCATAATGTTAGGCTGGGCTCCTGGGATTCATTTGATCAACATGATTAAATTATTTCCTTACTCAGCTAGAAGGAAATTACTAGTAACCAGACATTATGTGTCTGTTAATTATGTGCAATAAGGTTCTCTGCTATCACACCAGCTCCTGCATTCATGTTTTGTGTGTTTGGAAGGCATTCTCATTTTTTACATGTAAATATTGAAAGGGAGCAGCTATCATTTTCTTCCCTTTCATCAACATCTAAGGTGCCCAGAAACACTGCTGAGGAGCAGCTGCTTGTCCTTGCTCTGTTGTCACAGGCAACTTTGTGTAGCATTTCCCATCCTTTTGGGTCACCCCACCAGGATCTCTTTTCCCCCAGTGTTGCAGTGGTTGGTGTGTTAAGTTGGATCCTTCGTTGTTGTCAGGTTTGGCAGAAAGCTGTAATCCTGCTGGGAATAGCCACCCTCCCTGCTGCCAGGTCTGCTCACCTCTGGCCTGTGTGTGTGTGTGTGCCAGCTCTGCTGCTGCCCTAGCCAGGCCTTCAAAAGGAGCTTTGATAAAGGAGGAAACAACATGTGCTCCAGGAGAGGCCTTGTTCTTGTCCTAATGAAATGATGGCCTTCTGTTTCATATTAAAGTGTTAATAGGTCTGAAATTAGGCCTCAAAAAAGAAAAAAAAAAGAAGAGAATAGTGCTTTTAAAATTCTTAATATGATTCATTATCTGCAGTCAAAACCAGATGACATTTATTTTTATCCAAAAAAAGAAACACAAATAAGGCAAGCCAGAGGGGGGAATAAAAAACCTTGGGTTGAAGCTGTGATTTATTGGAGAGAAAGCTCTTAAGAACCAGAGCCTGGGCTGGAGGTTTTGCTGGAGCTGGAGAAGCTTCCTCTGTTGATGAAATGTGAGCAGCTCTTTCCAAGGAGGTGGTGTCCCATGGAAGGGACTGAGCTCTCCCTGCTTGCTGCAGGGGCTTGGGACACAGGCACAGCTCTTCCATCCCAAGCCTTCTCTCCTGCACTTTGCCTTTCCCTCTTCCTAATGAATGAACAAAGTTCAGAGGAGAGAAGCTAAATGGAGATTGTGCTTGAAAAGAGTGGATTTTAACTAACAGCATGCCAGGCTCTTCAGGAAGGAGTGAAAGGGAGTGAGTTGGGAGAGGATGGGAAAGCTGTGATGAAACATTTGTCTGAGTGATGCTGGTCTAAGCCACTAGACTTCTCAATACAAATGAAAGTCCATGTTAATTAGGAATAATGAAGGTTTGATGATGTTTCCTTGCATGTGGGTTTTGGGTGCATCCTTTCTGCCATAGGATGGTCATCAGCTGGTGTTGGCTATCCTCATCTCCCTCTGTCTGCCAGAAGTGTGACTCTAAAGGGCTTTGGAGCTGTTGGACACTGCCAGGAGGCAGCCTGGGAAGCATCTTGTCTGGAAGCATCATCTGGAACCACTAAGCTGTGGTGACAGCAGTCTCTTTGGACCAAGACAAGGTGTTAGTGGTGCAGATCCTCAGTTACTGCCAGTCAGCTTCAGTATTACAATGTGAGCTCGTGCCAGCAGTGGCTCAGAACAGTCCTTGGCTCCTGTAGCTCACAGAAAATGGCACTCAAGAGCAAAAACAGCTTGAGGTTTCATGCAGCCTATCCCCATGGCTTCTCCTCTAGCCTCTGCCACCCCAGAAGAGCAGCACCTGGAGAGGCTCTCCGAGGTGTGTGCAAAGCTTGGCATCAGCCTTGCCCCAGTCACCAAACAACTGTCCTCAGCACTTTCTGATGGGCCCAGAACGAATTACACAGCCCAGAGCTAATCCCCAGAGGCTGTGCCTGTGTGTGGAGAGGCATCTCTGACATTCACATTAATACCAGATGAGTTCATCATGATTCATGTTATTGCATTGAATATCTGAGGAATTAATAATGATTAGACCATTATTCCAAAGGGTTACCAACGTGACACCAGCTCATTTGTTAACTGCCACAGACACTTGGGTTTAAGCTTTTTTCCCCCCTCTCTGCACATTTCCAGTCCTCACCTCCTTTGACCAAACAGACTCCCTTGGAATTTCATCTCACTGAATTTATGATTTGATGGCTGTGTTTCCTGCCAGGGCTAAACCTGAGTCCTGATGAAGTCATTAGGAGCTTTGCTGTTCACAACTTTAGCCCCAATCCTGATTTCCCTGGACTGGCAAGCACCATTTCCATTGCCTTCCTTGGGCTTCCACATGCCACCTCAATCCTAGGACAAAGCTAAGGGAATATGAGTTTGGGTTGGTTTCTGTGTCCTAATTCAGATGCTTTTGTGGGCAAGAAAAACAATTGAAGCCTAAGACATGGAGCTGCCCAAGTGGGCTACAAAGGTGATGCAGGGACAGGCTGAAAGAGTTGGGCTTCTGCAGCCTGGAGAAGAGGAGGCTCCAGGGAGAGCTTCTTGCAGCCTTGCTTCAAAGAAAGGTAACTTAAGTGGGGTGAAAGAGGACTAGAAGATGCTGACTTCCCCAAGAGCAACAGTGCCTTGAAGCAGATGATGGAGAGCTGAGTGTTGCCAGCTCTTGGGTAATGCTCTCTTTCTTGGTGCACAAATAGCATTCTCTTCCACACTTTTCATAAAACCAAAGCAGCCCAAAGTCCTCGTAAATTATCTATTCAGTGGAAAGCACTAAAAACTCCTAAATCTGTTTTGAAGTGCTAGTATTTCATAGGCAATATGTGGAAATAGTGCATATCAAAGGGTCTGATTTATAAAGGGGAGAAAGCAAACAGTTCTCCATTTCTAATTGGAAGCTGTTGGATGGAAGGATAAATCTTGTGGCATTTGTCTGCTCCTCTTTACTCTTTGCCTGGGCTGGTTTTTCACTGAGATGAGCTTATTCCTTGATCAGCTGCTGCTGCTTGGCCATCTCAGCCCTTTCACAGGAGAGCATGGCTATTTGGATCCATGGCTACTGAGTCCATTTTCTCTGCCAGATCAATATATATCACTCTGAAAAGTCTGAGCCCAACTGTATTTAGCCAGGTCCTTATATTCAATATGAGAGAGTCCCTGAACTGGGCATTAATATCCAAGATCTGACAGTAAAACAATGTGCAGGGCAGTGTAGAGTAATGGATGTGCTGGAGAGATGTAGCAGTGCTGTGCTCAGGTACCAATGGGGTTGTTGTTCCTCAGCTGTCTGTGAGTTTCTCTGTTGTAAAAATACCTGCAAAATGAGATCTATCTAGATTAGATATACCAACTAATCAGACCTGGGTGCTGAGCTGACTAAAGAGCAGCTCTACTCAGGAAGGTAGCTGTAGCTCTGCTGGTGTGTTGTGTGAGGAGAAGCCAGCGCCTGATGGGCTCAGGAGGGTGAGCAGCACCACAGCTGCCAGGCTCAAGGCTTCCAGCAGCCTAAACTGGGAGAGCCTTACCTACTGAAACTGGTTTCCTTCTGCCTTAATAAGAATTCTTCATCTGCAGCAAGGCATGTTAAAATATTGTCTCTACACAAGCAGTCACTCTGAATAATAGGCCTGCACCCAGTAAATGTCAGCTCTTTAAATCACCCTGGGCTTCGGAAGCAGCCTGCAGAATGCTTCACAACAGTTTAAACTTCAGCCTCCCATTTATTATGGATGTGTTTATAAATCTCCAAGGGGCACTCTCTTTCCCTCTGGGAAGCCCAGCAGGAGCAGGGTTGTTTGTCAGCCCTGCTGGGTGATGCCAGGCTTCCTCCTTTGCATCCTGATCCCATTTGGTTTCAAGGTTGGCATCCAAGGTTGTGCCTGAGGAAATGGGATTTTCTCAGCATTTAGGACTTCTTGTCTCTGGGAGGAGAAAGAAGTGGTGAGGGGTCAGCAGCACAGTGTTGTGTTGTCCTCTTGAAGCTGCAGTGAGTGATGAGCCCCTCCAGAAGGGCTCTGCCTTGGTCACACAGAAGGGTGGAAGGGGATCTGGCACAGGCACAGCTTGAAGAATTCCTTCAGCATCCCCATCTATCTTGGTTAGTATGAATACTTTAGCATTAAATGGGGAATAGGAGCATCCATCAATAGTTAATAACTGACCTTAAGGTAGGCATTCAAAGTTCACTACAATTAAAGCTGAGTGTCAGCAGAACCCACCAGGGAGACTCTCAGTAGGTTTGACTATCCCTTCCCAGCAGATTGAAATCCTGGAAGACACAGGACTGGGCATTATTCCTAATGAACACACATCCCTGTAGTGCCCTGTATCCCAGACAAAACACAGGAGCTCTCTGTAATGAATGATAGTGGGAGAGGAGCAAATGGGATTCTGGCTGGAATTCCATCACGTGGCTCCACTGTAAAGCAGATGTTTGTCAGATGCTGTGGGAGAGTGGATCTCTCTGGAAATCTTTAGTAAGGTTACCTACAGCATTAAGAGCAAACCTTTCCAGTGTGCAGGATTGGAAGATAATGATATTTCTCTTAAAATGGTTGTTTGCTTGCTAGGCTCATTAGAAACACGTACATCATCTCCTCTGTGGTGCAGTGCCCCTCATGGATGGCTTCCCTCACAGGGATGTTTGATGTACATCCACAGCATCAGGCACAGCACAGCAGACATAAACAGTGCTGGGGATGGAAAAAATATGCTCTGTTAGTGAAAACAATCATAATCATCAGGAAAAAAACCAGGCTGCAGCCGAGGAGTGATGAGGAGGTTCTGGTGCTTGGAGGAGAGAGTGGCATTTCCAGCCTTGGCCTCACCCCAGGAGGAGCTTGCTCTGGGCAGGGGGTAGAGGTGGTGGTACTCTTGCTGCTGAGGCTGATTTCCCTTCAGTGTCTGTCCCCCTCTGAGGGAAGAAGAGTGAGGAGGAAGCTGGAAAGAAGGGCAGAGAGGCAGGAGGAAGGGAAGCTTTGTTTTGTAGCTAAGACTCTGTAAGTTGCATTTGAGGCTCTGCTCATCCTCCCAACAGCCAGGGGCAGTTTTGCAGGGCCACTAACACTCCAGATGATCTTCTGTACTGTCCCTTGAGTTTCACAGCAGGGTGCATTGAAGATACACTGAGACACACGCACAGGTGCACTGGTCCCCAACAAAACCTCTGAATGTGGAGAGCTCTTGAAGGTTTGACATTACACAGCTTCTGAAAGAGCAGGAAGATGGATGAATCTTGCTCCCTATTTCATTTGTGGAGAGAGCCTTCCACTGAGTGGATTTCTAATTCATGGGAAACAAGGACAGGGTGAGTTAAACTAGTAAAATATGGCAATACCTTTGGCTTTGACATCATTCCCCAGGTAGCTACAGGATGTCTAAGTCCACTTGGGCTGCAGCTGTGATGTTTTAATACAGGAACCAACTTATTAGGAGTGGTAACTAATATCTTTAGCACTTGAAGCACTGCTGGTGCCAGCAGGGATCTGTTGGAATACAAAAGCTCCTGCAAGTCAAAAGGCAGCATTAATGCTGAGCTATAACCTGCTCACCCCAGGCAGCAGGCTCCTGAAGGAGCTGCTAATTCAGCCACATTATGGCCCATTTCTGGCCCCAATGGATCCTTAGAAAGGGAAGATATTGCTGATGATCACTATACCCCACTTAATGATGTGATAGAAGCCTTGACACTCACTAGCTGAGAACTGCCCTGCTGCTGCTTCACCTCCTGGTTCTTCTGTGGGTAGCCTAGCCTGGGAAGGCTCAGTGCTGCCAGCTCCAAAAGCAAGCAGTTCACTTCCTTGCAGAATCCTTTAGTGTCCAAGAAAGATTACTAATTCAGAGGCCTTAACTGTCCTCAGGGGCACTGCACCACAGAGGAGATGATGTACGTGTTTCTAATGAGCCTAGCAAGCAAACAACCATTTTAAGAGAAATATCATTATCTTCCAATCCTGCACACTGGAAAGGTTTGCTCTTAATCCTGTAGGTAACCTTACTAAAGTCTAAAGAGGACAGGTGCCACAAACTTCTCAGTGGGAGAAAGTAAGAGCTGTCCCTCCCCTGTATCTCCCAGGCCCAAAGCAGGACAGTTGCTAAGAGGTATTTCTTATCATTTTACAGCCTTGAGATTGTTACCAGGTGAGAAATGCCAGCTAAGATTAAAGCACAGCAAAAAATGTATTGCTGGAGCAGAGGATGGGAGGTGAGGGGTAGGAGATTCCTCCTAGGGCACTGTGCCCTGACCATGCTAGACAACCTCATGTTACAAATGCAGCACAGGAGAAGAGAAAAGATGAACTAGCTAATCTGACTTGCTTTCATTGTCACGTTTCCTCTCCTTTAAGTCCTGGTTGGATGTATTTCCCTTGTATCAGTCAGCCTGTGGCAGGTCTCGGCAAGCAGACTGGGAGAAGGTCCTTGGGTTGCCCTGTCCCAGCTTGCCACAGAGCACAGGGTTGGATGTGTGAGTGCAGAAGGGACTGGAGATGCAGCAGTCATCCTGGAGCACAGCTGAGGAGCTGGCTGCAAGGTTAGCTTGATCTGTCAGCTTTCCTGGCTGCAGCAGAGGCTCTTGTCCACTCAGCCTGAATAAGGTGGAATCTCAGCTGCCTGGGTCAAACAGTCCATTTCCCAAATGTCACAGGTTGCAGGCAGGCTCAGCACAGAGCACTTGCCATCCCTCAGTCCTGAAGCATGTTGGAGGGGGAGCCTCATGGCTGGGAGTGTTATTTATCCAGTGAAGCACAAGCTAAATGGAACAGCATGCTTTGGAGAGGCAGGGTGGGGGTCTAGCACTCCATCATCTCCATCTAGAGAGCTTTTACACTCAGAAGAATGGTAACAAAAGCCCTCTAGACTCCCTCAGCAGCCAAGTGTGCTATTTCTCCCTGTTTAGGCTGCAAAGTCAGAAGGAAAGCAAGTGCTTGGCTAATCCTTTTGAGCTCAGCTTGGGCCTGTGTGGGCTCAGAAGGTCATTCGCTCGGCTGAGCAGGCAGGGACGTTCCCCAGTGGGAAGTGGGCAGGGCTAGTGCTTGACAGCTGTTGTTGGGAGTGATGGCCATATGTATGCCTTGCCACAGCACTGCTCTCCTGATGGAGAGCACTCACTTGTGGAAACACTTGCCTGCACTGGCAGGGATGGTGCTGTCAATTCCCCAGGAGCTGGAGATGCTCAGGGTGGCCTCTGCTGGTGTCCACCTGACAGCTCCTGCTGCCACAGCCTGAACCTTTCCCTTCCTCCTAAAGCTTGCCTGCAGAATGGTGTCTTCTCTAATCAGCAAGCTTTGTGTTTAGGTGCTGCCAGTAAAGCTTTTGTTATTGCTTGGCTGTAAAGCCTGTCAGTGGCCTGGCTTGGTGGGCAGGCAATGCCCTGCCTGTGGGGAAAGGTATGGTTTGGTCTTGGTGCTTCTGTCTTCTTTCTTCCTTGCTCTGACTCATCCACTTCTCTTGTAAGCTTTGTTATCCCTGAGAATGCCTCTCCTTGTGCTTGGACACTGTGCCTATCAGAATGATCTTGTCTGAGATCTCTTCATGTCACAGCTGGCTACAACCAAGCAGGCAGCAGCCCTTGCAGGCCTTTGCTAAGGCTGCCAATGGGAGAACCTTCTTGTCTGCACACACTGAACCCAGCCTCCTTGTGCACACGTGTCAAGAGACAATCTCCAGTGAGGTGTCCACTCAGTAGTTCTTCCACAGG
This sequence comes from Bucco capensis, assembly GCA_013396975.1. NCBI lineage: Eukaryota > Metazoa > Chordata > Aves > Piciformes > Bucconidae > Bucco > Bucco capensis. The sequence goes on along the minus strand of VWZO01007545.1, from coordinate 34,260 downwards.
ACCCTTCTCTGAGCTCTCAGCTTGTTCTTTTCACTCCCTTGCTCCCTGTGCTTTAAAACAGCAGCAGAAACACTGTGGTGATCCCATTCAGATGAGCCATCTCTAGCCTTGGGAAGCTCAGGGACAGGCTGCATGGCATTCTGAAGTGTTTGGGGGTTGTTTTTAGAGGGCTAAGAGCAGAAGAGCTGAATCCTTGAGCTATCATCATGCTCAATCTGAGAAGCAGAGAGCTTCTCATCAGGTAGCCATCCCAGCACTAGGACAGTCTGCAGAGCTGAGGCCATCTTACTAAGTGTCCAGGGCAGATCCTTACCCACTCTCTGTGCCAAAATGCATGTTTCATTACCCTCTAAGGGATTAAGTTGACGTTAGATGGTAGATGAGACTCTCAGTGTGGTTTGAGATGCTTCTGCCCTGTTGTGAGAAAAGAGAGTTCACCTCCAGCTAATGATCGTGTTGTTGACATCAGGAGACTGTAAGCAGTTCACTCTTGTCTGCAGCCTGGCAGCTGGAAAGGAGACCTGTGGATGTGTAAGCAGTGCCCTTTTCCCTTCCACTCTCCATTCCCATTCCCATGCTTTCATCGTTTCCCTTAACAACTGCTCCCCAGTGTCTCAGAGTCACTAGCCAGGCAGTTTGTGTCCCATCCTCTTCCCTAGGCATGACTTTGGGGTCTTACACTGCTTTGTGCCTGCTTCCCTTCTAATGGCAAGGATGGAGGGTCTGTTCCAGCTTCTCAGGAGGAAAAGGGAAAGAGGGGAAAGCCCTGGCTGTTTCAAAGACAGTAAGTGCATTTGATGTAATGCTCTATGATTCTGTCTTTTGTTGTTTAAGCCAGGACTGAAGAAACAGATGGTAAGATGTTCTAGGAAGCTTGAAACAGAAGCCAGGCTGATACAGAGCTGTTCATCTCTCAGGCAGGGTCAATCCATTCTATTGGGGGTTGGTGTTTGCTGATTTCCAAGTCCCAACCCATCAAAAGGAAGGTTCAGCCTCACCCAAAGCTGTTGAGGAGAAGGGCATGCTTTGTTAAACCAGATGCATTTTATTTTTCCTGGAACCAAGATTTATGAAAGCACTATGCTCATATTTCTCCATATACAGTAATTGGAACTCATTATGCTAATTGTATTTCCATTATCACTAATTAACAATCATAGTGACCTGGCCCACGGTCTAATTTGTCTTTAATCTGTTTTTGTATAGGGAGTTTCACCCTGTAATTTCAAGGTGATAATTCTATTCAGCACAACTTGATTGAATAGTGCAATGTAATCCTTGTACTCTTTAGGGCTGCTCCCATTCCCATGGTTCAGAGGGGATGGGAAGGGAATGTCTCCCTCTCCTCACTGCTGCCTTAGTGGAGCTGCCTGCACTCTGCTGGACCTTAACCTGCAGCAACTGCAGCTGATGAGCTTGGGGAGCTGCTCAGGAGCCTCTGTGTCTTCTGGGCTAGTAGAAAACATCTTCTGTGTCTTGAGGAGGGGGAAGCCTCTGAGCTTAGCAGGAGAAGAGCTCGTAGTGTTGTGTTTTGGTTTTACCTCAACAACAAGGGACTGCTGCTTGCTTTTTCTGCAGGGTTTCCTGGCATTCAGCTGTTCCAGGATTGGGATCTTTTCCCTGCAGTGTCAGTGAGCAGTGCTGTGCCCCTGGGCTGGGCTTTGGCAGATCCTGTGTGCTGCTCAGCCCTCTGCAGTCAGTGCTACTGGCACATTCTCAGCAATTCACCTAGTCCAGGCAATCCCAGTGGGTTTTTTCCCTCTGGAGCTGCTCACCCATTGTCCTTTTGCCTCTGCTGATTCCCTGTCTCTGCACTGCTGCTGATGTCACATTGTTCCCAGCATCCCCAGTAACACTGTGCTGTGCAAGCCCTCTCCCTTAAATCCCAGGCTTGTTCCTTGGCTCCCTATCCACTCAGGATGCCACCTGGCAGGGAGGTGGATGCTAAATTTACCTGAGCAGCTCTATTAGTGCATGCCCTTTGCACTGCTCCTGCTGGGCTTTGTCATGGAGGACTTGTGAAGCTGGCAGTCACTGATCTGTATTCCTGCTTCCAGCTCTAACCTCTTCTCTCCCAGGAACAGCCCAGGGCTCTGGGCAAAGGAGATTTGTGTCATTTGGTGTCAGTGTTGCTCAACAGCTTGTTGATTTGTCCTTGTGTGGGTGTTATTGTGTGTATATATATATACATACATGTGTAGGAATATATATGGAGCTAGAAATATATATAGAGATTGTCCAACAGGTTCTTTTCCAAGTGAAGTCTCTTTGGCAGCACCTTGGTCTCCCTCAGCATGCCCTTTCCCTACCATAGGAAGAGGTGAAGTGGGTCACTCCCAAATCCTCCCAGCTTCTTCTCTTCACAGGGGGATGTGCAGCCTCCTGAATGAAGGGAGCCCTGCTGGTGCCCAAGCCTTGCAGAGGGAGCTGCTGACACCCCTCAGGTCCTAGCCCAGCTCAGCTGCTCAGTCCATGCTCCTCCTTGCCCAGCACATAAATCAAGGAGTGCTACCTCATCAACAAAACCATCTTAATCAATGCTTTCACCGTCTGGCTTTCCCTAGCAAATCTAACTCCCTGTTGATGTTTCCCATCCTCCCTTCTGTTGCACCAGATGGTGTGTGTTCCAGGCTTTTTATTATCCTTCCCTGACCACGACACTTTGCTCAGTCCAGAGATCTTCATGCAGCATCCCCTGAGTCTTCTCATCAGCAGCTCTGTCCTGCTCCTTGCATCTTGCTGTTCCAAGCATCTTGCACCTGTGACCTTTCTCCTTCCCCTCCTTGGCATTGATATCTGTCACAGGACTCATCTCCATGGGTTGGTCAGCTGATATTAACCAGCATTAATTTAGCTATCACACCCCCTCAGTGACCTCTTGAGTCTCTAGAGATGTGGGCTGCTTTTATTCTTCCATGTCACAGTCTCCTAAGTTCTTCAGGGTCGATCCAGAGTGGAGTAAGCTCTTGCTTTTTCCTTCTTTCTGTGCCTTGGAGAAGCTTACAGAGGTTGCTGTGCTTCCCATGAGCTGCAGTGAGGTTGTTGCTGGGCAGGATGGCCTCAGGAGATGAGCACTGCTCAGCTCTGCACTTGCTAGGGGTACAGCTTTGTCTTTCTCAGCTCTTCACTCAGAGAAACCAGAGAGATGTCTGTGCTCTGGAAGAGGGCATGCAGGGCAGGAGCTTTTGGGCAGAGGCCCTAGCCTCCTCCTGTCTCTGCCAGGGCCATTTTTCTGGAGGAGCTGGCAGAAATGGAAATCACAATGCAGAGTGAGTTCTATCAGAGAGGATTTTCAATCTGTGGCTGAGAAAGATGGGTCAGTAAGCATCCTCTGGATCCCTAATGGCTAAAGAATGTAAATAATCTCCTTGTGACCATTTCTCATGGACGTTTCCTATCTAGATGAGGTATATTGCCTTCTAGGTGTTCCTTTCTTTTATTAAAGAGCATAAAGGCTTGTGTTATTTTTTTCCTCTGTTTTTTTTTTGGTGTTGTCCTCCTGTTAAAAGAGGCACTGCAGACTAACAGCTCTTCCATTCATCACAGAGGTTGATGCAGCTAACATTTTAAGTGGCATTGTGTGCCCCTAATACTCCATCCCATTGTCAAAGGCTGCAGAGCACCCAGCAAGTGTTTTCCCAGGAGAGGTAAGGAAATGTAATGACTGTTTAACTCTTCAGCCAAGGCAGAGGCTGTAATCTAGTGTCAGAGGAGATAGAGCAGCTCCTTATTCTAAAGAGGAGCTCAAACCTTGCCTGCTCACTTCTTCTGCTTCCTACTAAAAAGGTTTAGCACCTCCAGTGATGTGTATCAGGCTTTGACTCCTGGGTTGGGGTTTGGGGAAGCACAGCTCCTTGCCTTTGTTCCCTCACTATTCTTCTGGCTGCTGGTGGAAGAGCTCTTGAGACATTTATTGCTCTCTGATACAGCCTTTTATGTTCAGAGAAGAAAAAACCCAACATGGTCTACATAGCTGTGGTGTGGTTGAACATGTCCTGGGCTGGGACAAAGAGAAGAGACCTTTGTGAGCTAATGGCCTGTGCAACATCTCTCCCTGAGAGCTTGCTCCCAGCCCAGCAGCTGTGGCTGACTTGCACACACCTTTAGGACTTGGTTGGCAAGGCTTGCAGTTGGGAGTTTCCAGGGATGGAGCATCTCTTGCAACCTTTAATCAGTTGTCTTCTCTGGAAAGGAGAAAAAAAAAGGGAAGTGCCCCATATTCTGGACCTTAATTTGTCTAATTTGAACTTGAAGCCATTGAGCCTTGTTAAGCCTTTGTCAGCTGGATTGAGGAGTCATCAATTGCCAGTTTCCATTCCCTTTGATAATAGACACTTATAGACTAATAAATTATCCTTTAACCTTTTCTTCATTAAGCTAATAGATTGAGCACCAGGAGTCTCTCACTTCCAGGCATATTTTCCATCTTTTTTCACTCATTTATGTGACTCTGAATGTTTCAGGAGCCTTCCAAAGTATTAGCAGCAAGTGTGTGTGCACAGTAGCTCCTCCAGCAGAGCCCAGGCTGGAGATGCATTGCTTGCTTGCAGTTCCCATGTTGATTTAGCAGCAGATCACATGAGCTATCAGATTTTCCCAGCAGAATCTCCCTCAAAGGAGTGTTCACAGTGACCAGTGATGAGGAGAGAATCATTTCCATCAGCTCAGGTTTGTTTCTGGCTGGATGAGGTGACATTTTGTGCAGTGCTGACCAAGGCTGGTGCATCCCTGCTTTACAATCACAGACTCATTGAGGTTGGAAGAGACCTCCAAGATCATCAAGGCCAACCATCTTCTGCTCTACTTGCTTCTAGGCATGGGTTACCACAACACACAGAGGCAAGAGGCTAAATGCTGGGGACTGCTTTGTGTTATCATCATCAGAATTAGCCTTTGGGGCCTTTTTTTGTTCTTTTTTATCCACAAATGTCCAGCTTGCAGTCAGTGAGCAAAGCTTCCTCTACCTAGAACATCTTCAACTAGATCTGAAGCTAGAAGTTCAGATGGTTGCATGCAGAACATCTTCTGGAGTGTCAGCTCCTTCCTGGGTTTGGTTTTGCATGCCCACTGCTTAAAGCTAACAAACTTTTCCTGTAGGAAAGCCATCCATGCCCAGCACGTCTGGCTGCCTACGTGCTGAAAGTCACAGCAAGCTTCAGTCAGGTCTTCCTGTGGCTGGAATTGGAGGGTAAATTCATTAGATGTGCAGCTTATGCTGATTAACTGTGAGGTGGCAAGAGAGTTGCAGTGATTTCCACTGTGGAATACAGATGTACAGATCATTTGCTGACCACTGAAGAGCAAGTGGCCTTGGCTCTTCCTGGGCAGGAAAACCAGGGAATCAGGCAGGTCCTGCTTGGCTGAGCTGATCTTCTGTGGCAAGGTGACCTGCCTGGTGGGTGAGGGAAAGGCTGTGGGCATCACTGAAGCCTTGGGCACTGTCTCCTACAGCATCCTGGAGAAGCTGGCTGCCCATGGCTTGGCTGGATGTGCTCTCTGCTGCATGGTTGAGCTCCAAGAGTGGTGGGGAATGAAGCTGAACCCAGCTGGAGCTGCTCACAAGTGATGTTCCTTAGGGCTCTGAACTGGGGGCAGTCCTCTTTGATACCCTTATCAAGGATCTGGAGGTGGGGATCGAGTGCAGCACCCTCAGTAAGTTGGCAGAGACACCAAGTTGGGGGGAAGTGTGGATCTGCTTGAGGACAGGAGCTGAGGTATGCCAGGAGCAGAGGTGACAATGGGCACAGCATCCCTGGGCTGAGAACTTGCACGTTGAAGTGACTTGGATTTTCCCCCCTGTCTTTATTTTTCTTGTAAATTATCTTTTAATTGGGTTATAAATGAAGGAATGGAAGTGGAACCTGAGGGATTTGGGGGGCAGTTTCTTGGATGTTCAAGAAATGCACAAGGACTCTTGAGTTTTAGCAACAGAGAGATGCTGACAGCTGGCCTACTGCTAGGGACAGACCTGTGATGTGGTGGTTTGTGTGTCACAAAGCTGTGGAACATCTTGTAAAGCTCCTCTTCTTCTAGGGGCTCTGCTGGGAGCCTGAGCAGACAAGTCCCATCTGAAACCTGACAGCACTGCCTCTCCCACTGCAGGCTGGCTCCACTTGCCTTCCTAAGGCCACAGCTGTAAAGCAAGCTTGTGGTTTGATTTTCCTCCTTTTTCAAGCCATATTTTTAGTGCTCCCTGTAATAAATCTTCATGTTTTGATGATGTGCAAACAGACAAGAGAGCAGAGGCAGAAGGCAGCACTACCAAAATAACCTGGCTCCGTGCGCGATGCTGCTGCCGCAGGCACGGACTCCTCTCTCTGCTGGAGCTTCAGCTCGTGTCAAGTGGAGAAACATGGGCAGCAGGGAGGAGAAATTCAGCTAAAATCACACTAAAAAGAGAGAGCACAAATAGCTAGGCTGGCAAAAGGCTCATGAGGTTGGCTAGCAACTCTGCAGGCTCCTTGGGGCACACGTTCTGAGTGAGGCTGGAGGACAAGGCAGGGCTCTGCTAGGCAGAGCTCTAACAGGAGAAGGCAGAGCTCTGGTAGGCAGAGCTCTAACAGTAGAAGGCAGAGCTCTGATAGGCAGAGCTCTAACAGGAGAAGGCAGAGCTCTGGTAGGCAGAGCTCTAACAGGAGAAGGCAGAGCTCTGGTAGGCAGAGCTCTAACAGGAGAAGGCAGAGCTCTGTTAGGCAGAGCTGTAAGGTGACAAGCTGGGCACTCTTTCCAGCGCATGGAAGTAGCAATTTACTTCCATGGACAATGAGTCAGTGGGATCCAGCAGCATGGAGAGGTGGCTGTGTGGCAAGGTCCAGCTGGAGAGCTGTGGTGGCTAGTCATAGGAAGGATGGAGGTGGAAAGGACCCTCAGAGATCATCTAGTCCAACCCTCATGCAGTGAGGAGGAACATCTTCAACTAGATCAGGCTGCTCAGAGCCCCAAACCTCCTGACCTGGAATGGTCCCAGGGGTAGGACATCTACCATCTCTGGGCAGCCTGGGCCTGGATCTCACCACCCTGACTGAAAAAAATCTCCTCCTTCTATCCAGTCTCAATCTCCCTGCCTTAGTTTAAAACCACCCCCCCATCACAACAGGTCCTGCTAAAAAGTCTGTCTCCATCATGCCTTGGTATTGGCCACAGTGGGTGTGCAGGGGGCTCAGGGACCCCCACCTATACCTGTGCAAGTGTCTACACTTCTGCTGGGAGCCTTCACACCTTTCCCAGCCCTTGAAAAGCTGAGGTTTTTCTCCTCCCATACCCATCTCTAGCAGGTCCTAGTTTTGCACAGCCCAAACTCACCAAGCAATATATGTATCTGCTTCAGAATCTCCAAATGAACCAGGATTTCTATTAAACTGTAGGTAAGGTACTTAGCTCAGAAATATGTGTTCAGAGGAAGCACTGCACCTCATGGCTCCATCAATACTTACTTATCTCCTAATGGTCCATGTGCTTAATATCTATGTAAATAAGAGTTATTAGCAGAGATTGCAGGCTTGGCTCTAACTGGGGGTGCCAGGAGATTGCCCTGGGGATCAGTTAAACTCTTCTTTGTTTTATTCCACAAGATTTGTATTGAATTAAGTTCAGTTTTATTGAAATAGCCCTGATCTGTACCCAGAAAGTGTCTGTTGCAGGGGCAATGTGTGTCTGATTGCAGAGGCTCAGAGTAGATGCTTCTATCCTTCTTTAGGCACATGAGGCAATATGACAGGAACCTTTTATTTCAATATTACTTTAATTAAGTAAGAGCTGAGATGGAAAGTGTCTAGTGCCCTGTAATTTGATAGGGACCTTTCCTAAGCTTCCCAACAGAGCTCTGTGTGTGTGCCTCAGCTCCTGGGGCAGCTAAGAGTGGATCCTTCTCCAGATGAGCTCTCAGTATCTAACCTAACTTGCACATTGAAGTGACTTGGATTTCCCCCCCGTCTTTGTTTTTTCTTGGGAATTGTCTTTTAATTGTGTTTTCTTTCAAGTCTGTTGCATTTGGGAAGTAGCTTTGGTGACAGAGAAGAGCTTTATGCATCAAAACAGAGAGTAGAAATTCAGAGTTTGTGTTGAGACTGAGCTGGAAAGGAGAGTAATCACCTCAGAACATGCTCTAGGGTGCAAGTGGCAGAAGAACTACTAGCAGTTGGTGTGGTGAAATAAACCAACACCGTTACAAATACAGCTCAGATCAATGAGTATCAAATCCTGGTTCAAGTGGAATGTTCTGCTGGAGATCTGTGTTTCTTCAGGCCCAGAAAGTATGTGATGCCAGTGCATCACTCCCTCACTTGCTGAATTCTTCTCTGCCCTGCTGAGGGCCAAGCTTGGCTTTCAGCAGTCAGGCAAACAGATTTGGGCAATTCATTTAGGGGCTAAACCCAGAATGCCAAACTCTGGATGTCAGGGACCCACTCAGTGCCAGGAGATGCTGGCTGCAGAGGAATGGCACCTCTGGTTTGATGCAGCTCCTGCCTGAGGTGGGACTGACTGAGTGCTGCTGCATCCCAGCACAGTGTGGGCTGGGATACAAGTGTTCCCTGGCCACATCAGGCCGTGGCTTTCTGGCTTTGGTGTGTAGAGGTGCAGAGTGCTTGCAGCTGCTGGTGGATGGTGCAAAGCAGCAGTGTGGCTGTGCCTTGCCTGCTTTGGTGTTAGCAGCACAGCAGGGCCTGGGTGCCTGTGCTGTTCTGCTGTGCTGTTACCAAAGGCAGTGCCAGTTTGAGCAGTGTTTGCTCTCTCTGCAGAGCAGATGGAGTGGAAATGCTCATGTGAGTAAATATTTGCCATATATGGGCTGCACAATCTGGCTGCATCCTTGCTCCTGCTCTATAATTTATGCTTTTTAAACAGCAATGAGGAAACCTCAGAAGATTCAGAGGTTCATTTGGATTCTCACAAACACCAAGAGCTTGGATGCTTTCCTCTGCCTCTTGAGCTTTGAGAGTTTTTGGAAGAACTGGGGTGCAGGCACTTTGAGAGGCAAGGGGGGTGATGCTTGCTGCTCTCCATCTAGCTAGGGGAGAAGGAGTGGGGTAGCTGTGGGGTTAGACCTTAACACCTAGCACTGCTCACATTTGGGTCAGGCACGGTGTTCAAGACAGGCAGGCCCTTTCTCACCTAAAAAAGTCTATTCTGGGTGAGTTTTTTGGGTTTTATTAAAAATACCTTATTCTCTTCAAGCCCTTAACCTAAGAGAAGTCACCTTTGGTAGCATCAGTTGAACATCTTCTCTCTAAACTCATTTACTCTCTCTTCTACTAGATAAATTCCCAAACATTCACCAAGAGGAGAGAAGTAGGGAAGTTGTTTGTTGTTGTTGTTAATTATACTTTTAAATGATGAAGGTTTCTGAAAAGGAGAAGAAAACCCCCTAAAGTTCTGAAGGCTTATTACCATAAGATGCCTGTAAGTCCAGCTGTGTTTAATGAGAGGTGCTGGGTGGTTTTTTCTGCCAGGAGGGCTCCAGCCCAATGAGTGATAGCTCTGAAAGAGGTCACATACATATTCATCACATTGGACATGCACATGTAAACTGCTTTTAATAGGCCATGACAGCCCAAGTTGTGTCAGGCAAATAGCTGCACATGTGCTCATTCCCTCCACTGGCAGATTTAGCCATTATCACTCTGCTATCCATGGATGAAATATTAGCTTGTTAACTTCAGACCATCGGTTTGGTGCTTGATGCTTAGTGGCAACCCCCAAAATCCCCCCCAGATTCCCTGTGCAGGCCTAGGGTGGAATCATTACCATTTCCTTGGGATGGTTCCATTGCCTTCCCTCATTTATTAGGGAGGATATCTGTAAGTGATAAATTGGAGTGCTGCTCCAGTACAAATAAAGGGACTATTGATTGGGAAAGACTGCAAGGCTTGGATCCTGTTGTTGCCATGAATTCCCTGCAGTCTGATGGTACTTCAGAGGGGACAGTGTCAGCACAGCAGCTTGTGCTGCAGGCATTTCCCCGGAGAGGTTGTGTGGTAAAGGCTCTGGACTGTGGCTGATGTGTGGCACTGGTCTGCCACAGCCTTCAGCTGGGGCTTTGTGCAATCCAGGATGGATGCACTGCTGGATAGACCTGGCTTGCTGCTGCACATGTGCTGAGAAACATGAAGAGGGTGAAAACCTAAAATAAGAGAGCTCAACCTTCTGCATTCTAGCTCTGCATGCTGAGGTGTGAATGCTTTGCTCTTCCCAAGAGCTTCCCTTGCCTTTCCTGAAGAGCTTTGGCAGATCCTGAGGGCTAGGAGAAGCAGGTGATGCCCTTAGCTGCTTCTGAGGAAAGATCAGGCTGCAGCCAGGATAACTGCCACTGTCTGAAGGTTAGCCTTGCTCTAATCATCATGAGAGCCTGAAACAGCAGAGGTTATCCCCTAACCAGAATGTTCCTTAGCATCAAGTGTTGCTACTCCAGGCAGGTTTGTTGTCCAGGTAAACAGAGAGGGATTCCTGCCAGGCATCTGCAGCTCTGAGCTGGGATAATCTCTTCCCTGCAGAACCAGAGACACAGGGCCTTGGTGTTCACCTCATCTTCCTCTGGAGCTCTAGAGAGGGAGCCAAGGCCAAGGGCTGTGATGAGGAGACTCTAACAGCACAGATACTGAGAGCTGCCACAAGTTCACCTTTCACTCTTGCTCTGCTTCGTGTTTGTGAGTGCAGCCAGCCTGCTTTCAAGTGTGTTGGGAGAAGACCTGAGCTTGCTCCAGCATGAACTGTGCAAGCAGCAGTCTGTCCTATAAAAAGACTTTATCTTGGTATTCAAAAATGCACCAAGTCGTGGGAAAACATTCCAAATGAGGAATGATCTGATAAAAGCCATGAGAGGCTTGGCTGGGGCTCCGAGGAGCTTTTCTGCAAGAGAAGGGATGTGTTTGTGTATTTGTTATCAAAGAGCCCCAGATTTATTTATATCAATCATTCCTCTAGGATGGCATGTGAAAGGAGCATTCTGACTTCACTTAACTCACAGCCCCATGGGGTTGGATCTTGTCTGGAAGGAGGGAATGGGCTCTGGAGAGGCTTGGCTGCTCTTGGGCAGTGCAGAGGCCAGGGCTGCTTCATCTCACTTTTTCATCTCCTTTTTTTTCCTGGAAGCCAGAAGGAAGTGAATGTGGACAAACTTCCTAGTTCTGGGAGCAGGACAGGAAGATGTTGCAGCCTCTGTCCCAGAGGTTTTCCCTCCCTTTTCTGTCCTCAGATCAACTTTCTGTCTTGAGCACGCAGTGAGCACTTGAACTGCTTTCATTCCAAAAGCCAAACACATCCTTGCCTGCAGCCCAGGCTGTTTATTTGACTTTAGTTGTTTGTTTGTTTCTTTTCTGACAAGCTGGTTAGCCTCTTGGATTTATGGAGGTGCTGAGTTCATTCATTATTTGTATATGCAGGCAGTTGGGAGTGTGCTGGGGTAGAGTCTTTGGCTGATTTTGGGCCCCAGCATCTGCAGCTGGAAGGCTGGCTAGTGGAGGAGGCAGCAAGAGCTGCTGGAATGGTCATTTTTGGGTGGCTTTTCCTTGAAATCAGCAAATGCAGCAAGCCCCTGGTTGGTGTTGATGAAGATGCATCCTGTTAGAGCTCCTGCAACTGTTCAGCTTCTGAGCCCAGCACCCAGGGTGATGTCCACCCCATACTGGATCAGAAAGGAAACAAACACAGGAGGATGGAGCCTGCTGGATAGAGCAGGGAATTGGCCACTTAGCTAGTTGTCAGTGAAATCTTCTGCTAGCATGCCTGCAGGAAAGGGTCTTGGGGTTTTTTTTTCCAGATGTCAAAATCATGTGAAATGAAACCTTTGCTCTTTCTCCTTTCCTCTAAATTTCTAGTCCTTTGATTAAAACAGAAACCAAACTTCATCCTATAAAAAAGCCTTTCCAGTGGGGCTGCCTTCCTGTGACCATCTGCAGGCCTCATGGGCACCAAATGCCAGCCAGACAGCTGAGGGGCATTCCCTAGGCAGGAAGCACAAGCAGGGAGATGAAGCCTCAGCTGCCCTCAGGTTTCTGGGGAGGGTTTTGCAGGGACAGGACATGTAGGAGGTGGTGCCTTGCATGTGTTCTCCTTGCTGCCTGGCTGCTGGAGCATCCTGAGTGGGTGAGCTCCCCCTCCCCTGGCACAGGCACCTCCTCCAGAGAGCTGGCTCCATAAATAACTCAGGCTCTGCATTTATTCTGCTCTGAAATGCTGTAAAAAATAAAAGGCTCCCTATCAAAGTTGTTTGCCTCATCATGGAGGAAGGGGATGATCTTGTAAACACTGTCCAAGTGAATTGTGCTAAGCAGGATAGATGGTGCTTGCTGTTACTGAGCCCAGGCCTTTCCAAAGACATCCCATGGCACTTGAATCCATTCCAGAGACCAGGTCCCTTCCAGCCTTGAGATGCTAAGCCCCTTCTATTGCTAGAGAGCCCCACCAGGGCTGCTCAGCATCCCCTGAGGTGATCAGCCTGCTGCTCCAGGCCTGATCCTGCCCAGCCCTTGTGGTCCAGACTCAGTTTTAGGCAGGGAAGCTCTGCCCATAGCATGCATCTAGAGTTGAGAGCATCACACCTCAGCTGTGTTGGGTTCTGTACTGCACCTTCCTTGTCACCATCTCCTTGCACAAGGCTCCTTCTGTCCTCCTAAAAGCACTGCTCTGTCTCCTTTGGGTGCACAGACATCCTCAGCACTGAGCTGGTTAACAGTGAGCTGTGCCTAGGCTTTAAAGGCTTGTGTTTACCATGCCTAGGAGAGACTGCAATGACATCCAGCCAGAACTGATTTGATGTGCAAGTTTCACCCAGCAGGTGCGGGAACAGAAAGGTGGAGGAAATCCTAACACAACCCCCCAGTGTGCTTAGCCATCAAGACTGGCTGCCAGGGGGGTGAATCCTGCTTCAGACAGCCCTTGAGGCACCACAACCTGAGGGGCAGAGCAGGAGCTCTTCTGAGCTGACAGCCGAAGCTTCCAGAGCTGCAGGAGCTTTCCAGAGCCAGCATTTCCCCTCCAGTCCCTCCAAGGGGCTGCTCCTTTACCTGTCCTGGGCAGCCTGGCTTGGAGCAGAGACCTAAGGCCAGGGCTTTGTGGCTGCAGCTGTCCCCAGCCCAGCCCTGATTCCCCAGGCAGCAGAGATGTGCCTCAGGTTGCACGTTAGAGCCTGGCTGGGATGAGTGATGATAATATCAGCTTTCTGCAGAGAGCTCTGACACACTGGCCCTGCTAGCAGAGGTGACTCCAAGTTTAGTAAGTCTGAGGGAGAGTTTACTGTCCCCTGCTGCTTTCTGTCCCACCAATTTGGCCTCTCTAATAACCAGCACCAGCCACAAACAGTAGGAATCCCTTTCAATCACTATTAGCAACACTTCATTGCTGTCATATTTGACCCCTGGCAAGCTGCAGCCCAGCCAAGAGCTTTCCCTGCAGAAAGGAACCAGACCTCCAGGATTTACTCTGTGACAAATGACATTTTTAAGGGCCCTTAAAAAAAAAAACACCAAAAAACAAGCAACCAGTGAGGCAAATTCACAGCAGAACTCTGGAGAGCCCTTCACCCAGCTGCAGAGGAGATAAGGGGTAGGTCTAGCCCTTGCATGGTAGCACCCATCACTGCCTGCTGCTTCTGCTGCTAGCACCTTCTGCTCCCCTTCAGGCTCTTAGAGGCATGAGGAGGAGATTTGTGCTGGATCCAGAGAAGCTTCCTAGCACAGTGATGTCTTTCTCTCACCTAGATGTTTCCCTTGCAGCTTTCTCTGCCCAGTTCAGCAGCCTTGTTTTTCCTGGGGCAACAGTGAGGCACATGGAGGTAGTTCTGGCCAGCAGGCCAAGCTCTGGTCTTGCCATGAGATGAAGCAGGGGAGAGCAAGCAGAGGCACAAGAGAGCAGAAGGACTCTACTGGGAGGAAGGAGATGCCTACATGCCTGGGAGGAGAGGCTTGGAGCTCACCTGGACCTCCAGATGACACCACAGGAGGATCCCATGTGTGCTCAGCATCACCACTCTTGCACTTCCAGAGCTCAGGCAGCTGAGGCTCACAGGGCAGGCAGCTTTGCCTTTCATTCTGTCCTTAGTGTCACTGATGGATTTTCTCTCCCTGCAGCCAGGGGCCTGGGTTAGCAAGTTCCCTCTGAGCCTGCAGGTAGAGGATGCTTCTGAAGTGCCAGGCTGTGTGATTAGTGAGCTGTAAGGAGACAGGGAGCCCAGTTCAAGTGGCAGCCACCACTGCAAGCTTGCAGCTGAGCCTTGCTGCCTGCCCTTAAGCTTGTCCCTTCCTGAGCTCAGCAGAGCTCCTGTGTGCCTGGGCAAAGCTGGTTGTTGTTGGAGAGGCAAGCTGCCCCAGAGCTGGCAGCAGTGTCAAGTGTCCCAGTGACAGTGGGGGGCTGGATGTTCGCCCTGGAGGAATGGCCTTGTTTCTTGGGCTGCCCCACAGCTGTAGGAGTGTTTGGGGCTCAGCTCATGCTCATTCCCCCGGGGCCTTTCTCTTGTCTGGGGGGAAAATCTGCATCTTCCCACTGCCAGGCTGAAGCTCTGTGGAGGAAGAAGGGGACAGGCTGGAGTTAAAAGGAAGGGAAGCAGAGGTGACTCAGAGTTGAGAGAGCTGTGGAGAGAGTTGACTGTGTGCCCTTGCTCTCTGCTCAGCAGACTTGGCCCATCTAAAACCAACAGTGGCCAGCAGCACTGGGAATCCTTTGCAGTCACCATTAGCAACACTTTTCTTTCCATCCTGCTTGCCCACAGCAGGCTGCATCCCAGTGAAGAGCATTCCTTTCAGGAGCCAGCAGACATTCAAGGCCAGGGGATTTACTGTGTGAAAATGGCATTTTTAGGGCCTTCTGAAAATCTTGAGATGAATGCTCTTTCTTTTTTTTTTTCCTTTCTCCTTCCTCCCCCCCTTTTTTGATTCTTTCTCACAGCTTGATTCTCAGCTGGGAGAGCTAAACAATCTTGGAGTTTGCTGCAGGAGAAGCAGGCTAAGGTTGGCAATAGAACTGTTGTGCTGCTGCTGTGGAATGACACATTGCTTACAGCCTGGGCTACTGGCAAAAGGCATGTGTGGAGCTGCTTTGTGCAGGCTCAATGACTTGGGCTTGCTGAGGCATGGTTTGGAGTGGACAAAAGGATTCTGCACAGCCCTTTGAGTCGGGAGGAAGCTCTGAAGGAATGTTTGGGGTGTTCTCTTGCTGTTTCTAGCTAGGCAGCCTTCCATAATACAGCACAAAGCAAGCTGAAAAGAGCTGCAAAGGAAGATCTCCCCCCAAAGTTTGGCCCTGTTCCTGAGCTTTTCCATCTCTCATTCATCAGGAGGCTGGTCTCAGGTCAGGGAGGGAGCCAGGGAAGGGACACAGACTGAAGGCTTGTTTGTTGGAGAGAACAAGTAGGAATGGAGTCATTCTCCATCACAGGTGCTAGCTGAAGCTGAGCTCAGCTCTGCTTGCAGTGTGCTGCAGGGGCAGGACTTGCCTGCCCTGCCAGCCATGCCTCAGGTGCCTCTGCCTTTGCTCCCTTCCCTGGCCTCAGGCCACTCCTGGCTGGAACCAGAGGGAATCTCTCTGCTGCAGGGAATGAGGTGGAAATAACCACACAAGCATGGGGTTTGTCAGCTTCCCCTAAAGACACAAACTCCTACTGGCTTCTCCCCTCAGCCTGGAGATTTTGGGAGCAGCGTGTCAACTTTGTGCTCCTTCTAAAGTTTGCTTTGTTTGTCCTGACCCTGATTTTGGGCTGCTCCCACGATGGGATTCCCACCTGCTGCTGCATCCCAGCTTCATCCCACCTCACTCCATCCTAGCCCAGATGACAAAGACCACCTTGTAGAGGCACCAGAGAGCACTGAGCATATTGAGGCAGTACTTCAGCCCACCTGTGGGATGAATCATCTCCTGAAGAGCTTCCATGGAGCCTGGGTGAGTCATTCCCTATCCAAGAGGCAGCAGGGAGATGGGCTGAAGCCAGGCCTGCAGAGCAGCAGCTACCAATTGGGTTGGTGTGAAGCTCTCCTGCAGCCTGAGAGACATGTGCACTGGAAGAGTTGGACAGACTCCTGCTCTTTTGGGGGAAGAAGTGTGCTGGGGCTTTGGCAGTCAGGCACATCATCTGGGTGTTGGGCTGTGGGAGTGATCCCAGGCTCCAGCAGGGCACACTTGACTCCCCAGGCTGTGGGATCACTGGCACAGCAGGGGCAGGCAGGCAGGGGGGATGGAGTGGGGATGCTCATGACAGACCCCATGGAAATCCAAGATGAAACATTGCCTCCAGGAAATGATGCTCCCACACACATGTGTCTGCTCTTCCTTGCACCAGGGATCCAGGGAACAGTTAGTGAACTTGAGGAGTGCAGTGTGTGTGCCACCGTGGCCTCCATGAGGTGCAGTGCTGTATTTTTGATGGGCAAGCCAATTGGTTTCTTTTGTTTGGTTTTGCTGGTGTTAGCCAAGAGCTCACATGTCCAGTTTCCTCCAGCACATTGTGCTTGTGTGCTATGGAGAGACTTCCTTCAGGGAACAGGAGGAGAGCTCAGAGTCCCATGGCATTCCATAAAGAGAGCAGCCCAAACCTTCATGATGTGTTTCCTTTTCTCCATTGCACCAGATGCATTTTTCTCCTCCTTTACAGCTCTCTGTGTCAGAAAGGTTCTTCTCTGAAAGGTTTTGCTGAACTTGTGCTCTGGCCCACCCAGCTATCTCCTCTGGCCCCAGGCTCTCCACAGCCCTTCTGATCCAGCTTTGGGAAATGAATCCTCAGCCATAACCCTGCTAGAAAGGGGAAGGTGCTTCAGAACTAGAAATGTGCTTGTGTTGCTCTCAGGATGCTCTCCCTGCAGGGACTGTCCTTGCTCTGCTCCTGTCCCTACTGGCTGTTTCTTCTTCCCCATCCTCTCTCTCTTCCCACTTGTGTCACATCCCCTGGCTTCTCTCCTTTCTCTCTTGTTTCCAAAATGGCCATTTTGGCCATTCCTCTCTCTGTGACAAAGCCAAATGCTGCCTGAGTGCTGCTGCCCTTGGAGCAGCAGCCAATGGATCCGGATGCCTGTGCAGCTCCATCCCTGTGTGCTCTGCAAGGGAAGCAGCACTGCTTTGGCCAGGCTGCCCAGGGGCACATCCTCACCAAAGGAGCAGGCAGGCCCTGGGGAGGATTCAGGCAAACTCTGAGAGCCCAGGCTGAGCTGGGGATTGGCTTCCTTAGGCTGGAGGAGGGACCAGGGAAGAAGGGAGAAGATGGAGCAGGAGAAAGGGAAGTTGGGCATTTGTTTGCCAAGAGACCACTGCTCTTCCATCCCTGCAGGGAAGGGGCAGGCTGGCTCTTGTGCTGAGCTCCAGAGAGCCTGTAATTTCCCAGTGTCTGTTGATTGGATTTGTGTATTAATGGTTATAAGGATCTTCCTCCTTCAGCTGTAAATCACATTTTATGGTATTAATTCCTAGGAACTGATTAAAGCATCCCAAATAGGTAAAGATTTAGAGGTTTAATATTAGCTGCTTGACTGGCATCTTCCCTTGATGTGGTGCTGCCAGAAGACTGATTGGAGCCAGCTCCTTTTGATGGAGTTCTTCTTCATTAAGAACCTGTTTCTGACTCCATCAAGCATGTGCAAGGGACAGGGAGACAGTTATTTGTTCTGAACGTGAGGGACTGGAGCATCATTGTTTGCCTTCCTCCCAGATGAGTTGCAGGGCTGTGTTCTCTGCCTTAAGCTCACTGCTGGGAGATGTGGCAGACAGGGAAGCTCTCAGGTGACACTCTCTGTGACAGAGCCCACGAGGTCTGTTGGGAAGACTCCACTGACCTTGGGCATCTTTTCCCTTTGCTCCTGAGATGCCAGAAGAGGTGATCAGGTCAGGAGATGTTTTGCTAGGTAGGGTGCAGCAAAGAAGGGAAGTTTGTGAGTTAGTACCTGTGTATAGGGGAGGGTAGAGGGCAGTGTAAGGAGCAGAGACACAGCCATGGGCTCTAGAGAGGGCCTGGCTGGTCAGGAGAAGCTGGTTGCCTTGTGCTGGTGTGAATAGGAAGCTGAATTAGGGTTGGACTTGATGATCTTAGAGGTCTCTTCCAACCTTAATGATTCTGGGCATGCATAGCTTGGGTATTCCTAGCTTGCCCCAGGCTCTGCTGGCATCTTGGCCTCAAGCTCCTGGTCAAAATAAAGATGAATGTAGAAGCATGTGCATGTGTACTGAACCCTTGCTGGCTTGGGCTGGGTACCTGCTCTTCTACCCCAGCACTCCTGGCATGGAAAGAGATGCTTGTCAGGAATCAGCCTGGTCCTCCTGAGGTGCCAGAGGGATTCAGGGCTGGCTCCTTCCACAGGAACTCCAGAGGCCTTGGCACATCATCTGCAGCAGGGATGAAGGAAGAGGCCTGCCCTGAGGATGACTCAAAGAGAAAAGAGAGTCTCTAAATGGTATGTCTACAACTCATTAGCTGCTATGTAGTGTGGGGCCTGGGGAAATAGAGAAACTGTGAAGTTTAGGGGAAATTAAGTGAGGTTTTCCAACAAATGCCAGGCTGCCCAGTCTACTTACTCAAAAAAAAAACCCCCAAACTCCAGCAATCTCTTTGCCAAGTCAAGGGAAGTAACTGCATCAGAAATACTGATTTTCTCCCCCTCTTTTTTTGTTACTAATGCCTCCAAATTGCTTGAGTATTCTGGCATAAGAATTGATATCACCAGAGACATGGAGTTATCTGCTCCTTGTTATCAGAGAGACCTTGACAAGGTTCCATAACCAAATTCCTGAAGGAAAACACTGGGAGCACATGGCCAGCACAGAAACTCAAGTGGTGCCTTGTGCTGCTGGACTAGGACATGTCTTCTTTGCCTAAGTCTTTGGAAGGTTCCTTTGCTCCATCAGAGCCCAGATCCATGGCCAGGTCAGCTGTGGAGCAGCCTAGGAGAGCTTGGCACTGCTGGCCAGCCAGCCAGCCTGCTGCTGTGGGGTGGGAAGAGCAAGAGCATCTCCCTGCAGCCTGGGCAGGAGGGCTCAGAGCAACACTGAGCTCCCAGGGAGCCCTNTGTGTTGAGGGCTCCAGAACTGGACCCAGTATTGCAGAGGAGGTGTGAGCAGAGCAGAGTGCAGTGGCACAATCACCTCTCTGGCTCTGCTGGCCACGCTTCTCTTGCTGCAGCCCAGGATGCCATTGTGCTTCTGGGCTGCCAGCGTGCACTGTTTGCTCATGGCCAGCTTCTCAGCCACCAGCACCCCAAGGCCTTTTCTGCAGGGCTGCTCTCCATCATGTCATCCCCTAGCCCAGTGCTTTGGGCTCTGGAGGGAGGGGATGCTGGGGCTGCTTTTGGGCTCTCCTCGCCAGCATCACGCTTTGCATGTTAATTGAATGCTGCAGAATATCATTTATGTAAATGTAATTAGAAGGGAAACATGAGCAGGAGATGCACAGCACCAAGGAAAATTTATGGCTCTGAGGGGTATTGCTCTAATCATTCAGCTGCAATATTGAGTTTCCCAGGATTTAATCTAAAAGCAATAAATTACCAAAGGCTAATGCCCTGCCCAACACAAAGCTGACAGGAACCCAAGTTTCGGTGGGGGGAAAAGGATCCAACTTCATTGCAGCAACAGGCTCTCCTCCTTTCCACATTCCTGCTAGGATTCCAGTCAAGTGAGAGTTCAGACACTTTCCCTGGATCTGTGTGAGTCTGCTGCTGATTGAACTCCCCTGAGCTGGGGCAGAATTGGCTATGCCACTGGAGATCCAAGTGGAGACTCTTCTCCTCACCTCCTCTTGGCCCTGTGATTGAGTTCAAGGAAGGCAAACCTGAGTCTTGACGACTTCCAGTGTGCTCATGGAGCTCTGTGTCTCATGTGCTGTCATTTGTGTTCTTGCAACAAGCTGTCCCCTGCTGCAGTTGGTGACTGCAAGCTGTGCCCTCCCTGGGATGCTGCTGCTCTGGGACACTTTGGTTCCTTCTCCAAGGCTTGCAGGAGCAGCTCTGCTCTTCAAGCAGCATCTGTGCACTGCAGAGAAGCTGCAGTGACAATCTGCCAGGCAGCCAGCAGCAGCTAGGCCAAAGGAGAGCTGGGACATGCCTCTCTCATCTGCAGGCTCAAGCACTGCTAAGTGCTGGGGTTTTGTGGTACAGTGTGGTATGAAAGCTGATGCCAACATTGCACTTCTCTAAGCAGTGGAGTAATTAGCACAGGAAATAGGTTTCTTATGTTTTATTGAGCCCAATTCATCTGTGGTGTAGCTCCACTGGAGCCTGTGCTGCACTTGTTCTGCTTCCCCAGGGTTCCTCTGCACAGTTCTTCACACCATGACCTTAAAGCCACTCTGCTTGCCTTTTAGCTCAGGTAGAGGCCACAGCTCCTGCCTCAGTTGTGCTGTGAGCCTGGGGCTCTTTCCTCACCACGTGAATCCTCTCTGAGCTGCAGCATGGCTCTGAGGAGGAGAGCTGGCAGCAGCAAGTGGGCAGAGCAAAGGACTGGGCTTGCTGGGACACACACAGCAGCTGCTGAGGCTCAGCATGTGCTGCTGGCCGAGCCAGTAAAGCCAGGGATGGAAACGGGCACCAAGTTCAAGCCAGCATCTTCTCCCTTGCCTCAGCCAGGCTCTGGGGATGAGGCCCAAGGGCTCCTGGTGAGTGATTTTGGATTTGCACAATGCAAGGAGAATCCTGCCTCATGGCAAAGGTTGGGCCCCAAGTGAAGGCTACTGCTCTAAAATCCCTTAGGAGTTTGTAAGTCAGGTTCTCCAAGATCATCTCCACTGATTACAGTTCCTGTGTTTTCCATTCCAATGAGATTTATAATTAGGAACTGGTAATTAAAGAGGCTCCTCCCTGTAATTCCATAGGAATTCCACTGCGATCTGACATTAATTAACAACAATGATGATATAACTTTAGATCAGCCAGCAGTGCCTGCTGCCTTCTTTCAGTTCACAGGAGATGTTAGAGGGAATTTGGCTGCTGTGAGCAGCCTGAGCCCTGCTGCCATGCCTGGTTGTCTGCACACTGCAGGGACTGGCTGCCTCCAGGGAGGGGAGGAGCATGCCCAACTCTGGCACTCTTTGCCCATCTGCAGGAAAGATCTGCTCTCTAATGGCATTTGTGTCCCCCCAAAAACCTGACAGGTGGCATGCTGTGGCTAATACAGCACCTGGTACAATCCTTCACATCTCTTGTTGGTGGTGAGCTCGGGTCAGGGATCATAGTTGAGCTGGAGTGATAGCCAAAGCCATTCCTTGCAAGCCCATGTAGAGAAGAGGAGATATAAAAGGAGACAAGAGATGCTTTTTGGCATGGCTGAGATGCTGAGGTCAGCTTGCAAAGGCTTGCCCTGCAGATGAGTTGCCACCATCTCCATGAAGCCTGATGGGAATCAGCTGGGTGCTGCTGAGCAGTTCTTAGCACACTCCTGCCTTGCAGCTTCTCCCTCAGACCTTGCCCAGCTCCTCTGAGCAAACCTGCCAGACCTCTCCTCTGCACAGCAGCTTCTGGCCTGGGGAGGGTGAGTCTGGGTGAAGGAGTGAAGCTATGCTCCTGTTAGCCATCTCCACCTGCAGCTTTCCCTGCACGAGGCTGTTCAGGACATCTGTGGGAGCAATCTTCTTCAAACTCAACTCCAACACTCCTGACCAAGAGCTACTCCTGCCCATGGCTTTCTCCCTCCTGAATGTGAGTGTTACCTGTTCTCCTAGAGGAGAATTCAGCTGGGAAATTCCCTCCTCTTGTGTTAGCTCTGACTTGCTCCCAGGGCATCCGTGAGGAGCTTTGCCAGGGAGCCAGAGATGTGTCCCTGACAGCAAGGGACACAGGGCAAGGGAATGGCCTGGCTAGATCAGCTCAGCCTGCTCCTGCTGGACCCAGAGAGCACACAGGAACCAAACTTGCTGCTTTCCCTTCTAACTGTGCCTACAAGGGATGAAGTTTTTAAGCTCTTTTTCAGCTATTAATATATCCTTCTGGTTCTGTGCCTAAATCAGATGCAGAGGAACTTGGAGAGCAGCTGGATGCTAAAGCTTGAGGAGAGGGTAACTCCCAGTAACCAACAAATCCTCATGTTCTAGATTGAACCTGCTATGAAAGTGATGCTTTGCTTGGGCTGCTTCCCACTCCAAAGCCTGGTTTCTGTGAGGCTGCAGAGCAAGGCAGGCTCAGGTAGGGCTGGATCTCAGCTGGCTGATGCTCTGCCAGCAGCTGGAAGGGCACATGAGGAAAGGGTAGGTGTTATCTTTCAGGGGGGGAGATAGAAAAGCCTAAACTGCCTCCCAAGTCTCTTCTAGCCCTGATAATGAGAGCTGGATGAACAGCCTCTAACAAAAGATATGAACCTGCCCCAACTCCATTGCCTCAGAACTCACTGATCTAATGCAGTTTCCCCAGGAATAATTGATATTATATAATCCTAACTGGCAGTTTATGTCATGGAAGTGACACTTGAGACTTTCCTGCTAACCAGTTTCACATCATCAATTAGAACATCACTGGGGTAATGACATTTTAGTCACTAGTTTAATAGCATAAATTATGACATCACCTCCTTTGATGGCAGCAGGGTTGAACGAAAGGTTTGCTGGAGAAAAGACCCAAAAAAAGGAGGAAACCTTACCATTTCCTCTCATTTTGTCCTTCTGGAAGGGGCATTTGTTGTAGCCCTCTGGTTCCTGCCTTGTGGAGTCTCCTCTGGAGAGATTGCAAGGGCAGCTGGAGGTGATGCTGTGTGTCTTGCAGCTGGTGGGGCTAGGTGATCCCCAGAGGTCCCTTCCAAGCCCTAGCATGCTGGTGTCAAGTGCTCAAGAAAGCCCCAAATCCTGGCAAGAAGGTGGTGAGTTGGTAAGTCCTGAGAGCACTTCTTGCACTGCAAAGCCATCTAAACTGTCAGGGCATATCTTAGAGGTCTCCTGAGGTTTCCATGATTTACCTGCTCTCTTCTCTCAACATTTTTTCCCCAAAGTTTTTTCCCCCCATGAATATTTATGTCACTGCCTCATTTGCTGACTGAATTTCCACTCTGCTGGAATTATGCTTCCCCATAGTGCAGGCAGGAAAGGTGAGCTGTGAGAGGTGAGGGAAAGAGCTTCCATGACCTTTAGGAAATAGCAAGTGGCACGAGATTAAAACCTGTTCTGTGAGGGGTTACTTATGGATTGGCTGGGCATAATTAGCAAAAAAGGATTATCTCTCTGAAACAATTCACTTGTGGTGGGTGAGAGTCCAAGTCTCCAGAAGCTCTGCACTTGTGCTTTGGCCCATGGCTGCTCATCACTCAGGCAGTGAGAGGTCCCACATCTTTCTGCTGAGGACTATGGACTTCTTTACAGCTGGCATTTCTTTTCCAAGTGGATTCTAAACGTTGAGGTGCTAGATCCAATGCTTGGGAATGGATGTCCTTGGTGATAAAGCTGTCACTTACCTCCCTGTGCTGTCTCCTCTGCAGACAGGAGATGGTTCACTCTGTCTTACGGGCCTTGTGCTTGGAAATGGAATCCTCTCTTGACTTGGGACTGAGAAACACTGACATCAAACCCACAGCTGGTTCTCCTGACTAGTGAAGCTTTGGCCCAAGCAGTGAAGGTTCTAAAGCATTCCAAATGTGAGCATTTCTTAGAGTTGGTTCACTTGCTCTTGTCTCTTGACAAAACTCCCTGCAGTCAGGAGCACTCTGCTGTTTCATCTTGGTTCTTCAGGCCCCACTCCTGCCTCTTCCATGCAAAGAGGATGTTAGAGGCACAGATAAAGTAAATAGAGAGAGAGAGAATGGGATCTTTGGGGCAGAAAGGAGCAATGATGGCAGTGGCATTGTCAGTGTAAGGAGGTTTCTGCTCAGTCTTTCTGTCCCACCTCACCTTTCCCACTGCTACTTCTGTTCCTCCACAATTGCTTTCTCAGTAGGTAAATTGCTTTCTGCATCTCCATTGGACTGGCATGGATCCTCATTAGCTGGAGGTACCCAGCCTTCCCTAAGCCCAAGCTAGATAAGCTAATAGAGACATCAGTTAAAGCAAGTTGAGCTTGAAGTGGCTGAGATAAGGAAGCTTTGCATCAATTCTAATCCAAGCCATTCCAGCCAAAAGCATCACAAGTAGCCAATCTGAGCTAAAAATGTGTTGTGTTCCAGCACCTTGTTCCTCACAACACCCTTCCCAGGTGCTGGAAAGGGTTTGAATCTTTACATCTCACAGCAGGATTGTTCTCCCACCAGGCACCATCCCAGTGGGAATGAACATGGCATGCATTTCCTCACCACTCTTTATTTAACCACGGGGAGAGCTTGAATATTGGAGGCTCAGCAAGAAAATTGTCTCGAAACAGAGAGATTCCTTTGGGGTCATGGCACTTAGGTTTATCCTGAGCTTCAGCTGAGCAGAGTGTTTTTTACATGGTGTGGTGTTTAACAGGACTGCAGATCAGTGTTGGAGGAACAGCAAGGTGAGCTCACTGGCAGGAGCTCTTTGTGCACAGAAGGCATTTAGTTTCCTCATCCCTTTGGTATTTGAACAAGGGCACTCCACTCCATTCCACATTCTCTTGTGAGATCTTTGCCTGCTGGCTAAAGCACATCCTTGAAGCTTCCCTTCTCCCCCTGTTCCCAAGCAATCTTCTGCTGTGCTGGAGAGGTGCTATCCACACAGAGATGTCCATCATCTCTCCCAAGTGTTGTCATGATGATCTATGAATGCAGTGCATCACCAGAGAGCTGGCAGGGGGAGGATTGATTGCTCTCCAGTAATTTCTGCTGAGGCACTGGGGAATGGCTGTTTGCTTTTTTCCAGATTAAGGACTCTTCAAGTGAGTTTGAGAATCTCTTACCTTCATGAAGTAGCAGAAGGTCAAGCTCAGTGTCCCAGGCAGCAGGCACACTGCATGCATTAACCTAGCACAGCCTTGCTGTCTAACTTACACTGGCCAAAGGGATAGTCAGTGGGAGAGAAACTGTGTGGGAATGCCATGATGCCTTGGGATAAGAGTGCATTTGGAAAGAGCTGAACTCAAGGTCCCCAATGTCCCCTTGGTGTCCCCAGAGCTCTTGTACCCAATGTTCTCAGTGCTCTTAGGCTCCCATGGTGGCTTTGATGGCTCTTGATGTCCCCTCATGGTCCTTGATGTCCCTTGTGGTCCCTCATGCTCCCTGCTGTCCCCAGATGCTCCCTGCTGTCCCTAGATGGTCCCTTGATGTCCCTCATGGTCCATGATGTCCTTGGATAGCTCTTGATGTCCCTCAGGGTCCTTGCTGTCCCTTGATAGCTTTTGGTGTCCCTACATGGTCCTTGGTGTCCCTTGCTGTCCCTTCATGGTCACTGATGTCCCTTCATGATCTTTGATGTCCCTCAGGGTCCTTGATGTCCTTGGATAGCTCTTGGGGCTCCTTGATGGTTCCTAGATGTCCCTTCATGGTCCTTGATGTCCTTTGATAGCTCTTGGTGTCCCTTGATGTCCCTCATGGTCCTTGATGTCCTTGGATAGCTCTTGGTGTCCCTAGATGTTCCCTAGATGTCCCTCCTGGTCCTTGCTGTCCCTCCTGTTCCTGTGTGTCCCTCATTGTCCCTTTGACCCCCCCCCCCCCCAGGTAGTTTCTATGAGGTCTGCAAAGTTTCATTTTCCATCTTAGATGAGAGCTGCAGGGATGGAGCATCCATCACCTCTCTGGGCAACATGGCTCTCAGCACCCTCAGTGGGAAAAATCTCCTCCTTCTACCCAGTCTGAATCTCCCTCTTTTACTTCCAAACCATCATCACAACAGGCCCTGCCCAAAACACTCTCTCCATCTTCCTTCTAAGCCCTTCAAGTACTGAAAGGCTGCACTAAGGTCACCCTGGAGCCTTCTCTCCTCTCTTGAGTTCAGCTCTTTCCAAATGCACTCTTATCCCAAGGCATCATGGCATTCCCACACAGTTCCTCTCCCACGGAGTATCCCTTTGGCCAGTGTAAGTTGCAGAGGTTAATGCATGCAGTGTGCCTGCTGCCTGGGACACTGAGCTTGACCCTGCAGCCCAGAGCCCTGCCTTTGGCAGTGGGGATGGTGCCTGTGCAGGGAATAGTGACAGCAGTGCATGGTTCACTTGCTGGGGCAGGCACTAAGGACTTGGCAAGAGGCAAAGCAAAGAACTCCTTCCCTGGAGCTTTGCTGCACACCAGAGGTTTGTGTTGCTGCGTGGAGGTTGGAGCTGTGAGGGCTTTGCCCCAAGTGCAATGTGAGGGAAGGTTCCCTCAGATGTAGAGCCTGTGGTGCCAGGGAAAGGCAATGCTGGCTCAGTCTGTTTGAGAGGAGGGGAACCATCTCGGAGAAGCCATCTGAAATCCATGCTGGCAAACCACTGATAACTGCCCAGCTTATTAGCCACAATTAAGTGTTTCCATGGGGAGCCACGGAGCTGTTTAAAGTCATGATGACACATCCACACACTTTGTTCCATCCAGAGACAGAATCTGCTTTCCAGATTGCCAAAGAGACAAGCTGTTTTGTTACTCTTTTGGGGTTGTTTTGGTTTTTTTTGTCTTCCTTTTCCTCCTTTTAAAAGAAATAATTCATCTGAATTTATCTTGGGCTTGCTACAGATGTAAAAGGAGGAGAAAAAAAAGGTTTCTTCTGTCTGACTTTTCAATGATCTGCATGACCAAAGATAAATATGTTTTGTATTTCTAGCTGTGGAGGGATGCCAAGCAAAGCCTTTCATATGACACACTGCTGCTGGGATGGAGAAGGACTTAAAACACTTCCAGCCAAGCTAGGCCCCAAGACTTTTCATGCAACTTCATGCAAAATGCTGCAGACCTTTCATTTAGGGTTGTATTCTCCCCCTTTTCCTTTTGAACATCTTCAAAGGTTACACAAGCTCCATGCTTAGAGGATGCCAGGCTTCCTCCTGTGGAGCTGGGAGGGTCTGCAAACCAGCCTGGGACATGGGGAAGGGCTCTGGGCCTTCTGGGCTGCTTGTTTGGCAGGCTGTGGCTCTCTCCTACCCTTCCCTGTGAGGATGGAGGCTGGCAAAGCAAAGGAGACTGGGGAGAATGGACTTGGATGAGGAATCCTTGTAGAGCTAACACAGTTGGTAATTGTCAGAGCTGCATGGTTAGAAACTGTGCCTAGGATCAGCTTCTGTCAGCTCGCAGTGATTTAAAGCTCTAGTGTCTGCAGCTGCATCTTGCATGCCTGGAAAACTCCTGAAAGGAGCCTTACCTAAGCATCTAAGCATGCCTCTCCCTTCCTGGCTCTTTACTTGGGAGAGCAACCCTTGGCCGAGCTGGCAGGAGACAGCCTTAGCAGGAAAGATGGGAGGCAAAACCCTCCGGGAAAAATCACAAGGTATGGAATTGCTCAGTTTAAAGAGAAAGAGACAATTGCCTGCAAACAGGAACTCTTGTAGAAATCTCTGCTTGTCCTCCTCTTGTCCAAGGGGCACAGCTGCCTTCTGAGGCAACTTGGTCACCTGAAAGTCTGCAAGGGATGCAGGGAAAAGGATGCCGGGAGAAGATTGCAGGGATGCAGGGAGAAGGATGGAAGGAAAAGGAAGCAGGGAGAAGGATGGAAGGAAAAGGAAGCAGGGAGAAGGATGGAAGGAAAAGGAAGCAGGGAGAAGGATGCAAGGAAAAGGAAGCAGGGAGAAGGATGCAGGGAGAAGGATGCAAGGAGAAGGATGCAGGGATAAGGATACAAGGAGAAGGATACCGGGAGAAGGATGCAGGGAGAAGTCTGTAAAGGATGCATACTTCTCCAAGAGGAGGGAAGGAGCAGAAGAAAGCATCCTCTGTTCCCTGCCATCATTCTGACTGACCCCAGCTCATTATCCCCTGCTACCTGCAGCACATGATGACCTCTGATGCCACTGCCCAGCAGCATGCAAAGGAGATCCCTTCCTTGGAATGTTGGCTCCTGAATACCAATCATGGATAGCTTCTTTTCCCCAGCCTGTGCCCAGCTTGCCTTTCCTCAAGCATCTCCCAGGATTACAATGCCCCTAACTAAGTGGCATTGTGACTAAGCAGCACTGCTTAGGTACTAGGTCACCTTTCTGATTCTGCCTTCCCATCCCTGAGGAGTCTGGAGAGGGCTGGAAGGAACTAATTTACCATGTAATAAGATAGGTTCCTGTTGACACAAGCCAAGGGCAAAGCTATTAAGTCATTAGGGCTAATGTTGTAACATTGTGATACAAAAGGCATGGCCTGGGCCTTTCAGATGTGCATCTGACCTCTGAGGATTAAGTTTCTTGGCAGCTTCTTTTTGGTGCTCCAAAGGAGCCTGCCTTCCCTGCTGCTGCTGTGGCTCTCTGCTGGCTCCTGGCAGCTGCTCTGTCCCAGAGCAAGGATGGAGAGAGACAGATGTCATCAACCCACACCACAGACACTCACAGGCTCCTTGAGGTTGGAAAAGACCTCTTCCCTCTCCAGGTAAGACCTCTGTCTCTTTCCAAGGCCTTCCTCTGGAACAAAGCGTTTTTCCTCAGGAAGAAAACAAATCCACGGACACCTCAAGCTCTTCTGTAAGGGACATAAACTTGTGAGGCAGGCATTTGAGAGCACACAGAGGAGGTTCTCTGAGAGAACTTGCACTGCTTAAGCTGTTGGGATTCCCTTTAGAAAGTGATGCTCATGAACCTGCTGAGCTCTACAGAACTGGACACCACCCATGGAAACCACAGCTCTGTTGTTATCCCCCTTTTCCAGGGTCTGACAAGGAGTGCAAATCCACATTTCCTTCAGTAGCTATCCTAGCACAAGGAAACCTTTCATCCCCATTTTCCTTTGCAGGTCTTTCCTAACCTCTTGCCTGAGTCTCTGGCGAGCACAGCCGTGGGATGCTTCTGTCCTCTTTCCTGGTGCATTCCTTCTCCTTCATTTTCCTTGCTCCTTGCAGCCATGAGCAGCTGGTGCAGGAGTTGATTTGGGGTAAAAACACACTACGAGGTCATTTTGTTGGGCGAGCAGTGAGGGCAGGCAGCTGGGGAGCAGCAGTGCAGGTGGCACTGGGGAGGCCTCGCTTTGCTGGCAGCCCCTGCGTGTTCAGCTTGCAGGTACCAGTGGTTTTGTGTCAAGCAGTAAATGAGAGGATGTTTACATGCAGCTGCCTGTGTGGCTACAGAGGAGAAGACAGTGGCAAACAGGATTTTCCAGGGGCAGCAGCTAGCAGAGAGGCTGGGAGCCCCTGCAGTTGTCAGGCAGGGCTGAGTGGCAGTTCTAATTACCAGTGCCTGCTCATCAGAAGCTACAAGCTGTCACAGCTCCTTGCCAATCACAGCACAAGTGACCTAGGGAGAGCATCAGCTGAAGGTGAGGGGACATGGCCAATCAACTCAGGGCCCTGCTGCACTAGCTTATTTTTAGGATTGTCCTGAAAAGAGATTCAGCCTGCATCATCCAACAGAAAATATACAGGATGATGATGACTGTAGATTTGGGTTCCTGCCCTCTGGGGCAATGAATTGCTAGTGCTTGGGATGTGATGTGCTGAAGGGACACAGCCTCTGGAGAGGAGGCTAGCAGGGCAGAGCATTCCATGCTCTCCTAATCACAGCATGCCAGAGCAAGCCTGCTCTTCATTTCCCTGCAGAAGGGATGCTTCATTGGCAAGGGAACCATGCTTTCTACCTGAGCTCTTCCTCACAAACAGGAGCTTTAAAGGCAGCACCTAAAGGTGAGCATGCAGCTGAGCCCTCCTCTTCTGATTTTTCACCTCCTTGCAGAGCCTTGTTCTTGAGCATGGTTTAGACAATACATGTGTCACAAGCAATGAGGAATCAAAGGAAGGAAGCACCCAGAAAAGGGAAGCTAACTAGACAGGTAAGGCCCTCATCAGCATCCCATTCTGCTCCCCAGCTGCACTAACAGTAATTGAGTCAGACACATGGATTTTTAAGTGCCTCCTAAAGAGGAAAGTTAGGGAGAGACACTGTGGAAAGGAAATTATACACTGAAATGTGGCAGTCTCAGTTTTGCATCTGCCAGCCTTCTTCTGTCAGAAGGCACAGCTGTTGGTTGTCCTTTCCTTCTAAACTTAGCAGGGGATGGTTGGAGCTCAAGACAAAGCAGTGCAGGAGGTGTGGGTGCAAGTCCCTCTGTGGAATCAAGGGGAAGCTTTAATTAGCTGTTCCTCTGGAGGGAGGGCTGTTGTATCTGTGTGGACAGCAGGGGACAGCAGGCAGGTGTGTGCCTGCCTCCTGTGCAGGGATGCACACCCTCAGGATGCTCCTCTTGCACCACTTAGGGCTTTTTGCCCCTCTAGTTTTGCTCTTTTGCCACTTGCATTTTGTCCTTCTTCAGGCAGCAAGTTTCCTGAGGGCCTGGAGGAGGAATGGAGGAGATGCAGTCTGTGGTTGTGCTGCTGCTGGAATGTGGTCTTTGTGCAGCTGCTGCTCAAGCCTGAAGGCACAGCTGGGGGATTGCAGAGCTGCACTGAGCAAGGCTCCTCTCCTCTCCAAGCCAGGAGGAGCCTGCAGCTTGCCAGGAGGGCAGGGAGAGTCCTCATGGTGCAAAGGGCTCCTGCTGTAGCCTTGGAGGACTCCAAGAGTCCCAGGCCTGGCGTGGGTTTGACCTATGAGAGACACAATTCCCTGCTGGAAGTCTTTCAGCTCAGAAAGGAGCAGTTGGCTTCTTCCAGCAGAGGAGCTGGGAGTGATGGAAAGGGAGATAACCAGGGGATGTAAGTTAGCTAGCACTACAGATCCAGCCTGGGCTTACCTCCTGGGTGAGCCTCAGCAGGGCATCAGATCTCCTGTGCACCAAGCAGGGGGATGCTGCTGGATGCTGAAGTGATGGATGAGCCATTGGCTGTGCAGGGGAGAGGGACCTGAAGGAAGAGAGGAAATGGGGATGTTGGTGTCATAGGCAGAGCATTTGGCTTGGCCTGCCTGCCAGATGATCTCCTTCCATCTGGGGAAGCTGAAGATGCTGAGAACAAGGAGAGAAGGAAGAGGACCTTATCCCAGTTAGATCCAGGCACAGGATGGAGTGGAATGAAGTACAGTCTTTCTGGAGAAATGATTGATGAAGCCTAGAGCTCATAACTCTTGGGGTAATTGTGTCACTTTTATCTGCAGGGTGGAGATCCCTACATGCCAGGCTGCATTCCTGCAGAGCATCTGAATCATTCTGATTGTCTCCACAAGCTGGAAATGAGAAACAGACTGGCAGGGAAGCTCCAATTCTCAAGGTGGAAAGAGCAGGGAATAGCCTGGGTTGGGGTTGTTTGTGGTTTAGATTAAAAGTGGCTGTTGCATTCTTTCAGGCAATAATGCCCTGGATTGTGATTCCTCTCTTTGAAGCAAGGCAAGGTCTCCTGGCTTTGGAAGAGAAGGCAGAGCACCTGAGGGAATGTTTGCTGTGTCTCTGCAGCCTGGCTGGCAGGAGGATTTCCTAGGCTCCAGAGGCTGCCAGCCACATCCTGCATGCCAAGAAGATTCCATAAATGTCTGCAAACAGATGGAATGCAACTTGGGAAGAATGAATGGGTGTTGGATTTTATGGACATTGTGGATTCCATCTGGCTGAAGTGACTAAGTGATCTAGTAGCAGACTTTTCCCTTGCTTGTGTGAGAGCTAGAAAGGCAGCTTGGGCTTTTCTTACTCACATGTTCCCTTGCTGCTGGATGCTCTCCTGATGAAGCTGATTCCTTATGAACAGGCTCTGCTGAGAGTCACTCTTTCCATGCTGATAAGTTCACAAGCAAGAATAACTAGGAGATTGGCAATGTGTTTCTTATTAGTTTTCATCCTTTTTGGCACTTTGGAGCATTTCTCGGGGTTCTTGCTATGAATATGGATGCAATATTCCAGAGAATGGGGAATAACAGCCCTTTCTTGTGGAGGGATAATAGTGACACTAGTAATAGTGACACTCTTTCCCCCCTTTTGGAAGCAAGGATATTTGTGTTTCATTTTAGGATCACAAGTTGCAGCCTAGCACAGAAATCACTGCAGGGTTTCACTTGGGCCTGGCCATGCAATGCTGTGTCAAAAGTGTGTTTGCTCAGGCCTTAATAGGACAAAACAGCACTGCCACTGCAATTCATTCCCCTCTAAATCTCTGCTCACTCTAACCCCATCACTCAGAGCAGGCTTGGGCCTTCTCCCTGCAGTGTGTGATTAGGATCTTCTGATGGCTGGCAGGAGCAGCCAGGGATGCTGCCAGCAGGAGCAGCCAGGGATGCTGCCAGCAGGGCTCTGGGTGTGCTTTTGGAGCATCTTTTGCTGGGATCCTGTCACAAGCTTGCCCTTGTAAGGCATTGAGGCAATTGGATTCTCTTCTGCCTTTACTGTCTCTGAAGCCTTTTTTTGTCCCCCTAAATGATTCAAACTGGTGTTATACAAATTTGGGCCTGGCAGCCACAGTTCAGTGTATATGATGCAGGGCAGAAGTGGCTGCAAGCATGCTTTTGGGGTTTCCTGAGAGCTGAAGTGTTTTGTTGTAGTCTGTTTCCTACTAAAAGTCCTGATGGAGACAATTCCCAAGCCAAGGAAAAGAGCTCCATCTAAAGAAGTTCTCTGGCCACAGCTAATGCACTAGGATCTGCCCTCCAAGAGCTGGAATTTCTCTGTGAGCCCTTCCAGTGAAAAGCAAGCTGCAGGAAAATGTGCTGTTTGTTTCCTTCCCCTTGTTGATGGCACCACTTGAATGTCACTGCTGATTTTCCTGCTCAGCAGAGCTCCTGCTGGCTTGGAGCTGAAGATGTCAGTGACAATCAAGAGGAGCTGCTGTGACAATAGGGTGGCAGAAGGTGAGGAATCTCTTCTCTGGAGCAAGGACATGCCTGTGTCTGTGTGTGTGAGAGAGAGGGAGATGGGCTTGTGTTTACAAGGTTCATTCAGAGCACAGCAGGCAGGAGTCACATTGCCATAGTCACCTGAACACAGAGAATGTGATTTTTCCAGCTGGTTCTCATGCCTGTAGAGATCAGAAGACATGGAAATACCTGCTGTAGCAGTGCTGTCAGAGAGGGCTGCACACGTGGAGTCAGGCTGGATTTTGGGGGAGGGCTGGGCTTTGCAGCTGCACAAGGCCTCAGAGCACTCCTCAGGGTGTCTTTCTTTGCTGAACTCAAGATGGGCTTCCCCCAAAGCTGGCATCTCTAAAGCTGCATGAGTTTTCCTCATTTGAGAGCCTCAGGGACTATTGGAATGTCTTTTCTGAATTCCAGGTTGTCTCCTGCCTGGAAAATGAGGAGCCAGAAAGTCCTCTCTGCCCTTTGCACTGAAAGGAGAGGAACTACCTGGGTGAGTGTTACCATCCAGATCCTGGGCTGCCTCACTGATGGGAGACAGCTATGGTGATGCTCATCATCCCTGCATCCTGGCTAGCCTGAGAGGCAAGAGGAGCCATCAGCAAATCCATCACACCAACCTGCCTGGCAGACAGAAGGGAACCTGCTGCTGAGATTCCAAGCTCAGCTCAAGCCTGAGGGGTGTGGAGGTGGTTGGGCATGGATCTGTGCATCACCTAGAGCTGCTGATGTGCTCTCTAATGGCTTCCATCAGCAGCCCAGGCTGGGCAAAGTTCATGTTCCACAGATGGACTGGCAATGGCACACACAGAGCTCTGCCTCTGCTGAACAGGTGCTGTGTGACTTGAGGCTTGCCAGCGAGCCACAAGAAGTTAGGTTTCTTGGTGAGAGCTGGAGTAGGCAAAGGAGATCAGTTGAGTTGCTGAAAAGGGAGAAAACAGCTCTTTTTGGTGTCTTTGGAAATGGTGAGCCGTGTGCTGAAGGGAGGTGGGAATACCACCCTCTTGTTAGTAAGGAATGGGTTGCAAACCATCCAAACCCCTGTACATGGAGTACTTGTGGGTGCCCAGCCAGTGGAGAAGGAGAACAATTGCTTTTCAGCTTGCTCCAAACCAAACCATTTCTTCTGACTGTGTTTATTCCTTTCTGAATGCTGAGGAAACCAAAAAGCATGGGGGATCCTGTCTGATGTCTGGGTGACACACACTTGTAGATGGAAGAATGAGAGCAGAGCATTCAGGCTGGAATTCCTTCAGCTCAGAGGGCTTGGGAACATTTGGATGGATACCCAGCAGCAGGCTGGATACACAGAATAGCTAACACTGTGACTCTGGGCATCACAGTGGTCCAGATCCAGCTCTTCTAGTTGCAAATCAGATTCTTTCTCTCTTTGCCCAGCTGTAGGGAAAGCTCCTTGGTCTGGAAGCAGCCTCAGGGAACAGAGCAGGCTGGCATCCTTAGCTTAAACCTTTCCCACACCACTGCTGGGTCTTGATCCTTTTGGCAGAAGGTTATCTGCATCCTGCTGAGCCCTTGGACCCAGTGGCCAAGGCACTAGTGGTTCTGCAAAAGAGATGACCCAGGGAGTGGGCAGGGATGGCAGAGCTGGAAGAGATGTTCACCC
>VWZO01007540.1:0-21942 GCA_013396975.1 Bucco capensis | reverse complement strand
ACATTCTGTGAGAGCTAAATCTGTCTCTCCTTCTCCAGGCTGCAGTAGTGAGCTATCTCCTGCAAACACAAGGCAGCAGGAGAGAGGGAGACAGGAAGGTTTCCAGAGAAGAGAACCACCCACCTGGAGGTGGGAAGAAAGGTTTACTTTGGACCTTCAAACATTAGAGGAACAAAAAGTAGCAGCACAGGGAGCAAACATCATCTTACCATTCTGCTGCTTTGCCACCCGCTGAGGGAACAGCACATTGTTCTCCAGCTGAACAATGCCTTGTTCCCACCACGTGGATTGGGAAAAGAATGTCAGCTTGCCTTGCCTTTATTATCAACTCTGTGCAGGGCAGAGATAACTGCACAGGCTGCTTGGTCCCTGAAAAGCAAAGAGGAATTTTGATCAAAAATTGGATTACAGGGCATTTCATTTCTCCTTCAGAATGGTTCTGATTTCCCCATTTACTCAGGAGGCCAAAAGAATTAACCAAATCCAAACTGTCATGCCTGAAAAGTGATGCTGAAAAGAAAAAAGAAAGACCCCCAAATGGCCAGAAAAAAAATATTATAACTGCAATGAAACATCTCCAAGTCAGATTAGCTTTAAATCTTCCTAAGAATGAAGATGTTTGGCAACCAAAGGCAAGTGATTCCATTAGCCTGATTCTCTACATTTAATTCTCAGTCTACCAACTTAATGGAATATTTTGGGGGGTTATCAGGGAGAGTTTTTTCTTGATGGATAATTTGGCTTAAAAAAGGAAGTCTACAATCAAGGTAATCACAGACTATTAAGGGCTCAGACAAGCCCCAATCAAAGTGTGTTCCAATGGGTTAAAAAGGAGATGATCAGAGCTGCCAAGCCCAAAATACAACCCAGACCTTCAGCCCATCCTGTGGCCAAAGGAATAGCACTCTCTAGACTTTAGCAGGCTCTAGGATGGAAAGTATTTCTATCCAAAAACAAAACTGGGGAAGCTATTCAGAGCAAACAGTGGCAAATTTAGCCTTTTTTTTTTCCCCCCTATTTGCAAATCATCCATGTAGGGACTTCAATTTTATTTGTCTGACAAATACTATATAT
Organism: Bucco capensis; assembly: GCA_013396975.1. NCBI lineage: Eukaryota > Metazoa > Chordata > Aves > Piciformes > Bucconidae > Bucco > Bucco capensis. Next base: position 20,868 of record VWZO01007540.1, on the reverse strand, counting down.
AGAAATATTTCAGCAGCCTGATCACCCTTGTGTTATCTAGGAGAGCTTGTGGGGTATGGCTGCTCCTCTAGGTTATGAGGCAATTGAGCCAGAGAGCAAAGATGCTAAAATAGCAGTGTAAACACAAAGAGCCCCTTGGTTTCAAAATGGTTGTGTTAGAACTACACATATATAGTTATATATATATATACAGAGAGAGAGAGATTCTATATATATAGTTCTATATATATTTGTGAGGGGATCAGTTGAAAATAAGGGGAAAATAAAGAGAATCAATTGGAAATCACAGAACATTCCTGGCTGGAAATGACCTCTCAGATCACCGAGTCCATTCAAGAGGAACATCTGCATTTTGGCCAAAACACTGCAGAAATCCTCCACGTTAAGCTTAGATACAGAGACCAATTCCACTTCAAGGCTCAAGGGCACAGAAACCTTTGAGAACATTTGCTACCCTGAGCCTAAGTTGTTCAGAATTTGTTTTCCTCAGCTCCCAGGTTTCACCTCTTGCTAGTGGAGGTAATGTGCATGCATCAGGAAAGCTCTGCCATTCACCTGAATGCCTGTCCAGATCCATCCCAGAGCACTCTCCCCTTGCTGTTGATGCCAAAAGGCAGAGCCAAGGCTCTCCACATCTCCCAGGATCAAAGCAGATTGCCCTACATCCCATAGTGGATACTGTGAAGGGTATCCAGACCTTCATCATGCCCAATGTGGACATTCAGGCAAGAGAAGAGTTGTTCTCTAATCATAAAGCAACTATTTATTACCTGTGAGCTATCTGATCCTCCAGACTGGGTCAGGGAGAGGCACCTATTGCCTAGGTCATGCTGACTCCTCTTCTCTCAATGTTTGCTTCTATTTCTCCCCAGGAAGAAAACTTTTCTTGCTGATGTGCCAGTCTCTTAGAAGGAAAAAAAAAACCCAAAACAAATAGGGAAAAAAAATTCCCCTTCTGCCCACATTCCCTTCCCAGTCTGGGAACCTCTATTGTCTTTTCTCTGGTAATAAATGATAATAATTAAAGGCAAATACACAATAATTAGTCACACTAGGTTTATCCATCTGGCATACCTGTATCTCATCACTGTGTCTTTGAAACAGATGACAAGCACCATATTGCACAACATCCTGCTAATGGGTCTGAGCAGGGGAAAAAGAAGGTAAAAGGGTTAGCAGAAAAAGGAAAATAAAGGTGGGGGAAGAGAAAGGAAAAGGAGGGATAAAAATCAGCAACAGGGACTGACAATATTCTCGACAGGAGGGGCTGACTGTCAGCTTAAAAACCACTTAGTGGCAGATGTGCTTTCAAGTGGGGGTTAGGAAAACACAGAAATATGCATCACTCTGCTTAAAGTAGCTCCTTCTTCAACTACCTGTGCCTGGCATAGCTAGTGGTGAAATAAGGCTCATTTCCTAGAAGATTTTTAGCTGGGTATAGGAAAACACACACACAAAAAAAGAGCTATTTTAAGAGTTTTGCCTAGCTACCTGCAAAGTTTTGGGATCAAATAAGAGAAGGATAAAATGGAGCAAGTCATCAGCTAGTTTGGTCTCCTCTTGCCTAGGCTGATGGATGCACTCCAGGAGTCTCTCCATGCCTGAGAGAAGGCAGAGTAAAACTAATCTAGCAAAGAAGAGATATTTTACTCCTTTCAAAAAGTTCTCATGCCAAGCTGGCACAATTTCTGAGAGCTTGTGAGGAGCAGAGATTTACTTGTAGAAATCCCCCCCCCACACCCCAGAGAGTGAATTTCAGTCAGGGCTTCAGATGCCAATGAAACCTTCAATGAAGCCTCAACTCTTTTCCAAGCAGACAGTAGAAATGTGGGGGCACAGAGAGTCACTTTTGGGGTTGTAAGGATTTTTCTGGTTGCAGTGATGTCATGCTCTGGAGCTGGGCCCAGCTCTGTTACCTAGCTGCAGAAAAACACAGAAAGCAAACAAAGGCACTGCCTAACTAAAGAGCTTGGACATAAGAAGAGCATCAAGTGATTTTGGATTGGCCTAAGGCTCATTTTCCTGAGCCTTGCATACCTGAAAAAGCTATCAGTTGACAGTCTCTAAAGACACTGTTTAAATTGTCTCTAATGTATTATGAGGTAAAAATACAGATTTATTGGTGATTTCTACTCATTCAGCCTTCAAGGCAAAATGATGCTTCAGAAACATCAAGCAGACTTGTATCTGACTGGGGTTTAGGTATCACCTCAGCCCTGTCCTTGCACTGAAGGTACTTGCTTTATAGCTCTTCCTGAGCTCACAGATGGCACAAGTCATAGGCTAACAGATGGAATTCCTGTGTTGGACATCCTGCTCTGAGGAAAAGAATAAGGATGAACTTGACCAAGCTTACCTGTACTCTAACAATGCATCCAGCTGTTGGTAGAAATGATACCAGCACATCTGTTCAGTACTTCTAGTGCATTAAGAGCTCTGAAAACACAGAAAGATGAAAACAATGGGAAGGAAAGTTTTATAGGTGATGCTCTACTAGCTTCTCCTCCTGAAATCTGTACCTGACTATCTTAACATAAGGAATGCATCATGAACTTTGAGGCTCTAGGATGTGGAGCTTACATGAAAATAGAGCAGAAGACTGGAGTTGGTTGTTAGTTCTTCCTAGGTAAATTAACTGGGAACAGCTTCCTGGATTTATTTTCTATACAAAGAGACCTCTTGTTTGTTTCTCTCTTCCTCTGGACAGTCCCTAGTGATGATTTTCACAGCTCTTCTGGCAGCAGCTCCTTGTTCTGCAGAGACTTAATTCAAGTGTACTTCCATGTGAAATTAGGCTATTGTATTTCTTTAATCCTCATGGTTAATTGCTGCTGACCAAGGGCTGGGACTGTCTGCATCTTCCTCCACAGAGCCCCAAGCTCTCCCCAGCCCAAGCTCCCCATTCCCTGAAGGAAATAGCTAGGCATCCTGCCCTGCTTGAACCCCTCATCTACTCAAGTGATGCATTTGAACTTTAACCTCTGCACAGCAATATTTACTCACCATGCCAGCATCTTGGAAAGATGAAAGGTGTGTTGGGATAGCTCAGGAGAGAGAAAAATACATGTTGCCAGTGGCTTTCTTCTCCCAGGCATCAGGTGAAAGTGTTTGATTTGAGTTCTTATGGAGCTCATGGGGTATTTCATATTTCTAGGCCAGTCTCTAGGTCTTTCCAAAGTTGGTTTTCATCTTGAGCTGAGCATTGTGTTGCTGTGGGAAAGGGTTTCTTTTCTTCTCTAGGAGCTGCAGCCAAATCACCTGCAAAGTTCAAGCCATAATTTCAAGGAAAACACAACTGCCAAGGATCATTTCTATCCAGATATGATCCAAACAAAGTGTAAAATGAAGTTCTGGCACTTGATGATTCGTGGGGAGGAGAAGGAATGGCTGTCAATAGTTTTCAGAGCATTTCCACAGTGAGATGAGTCTGTTTTCCAAAGAGAGTTGGGTCAATTGAACACAACATCAGGTTCCATGGATCCCACTGTGCCTTGAAATGGCTTGAGGAGAGTTACAGTGAGGGAAGAAAACTCAAATCCATGTCATTAAAGCCTCCACATGCTCTGATGCCAATGATTGATTGTATCAGGCACCAAGAATGAGCTCCCCAAAAGAGGTTTTTTTTTCCTGAGCTGCCCCAACAGACAAGCAACACCTAAAAGTCCAAGTCTGACTCAAGAGAGCCTAGTGACACTGTAGGAAGAGGGAAAAGGAGATTTCTGGCCCATCCCTGTAAGGATGGAATTGCATTTTCTGTCCTCCTCTGATATCTTGTTTAAATTCCTGTTGCTGCAATCCTCTCACATTGAGAAGCTTCAGAGTTAACCTGATTGTTTCAGATTGGTTGATTAAAACACTGCAATCCAGCAGTTCATAAATCAATTGTCTGGAGCACAGATTATAATCCAGAAAAGCTCTTCTCTGTTTTCTGCCAGCTCTGTATTTTATGCACTAGATAACCTAGACTTTCTTTCCATGTGAAATGATTCTTCTCTTTTCCTACTGTCCCACAGGGCTCTCTGCTGGCTCTTGTGCTTGTGAAACTCTGAATTGGCTTCTTCTTCTTAACCACCATGAGGAGGGAATTATTATTGCAATATCATCTCACTATCACTCTGATTTATCTACAGCCTGATCCCAAGAGCCCAGCTCTGCTCTCTGCCTGGGTTGGATGCATTGCTGCAGCTATTGCCTCAAAGCTGGGGACAGACAGACCATAGCTGTGCTCTTTCTTTGCAGTTAGACTCTCTGGATGCCAGTGGCATCCTAGGATGCATTAAGAGGAGCGTGGCCAGCAGAGCCAGAGAGGTTCTTCTCCCCTCTCCTGTGCCCTGGGGAGGCCTCCCCTGGAATGCTGTGTCCAGTTGTGGGCCCCTCAGCTCCACAAGGCTAGGGAGCTGCTGGAGAGAGTCCAGCCCAGGGCCAGCAAGATCCTGAAAGGAGTGGAGCATGTGCCCTAGGAGGACAGGCTGAGAGAGCTAGGTCTCTTCAGCCTGGACAAGAGGAGACCAAGGGCATCCAATGTTAGGACAAGAGGGAATGGGAGCAAGTTGGAGCACAGGAGGTTTAGTATTAACCTGAGGAGGAACTTGTTTGCAGTTCAGGTGCCAGAGCACTGGCCCAGGCTGCCCAGGAGCCTGTGGAGTCTCCTTGTCTGGAGCCATTGCAGAGCTGCCTGGACACATTGCTGTGTGAGCTGGTCTAGGTGATCCTGCTCTGGCAGGGGGGTTGCACTAGATGATCTTTCTAGGGCCCTTCCAACCCCTAACATTCTGTGAGTCTGTGATACTGTGGATGATGGGCTGCAGAGCTCCATCCTGGCCACTGCTTGGGAAGAGGATGATAGAATCCTAAACTTGTCAGGGTTGGAAGGGAGCTGTAAGCTCCTCTAGGTGCATGGGCAGGGACAGCTGGCACTAGAGCAGCTTGCTCCCAGCCCCAGCCAGCCTGGCCTGCAACACTGCCAGGGCTGGGGCTGCCACCACCTCTCTGGCCAACCTGGCACAGTGGCTCAGCACCCTCCTGGCCAACAACTTCTGCCTAACACCCATCTGAAATCTCCCCTCTTTAAATTTAGATCCATCCCCCTAGTCCTAGCACTGCCTGACATCCTAACAAGTCCTTCCCCAGCTCTCTTGGAGCCCCTGCAGATGCTGGAAGGTCACCAGAAGGTCTCCTGGGAGCCTTCTCTTCTCCAGACTGAACAATGCCAACTCCCTGAGCCTGTCCTCAGAGGAGAGGTGCTCCAGCCTCTGAGCATCCTCATGGCCCTGCTCTGGACACCTTCCAGCATGTCCAAGATATGAGAAACTCCTCACTAGGCAAAGATGGAATAGTGCATGCCCAGTGCAGGAGCTTTAGCCTAGTCCTTTGGGCACAGAGAACAGCTTCATGCTCAAAGGACAACATCTGGATGCTCTAGGTGGGGTTTGAGTACAATTATCCCAGGTGCTGCACGTGCACAACAGATAAGGCATGGACCATTCTGGGAGAGCTTCCTGCCTTGGGAAAATAGCACGTTCAGAAGGTACCTAGAATAACCAAAGATGTGCAAAAAAAAAATGAGTAATCTGCTTTTTGCTTCTTTTTCTCTGGACTAGGCTCAGTTTCTAGAGAGAAGAGAATTTGGAGGATTCTCTGTAGGGCTTCAATTTGAGCTCCATAGCTGTCACCTGAGCTATTCTGCAATCTGCTCTTACATATTCCTTCTTGTGAAGGTTTAGGAAATTTAGGGCATGAGCTCAGCATCTCAAATGAGCTTCCAGTTTGACCTGCATCCCCTCCTGAGTGTATCTCCTCAGATTCCCACTCCAGGTTGAGTTTCTTTATGAGTGCAATGCCTCCTCTCCTCAGTGGAATTGCTTCAAGTTGCACTAGGGGAGGTTTAGATTTGATATGAGGAGGAATTTCTTTATGGAAAGGGTGGTTAAGTCTTGGAATAGACTGCCCAGAGAGGTGCTGGAGTCACCATCCCTGCAGGGGTTGAAGAAACATTGAGCTGCTCTCCTTAGGGCCATGGCTTAGTGGCATGGGAGTGCTAGGGATGGTTGGGATTGATGAGCTTAGAGGTCTCTGCCAACCTTAATGATTCTGTGAGAAATGCAGAGGGCCTAAAGTAAAGAAAGAGGTGAAAAAAAAAACACCAAACAAACAAACCCAAAAAGCCCAGTGACTATTAGAATGGGTAGAAACTTCAGCTCCATTATCACTCCCCTTCATCTGCTCTAAACCCCCTCACTGCAGGAGTTGTCATGGTGATACAGGTTTGACCTCTCACTTTTTTTCCTCTTCCAGGAGCTAAAAAGGTAAAAAAAATGAGCCATTCTGCCTCAGATGAAAATCAACCTCCCTCCTTCAGCAAAGGATGCTGAAGGACTTGGTCAAACCTGAAGATGACACAGAGCTAAATCAGGAAACCAGGAGCAGGCACCAAGGAGCATCAGTGGGATGTGGCAGTAACCATGGTGGCTGGAGCTTGGCAGGAGAAGGCCATGCCCAACATACCTGGAATTCACCACGTGTCACCTCACACATTTCCTCTGTCTCCTTGCTCAGGGTAGGCTTTGGGTTTGTGGCAGCTTTAGGGTAGAAAAATCCAATTATTGATTGATCTGTGCAGCAGCCTCCTAAGGAATTATTAGCAGCAGGAGCAGAAAGGGTAAAACCATCTATTTACATTAATATCCTTGAGAGTTGGGCTTTAGCAAACCTGCTGTTTGGCAGTAAAGCACTGCCATCATCTCCTGGTCCCTGGATAAAGCTGGTGATGCACATGGAGATGCTTGTGTTTGGAGAAGGGGGTGGCTTAATTTATTGGGATAGAGCCCCTTGTCTGGACTATGAGCCCAAGTAATCTCCTCCTGTCAATTACCTTTGAATCTAAGTCCTCTGCTTTGATAAGCAAATCCTTCCCTACTTGCTCATTCCTCACTCCACACAGTGCCAGGCTAGTGTGACATGGGAAGCCAGCAGGACTTCCAATCCAGTCCAATCCAGTCCAATCCAGTCCAATCCAGTCCAATCCAGTCCAATCCAGTCCAATCCAGCCCAATCCAGCCCAATCCAGCCCAATCCAGCCCAATCCAGCCCAATCCAGCCCAATGACAAGTTGTCCTTCAAGGCAACAGTGGAAGGACCTGTGATGCCAATTCCCTGACCTTTAGTAGGGCTCCATCAAATCTCTGCCTGCAAGAAAGTCTCTCCCACTTCTAGCTAAGACAGAGCTACTCAATTTGACAGAATAAAAAAAGCCTGAGGCATATATATATATAAATACACACATGCATATAGATATATTTTGTATGTGTGTGAGTAGATATGTATTTATATATATATATATATATATGCACACCTTATATATATAAAGTGCCAGCCATCAAATGCTACTAAACTGCAGCTGAAGTCTGGAGCCATCTGAAGTTCAAGTGTTCCTCATCATTTTAGTATTAAAGATTCTGAGAATCAGTGTTTTTAGACCCATGTGCCAACACAGAAGTTCTTCATGGCACCAGACAGCAAGTGTTGTTAAGGCTTGGCCCAGGGAGGTGCTGGAGTCACCATCCCTGCAGGGGTTGAAGAAACATTGAGCTGCTCTCCTTAGGACCATGGCTTAGTGGGATGGGAGTGCTAGGAATGGTTGGACTGGATGAGCTTAGAGGTCTCTGCCAACCTTCATGGTTCTGTGATTCTGAGTGCAGCTCATCTCCACAGTTATCCTCAGAGCAGGGATGAACTCTCTGGAAACACTTCCTTCACACATCCTTCCTTTTCTCTCCTTTCAGATAAGTCTTTAGTGAAATAGATTCACCAGATGGGGTCTGCTGGGCCTTCCCTTCACCCTGTGTGCACTCACTCTGGTGTCTGACCATCTGTCTCCAAGGTTTTGTGCACTAACCCCTGAGCTATTTCAGCAGGGTCAAGGTACTGCTGTCTTCCATGTGCATCAGAAGCATGGCTGTGCTGAACACTGAATTGCTCCAGGCTTCAGAACAACACTCAGACCTAGCCATGGGACCACACTGACCTTCTAGACCTTCACTTTTGCTGCCTTGCAAACCACCAGCACTCCCTGAGGCACCNGGCCCACAACTGGACACAGCATTCCAGGGGAGGCCTCCCCAGGGCACAGGAGAGGGGAGAAGAACCTCTCTGGCTCTGCTGGCCACGCTCCTCTTAATGCACCCTAGGATGCCATAAGTTCACCAGCTCAACTTCAAGTGTGTTGAGAGAGGAAGAATGTGGGCAAACTCCTGCCACGACTTACCTTTCTCCTTTAGCAACTTCCCTGCTTCTCACAGACCTTCCTCTCCTCTTCACGCACAGCAGTAGCCTGGGATGTCCTTGTCATATTCCCCTTGGAAAGCAAAACCTCCTCCAACTCCAGCAGGGAGCATTACCCCAGAAGTCCCCACGACCTCTTCATTCCTTCAGCAGAGTCTCATCATGAAGGGACACAGCAGATTGCTTCTGGAGCTCTCAGCTAGTAAGCCACTGATGCCCTGAGTTATGAAGACAGATGGTATTTAGTGCCAAGGCTTCAAGAGTACCTTGTGGAAGGGCATTCCACAGGTTAATTACACCTGTAAAGCTCTTTCCTTTACATTGGAGCCCAGCAAGGCTGGTTTGCCTCTCTAAAAGATGGCTCTCAGATAACATGCAAGCCATTTCTCTAGCACAGGCAGGCATTTTCTAAAATTAAGGAAAAAACACCCTAATATTATCACAGACATAGTCCTTTTGTCTTAATTTCAGCCCTAGCAGAAGCAAATCCAGCTCTATTTAGACGTGCTTTAGGGATTGGGGGTGAGAGGGATTGAAGTCTATAGTGCCCTAATCCCATTGTTTTCCTACTGTAATACTCTGGAAATAAGATAGCAGAGAGATGTTAGGAAGGACCTAACTTCTGTGTGTTTATGATTCCTACATTCAAGCCTGAAATGCAAATGATAAAGATTTTCCCTACCACCACTAACCACTTCTTCTCTCTCTGTTATCCTGTATTTTTCACAGCCTGGAAGATGGAAGTCATAAGATAAGTGACTTCCAGCAGAATGCTAGAGCTGTAATGTAAACTAGGAAGATTAAATCCATAATAATAATAATAATAATCATAATACATCCCCCAGAGAAAAGTTGTGCTTTTCCCTTTGAAATACACTAGTTATCAGCTAGTCCTATTCCTAGGCCATTCAAACACAGGCTGTTCCCTAAGCCCTGATGCAGCTCTAACTGGACTCAAGCTTGGAGCTAAAAGAGAACATATTTTACAAAGTGGTGCAATGTAAAACTGTCATCTAAACATCTCCTTACTAGTTCTCTCTAGGGTTTTCTCCAGAGATCCCTGCTTCTTCTTTATAGCATCATCATTTATGTCTTGGTTTATTAGTGGAATGAATTTGTCAGTTACTGTCTTCCCCACTATCCAGCTCTTGTCCCAGCTCTCTCCAAGCTTGGCTTGGATACAATGGGGAGTGCTCCTGCTAAAGCCTTTTCAACAGGAGACATTCAGTGTGCTGCAGGGTGAGAAGGTCACTCCTGGAGCTGCATCAGCTGCCTTAAAAAGCCAGGAATCACTGACAGGACCAGGAAACAGCCACCAGGCTTGTGGGGATGGTCACATTCTACTCTCCAGAAGTGGCATTGCCAAGGTGGGAGGAAAGTTGGCAAGCAAGTTATGGAGCAGGCAGGGTGCCCTTCAGACACACACACACAGACCCAGCCCAGCTCTGGGACTGGAGAAGATGCCTGATGAGCTTTCCCAGGACAGATGGTCATGCTGTAGCTCTGCACAACAAACTCCAGCAGGTTTTCTGGGCTAGGCTATAAGGTGCTGCCACAATGCTGGAAGCAGCTTTTAAGCCAAAAAAAAACCCAAACCCTGAGGTGGTTGTCAAATGCAAGGACTCACCTCCTGATTCCACTCCTCTAATTCACCAGTTGAACTCCTACACAGCCTGGACACATCCTGCAGATTCTGTGTCCTTCAAAAATGCCAAAGTTTATTTCCTCCTGTTCTTTTCCTTCTAACTCACATCTGCTTTCAAGGCTGCCAGGATACTCAAGGCTGACTTTGAGTTCTACCAGAGATTTCTCTATGATTTTGAAGTAAAAGCACTTAGGACCTGGCCAGCTAAGGAAAAGAGTGACTCACAAACTCTTGCCCAGAGTTGCAGTGGATTTAGCTCCTCAGCAGAGCTCCCCATGAAGCTGCTCCTCTCCTCTGAGGATGAACAACTTGCTGGGGGTTCAGATGTTGTTGCTAACTCTTTCTCCATGGCCAATAGGAGATAATTTAAGGCAGTTTCATCTTTTTTTTTCTTTGCCACTCCACAGGATGAGTTCGTGCAGGTTGGTTAGCAGCCAGTAAATTCACACCCTAATTTACTCTCTCCTAATTTCCCCCAGCTTTTAATTTCACACTGTCTCACTTTCCTCATCTGTAAAAGAGAGATAATAAATACTTCCTTTTCTCTGGCAGGAGTGCTGGAGATCCTTCAGCAGTAAACAGAAAAGCAGCCATTTGAAAACAGTTACTTCCAGAAACTGTGTTTTCAGTGTAAGAAGTTATTTTGTGCCTGATCCTCTACCCCAGCAGCGTGAGACTGGTGATGGGAGCACAGAAAAACTGAAGCATAAATAACCTAACTAATGCCAAAAATAACCAGGATGTCCACCACAATAATATTTATACCCAACTGCAATTAGTTTTAAACCTTTCTGTTCCAATCCACCTGTGATTCCTTTTTAAAGAGAAAGAAACTCAAATGCTGTATCTGCAGTAAAGAGGCACTAGGCTGTTTCAAAAGCAACAACACATGTCAGGAAGGCCTAAACCTTGTATTAACTTGGGAGACCCTAAACATATTTTTTTGGACCAAGTGATGCATGATCAGACCCAGAAAAGAGTGTGGTTTTTATTTCAGCTTTTTCTAGACTGCAATAGCCCAAGGGTATGTGCTATAAAGTGCAGGAGTTGGAGGAGAGCTGTTTTTAAGAGGAGCAGAGCTAGGTTTCTGCTTCTGATTGGAATGTTTGGTTTAAACTTTTCTTTTAGGGGAACCATTTCAAACCCAGTCACCATTTCAAAGCTTTACATTGCTATATTTCTATTGCAATCCCCCCCCTACCTCCCTGAGAATTGTCTTATTCTTTCTGGTCCAGCTGGAAGCATCAAGAAAGGAAAATTTGCCTTTAAAAATGATTCTTCATGCTGAAATTAAGAGTATGATACTCAAATCTAAAGACTGCTGAGGTCAGGAAGGAAAAGGAGAATCAGGAACTTTTTTTTCATTAGTACCCACAGACTGGAAATTCTGATTAACATATAAAAAGAAAACACGTGAAACTTGTATATATGGATATAAGACTTTTTTTCCCCCCTCAGCTGCTGAAGACAACTTAGATCTGCTCCTGCTCGACTAACAAAGCAGTTTAAATTGAAAAGCTTTCCATTTCTTCCTTTCCCCCCCCTCATTTCAGGTACTTCGAAGTGCTACTTGGCAGAGGCAGAGAGCACAGCTAATTCCAATCATCGCTTGCCTCCCTGAGCGAGCTGCACCACAGTGCAAGTCAGCTCTGCTCCATACCATGGTATTTAACTGCCCTCCACTGGATGTCAGAAGCTAAGGCAGGGTTTTTTTTCCTCAACCACAGAAATCCCTGTGAAAAATACAAAGAGAGTAGGAATTTGAGTTGTACTTTGCTTCATTTCTCTGTTCTCTTGCCTCTCCGCAACGCAAGGTTAGCACGACTGGGGTTAAATAAGTCTGAGAAAACACAACTGCCAAGAAAATCAGCTTTATCCTTTAGCCACAGCCTTTAAATCCAATGATTCTGAAGAGTAAATATGAAGAGAAAGGAAGAAAGAGGGAAAGAAGAGAAGGAACACTATGTTTGGAGGATACACAGCTTGCTTTCATCCAGTTTAGGATGAGTTAGGGTCCTTAGATCACACTAAAAAGCACATAGCTCCTTCATTGTGCTTATTTAAAAGCTCATTTCTCAAAAGCTCATCCCTTTAAAGAAGAAAAAAGTTCACAGAATGGTTTGGAAGGGACCTCTGGAGGTCATCTAGTCCAACCCCCCCTGCAGTGGGCAGGGACATCCCCAACTTAAGTTGTCTCTTAAGTGTTCCCTGCAATAGCTCTAGCAGCAGCAGCAAAGAGGCTAGACCCAGCCAAAGAGCTTCTCCATCTGCCCAACATTTTGATGCCTCAGCTGACTTGAATTAGGAGAGAATAACTTGGAAGATGTTTTGCAGTCCATCCAAGTGAAGAGAGTCCTCTGAAGCACTGACTTATATTGCTCAAGCCCATGCAGGGAGCTCCTGGTTATACTGCTTGATGGCTTTATTAGAAACACAGCAGTGGCTCTGTGTGATCTGAAAACCATCCCAGGGCAGAGCTGCAACACCTGACCTCCTGCTGCAAGGAACAGACATCTTTTGGGCACCAAGGGGAAAAAGAAACACCCAAACCTCTCAACTAGCTGAGAGCACTTCCCCATTCCCCATACCATGCCCTTTTCCCCTCCAAGAGAGGCACACCTCCCATGCAACACATGTTGGAGTGAACTTTTGCTCCTCAGAAAATGGGATGACACACTTTTTGCTGTGGGTGGGTGAGGGTGCTGCTGTCTTCCAACGGTGCCCTCAGAGTGAGCTCTTCTCTTCTGGTGAGGCCCTTGATGGCTCAGATGTGCAGCTCTCCATCACTCCGAGGGAAAGAAGGGCTGGAAAGTTGGGTAGGCAAATCTTTCAGTGCTTTCCCTCCTGCAGGAGCCTGACTTCTGCTTCTGCCAACGTCACGTAGATGAACCCTCACCAACCTGAAGGTTTAGTTTGCCTGGTTAAAGACTGCAGGCTTTGACCTTTGGAAGCTCCTGCTAAGTCCTTGCAGTTCTGATTCTGAGTTTAAGCTTTGGCCTAGAATAACAATAACGGTGAGGGAAGCAGGAGGTTAGGAGCAGGGTGAAATGATACCTGCTCTTTGCCAGCAAGACACAACTTCTGTCCTCGTTTCCCTTTAAATAACTAGATAAAGATGCTCAAACGACCCATCTGAGCTGCAGTAATGAAAATGATGGGCACATTAATTTGTAGGGGGGTCAGTGAGTCTCCCCAGCTCGATGCTTTTCAAACAGAGAGCCCAGCCAGCCCATAAAGCATTTATTTTTCATAATTTATGAAGCATTACATATTGTGAGCCCACAATGCCAGCTGACGTAAGAGGCAATAAATTTGCAATAACAAAAACGTTTCTCATGCATTTTCCCTCCTGATGTGACAATGTGGGACATAAATTTGAACAGAAAGTTGCCTTAGAAGACAAAAAGCAAGGCAAAAAAGAAAAGAATGCTCTTAAATCAAGAAAGTGCCTCTAGTCCACCAATCATTTACTGAACCATCCCCCCCCCACACACACACTCAGCTCGCTGAAGCTTCTTGTTCCTCCTGCTTCAAAGTGGGATGGGAAAGCTGCTGTGTGGGTCCCTTGTGCCCCACACCACCCCCCCCAGTGTGGGCAGCTTGTGGTGTGAGAGCTCTGCTTGTTGCCTGGCCCTCCTCAGCCAGCCAAGAGCCACACTGCTGCCACAGCTGCTCACTCCTGTGTGCTGGGCAAGACCTACTGAGCAATGACAGGCAGTGGGGCAAAGAAATCAATAGCCTGGAAAGGCAATTTTCCTCTGTACCAATTATCATCCCTGTGTTCCCAGGAAGATACTCTTTACACTTTTGAAGGTAACTTTCTGGTGCTAATTTAGTAGGTGTGCAGATATCTAGTTGCAGGATTATACTACAGAGCATACTGAAAACTCACCTGTGTGGCTGATAAATCCTCATCTGACAAGAAGAGACCAAGGTTGATGCTCTCAGCATCTGTAAAATTGCCAAGTGACTTCCACCAAGCAGCAAGTGCTTGGCACTGCTTGGTTTCATTTGGTCTTGTGCACCAAAGGAAAGTCTCCTTCAAAACAATGCTGCCATCCAAGGGAAGGGGTGGGGGGAAAGATGTGGAAGTTGTTTGAATAGATGATGCAGAGCAGGAGTGAAGGATAGAAGAGGATAAAGCAGTTCAGGGTTTTTTGCTTGGTGTCAGTGCTCTGGTTGCCCTGTGGTTTAGAAACAAACCCAAAAGTATAAATAGTGGGAAGAGTGCTTTGCAATGAAAGAATCACACAGAATCATTAAGGTTAGAAGAGACCTCTAAGCTTATCCAGTCCAACCATCCCTCTCACTCCCATCCCACTAACCCATGGAGAGCATCTCAATGGTTCTTAAACCCCTCCTAAGAACGAACCTTGTATTTGTGGGGCTTGATTAAACTACACCAATGGCCCAAATAAGAAAGGAAAAAACCCTTAGTAATCTATATTAACATTTCCTACAGGCATGATGTGAAGTTCAGGGTGTTGGAAGCTAGTTTCTCCAGGGCAGACAGCAGACATCCAGCAGAGCTGTGCATGCAGGGACATCTACTGGCAGAAGAGCCAGAGCTGCCCTTGCCTGAGTGCAAGGAGCCTGGCTTGGCACACAAAGAAAACCATCACTGCCAGGGACACCAAAAGCTTTTGGCTGATCCAGTAGGGAGGAATGTGGATGGAAAAGGGAGAGAAAGACATGAACTTGTCTCAAGGGTAAAATCAAACTTCTATACAACATATCCCAGAATGGGATGTTCTCAGCCGAGCAAAACCATGCCAGGCATGTGAGGACTTATTGCCTTTCCAACATTATTCCCACTCCCCTCCTCTCTCCTGCTGATTTCAACCCTGGGCACAAAAGCAGCAAGCCTCAGGTAGAGAGCTAGCCTCACTACAAAGTTATCCTGCATTAGCCTTGGGTATGGCAATGAGATTTAGCTCTTGCCCTCCTTCTCTCTCAGCACTTCAGGCAAGCAGACAAAACACTGTCAGAAGTAAAAGGCTCCTTGCCTCCTCTCTGCCCTTTAATAAAACCACAGGAGACAAGACAGATTTAATCCTTCCTGGAAAGATATGTACTCCAAACTGATCAGATGGGGTCAGGCTGGTTCCTGCTCTCAAATGTAAAGCACTGCCTCCCCTTCTCAAGACAAGGGAAGGATCACAAACCAGGCAAGTCTTCCTGTGAAAAGCTACTCAGAAGTGTTTGTTTTTGTCATCTCCAAATCAAGACAACTTTCTCAAGTCCCTGTAGGAGTCCTGCTTCTCTAACTCAGAAATGGAAAGAAGTGTCTGTCCCCCCCACCCCCATCCATGTCTTCTTCTCCACATACTGTTTTCTGCCTTCAGGGTATCTGTTCTATACTTCATCAAAATCCATCTGGTTATTTCACTTACCAGAACTGTAAGATCATAAGGAAAAAAAAAATATATAAAAACATTTAAAAAGGACCTGCTAAGGTTTCTAGGCCAACCTCCTGCTTGAAGCTGCAATAACATCAACACTACTAGATCAGACTAGGGGTGATTTCATGTAGATGATCCCTGAAAGTCACCAAGGAGAGAAATCCCACTGCTTCCCCCAGTGATATGTCCTAGTCTTGTACTGCACTCCAGGTGAAGAAGTTGAGTTGTAGTTTTAAACATAAAGAAATGAAATGAGGCTTGAAATGAAGCAGTTCCCTTTAGGAGCTAAACAGGGTCCAGCAACAGGCTTGGAGATTCTAGTAGCTCTCTTAGATCTTTCTCTACTCCTATCCAATGTCTCAAGCAGGACACAGAGACTCTGCTGCACAGGTGAATCTTGAATGTATTTTGATGTTTTGATCCTCAAGATTGAGGTTAAGATAGGTTAGATCTGTCCCAGAGAGTTTGGATGCATACTTAGGGCCATGGGTTAGTGGTATGGGAATGATAGATATGATTGGACTGGATGAGCTTAGAGCTCTCTTCCAACCTTAATCATTCTGTGGGCAATGAGATATAGTCCTAAAAATGAGATTCCTATAAATACCATGGACATAAGCTATCTTTAATTGCCATTTCAGTGTCTTCCATCTCAAATCCACTCACCTTCCCTTTGGTTTCACAGCAGCTTCAGTATTTTTGCAGGCTCTTCCCAACAGATCCAGGCAAGTGATTCTACAGAGGTAAACCAACTCCAAAGTCTTTCACTCAGAAGACATGATGAAGATCAGAAAATGATAGGTATGAATCTACTTCCAGTGCTAAACTTCATTAAAATCATTTCATCTGCTTTTATATTGTTATTTTCTTTATTTCCTCCAGTATTACACAACATCTGAAAGATAAAAGAGGGAAACCATTTAGTTACTTTAAATACTTCCCTCAAGTTCTCATTCTGACTCCATGAAATGCATGCACTGTGCTAAAAAATGCACAAGGGGGGAAAAAAATCCCAGGGATATAGTTAAGAGATTGTGAGAAGAAAAAAAAAAAACAAACAACCACCAACCAGAAAACAAGAACAGATCATGGAAGAAGTGTCTAAAAAAAATGAGAAACAACAACAGAAAAGCTCTGAGCTCTAGCACAGTAGGAGAAAAATAAATATACCACCTAATTGATTGCAGGGAGAGTTCTGAAGAGAATGTCTGGTGAAATAAATATAATGCTCATGAGGACAAGAGATCTCATTCATATCCAATCTGTCTTGTGTAAAAGACTAGGCAATAATGTCCAAGTCACTGCAAGATCTCCCAGCTCGGCTGAAGATTGCTCTGTAGAAATAATAACAAGCCACAGGAAAAAAAAAGGCACAGTGTAAGTACAGGTGGGAAAGGGAGACAAACTCAGAGCAATANTTTAAGAGCCAGGGAGATGTTGCATTGGGGAGCATCATTTAGCAGGTTGCTAGGGCTAGGACAAAGGCTGCACTCATGATCTTCAAGGTCTCTTCCAGCTGGAACTGTTCTAGGATTCTATACTGAGATTGCTTGCAAAGGAAAGGCATGATAGATGTCCTTCTCCATCTCCCAGACCACTTGTTTTGTGGCAGTGAGGAGCTGCTGGAGCACCCAGGCTGACAGCTTCCTCCTGTCTGTACAGACATGGACAAGCTGGAGACTTAGTGATGGATCCAGAGGCAGGCCTCTTCAACTCCATAGTATGTTCCTCATAGAGTTGTCAGGGTTGGAAGGGAGCTGTAAGCTCCTCTAGGTGCATGGGCAGGGACAGCTGGCACTAGAGCAGCTTGCTCCCAGCCCCAGCCAGCCTGGCCTGCAACACTGCCAGGGCTGGGGCTGCCACCACCTCGCTGGGCAACCTGGCACAGTGGCTCAGCACCCTCCTGGCCAACAACTTCTGCCTAACACCCAACCTCAATCTCCACTCCTCTACTTTGGATCCATAATGTCCAAGTCCTAGGAAACATCAAGTGCCCTTTGATGCCATCACTGAATCACTGGTAGAAGAGTAGAGAGTTTGATGTCAAGCAGATCAAGGGCTTGGCAACTCAACACTTAGATAAATGAGAAGGATATATATTTGCCATCCAGTAGCTGCAGCTAACTCAGAGGATAATCCTTAGTGTGTGTCCACATGATCTCCTAGGAAGGCTGAGGGGATTTGTAGTTGTGGCCAAACAAGAGTAAGACAACCCTTGATGTGCAAAGGACTGTTAGCCACATTAGGAGAGCTCTCCAAGCCATCCTTGGGAGAGCTTGGGCAGCACAAGAACAGCAAGGCACAGAACCCAGACCTTTTGTTTACACAGCTCTACATTTTTTTTTAATCTAAATGTGGAGTTTTGGCTACTGTGATCTTTTTGGGTTTTTTTTTTCTCCAGGGTATGAGTTGTGGGTGGCTATTTTTGTAGAGGATAAAGCATATCTAAAATGATACAGACTGTTGCTAGAGCCAGAAAGATGTCACAATGTCAGAATGGTGAGGAGAAAGAGGAAAAAAAACCAAACAACTAAGCATTTTAAAGACTTAAAAGAAATTGAGAACAAACAACATCACCAACTAGGTGAAGTCAATGGAATTAAAGCATTACCTCCAGACATTAAACTTCTCAGCCTGACTCACAGAATCACAAAGGTTGGAAGAGATCTCTAAGCTCATCAAGCCCAAGCATCCCTAGCACTCCCATACCACTAAACCATGCCCCTAAGGAGAGCATCCCAATGTTTCTTAAACACCTAAGCCTCCTGTTATCATGGAATTATAGGAGAGAAAGAATAAGTATTCCTGAGGTCTTGTCATCAAAAAGGTGTTTCTGCCTTTTACTCCTACCAAAAAATTCCCACCACCACCTTAGACAAGTGACAGAAAAGCAGACTGAAGAACCAAAAAAACACAGCAGAAAAAGGGGAGGGGGGCAAAAAAAAAAGCAAAATAGCATTCATTTTTACCATCCTGCTTTTTTTCAGACTGACTTCACACTTTGAGAGAGCTCTGTGATGACAATACAAACAGTAGCTCATTTCTCCATCAAATTCCACCCACATCAGTGTGTCACACTTGTGCCTGAGGAGCAGGAAAGGGTGCTGATGGGCTGTTAGATATCCAGGGGCATGCAGACAGGAAAACACAGGTACTGCAAGCCCCTTATCAAGGTTTCTTGTCCCTGCTTTTGCCCTAGTTATGGGGCTGGACCAGCAGAAAAGGAGGTTATCCTTAAGTTTTTAAGTTTTTCTCACCAATAGCACATACTTTTAAAAGCTCAAGGGGTAAAGATGTAAACACTTACATATTTAATGATGCTTTCTGCAATCAATCCAGTAACTGGGATGATTTCTGGTTTGACAAGAGGTAAACTAAAGGCTAACTTACCTGATCTGTCCCCAGCCTCCTAGGATGAGTCCCCTGGGACTGAGCTCTGAGTCCCATTCCCCTTGCACAGCTACCACATTGCTCATCTTCAGGGCATGATCACCACATCATAGAATCCTACAATTGTCAGGGTTGGAAAGGACAGGGGGGGTTGGACCTAGAGGAGCTTTCAGGTCCCTTCCAACCCTGCTAATTCTGTGATTCTATATGAGTTTATTCCCAGATCTTCATTCGTGAAGCCTAGCCATGATGAGATGAGTTTATGCACACTCCTTTTCCCTTGAGTTTAACAAAGAAATGACAACCCCAGTCACTAGCAAACTTCCAAATTGTCTTCCTTCCCTTTTTTTTTTTCCTTTTCTTTCCTCCTTGATCAAAAAGACTTTCAGCATGATGTCCTGCAGGCAGATGAAAGCCAAGTTTGATGTTCCGAAGTGCTAAAACTTCTCTGCTTTGACCTGCACCACTGAGATGAAGGAGAAGTTTGTCTTTAGCAATTAACATGACAAATAACTGTGAATGGGAACTTGCTGTTCTGAATGACAGCGTTGTGTTCTGCTGCAGGGTGACAATCCCAGGGCCAGCATCCTGAGGAGCTCTGCTTTGACACTTTTACAAGCTCAGGAATCACTGTCTCTCACCTGATGGAGGCAAGAAGAGACGTTGCTCTCCTACAAGAGCACAGCACTTTTGCATGCATGCTTGCCACAACCTGCAAGATATCATGGAGGGGAGTGTGGCAAGAGTTGATTACCCAGAAAAACACTAATCACTGCTGGCTAGATTAAAGGTATTTCTTGAGCCTTGCCTTTCATGCTGACAGTTCTGCTATAATCATTCCCAGCATACTACTCTGCTCTGTCAGTGTTCATCTGTTGCCAATTGCCTTGTAGTTACTTTAGGAGCCTGTTAGTTGAGGACTCTTCTTTTGTTCTTTGTTTTTACAGCCTTCAAACACCAGAGATCCTATGAGTGGGGTCCTGAGTCCTTTGGGGCACCTAAGAAAGAGTTGTTAGCATTGGAATAGCCAAACTATGCTCTGCAGGATTGGGAAGCCAAGAGAACTGAGATTAGCTCATTGCTATGGAGTGGTTTTCATGCAACAGACCATGGAGGTTTTGCTTTGTTTTCTTGTGGGTTGGCTTTGTGTTTTGTTGGTTTTAATTACAGAATAGAAATGCATTGCATTTAATCACCAACTTGATAGTAGCTATCTCCAGCAGAGAGTCCTAAAACTTACCAAGCCATAGAAATTGGGTGAAGCTGTGCTATCAGTGAGGAGGGGGCCTTGTACTCCTGTCTGTGCAAGGCATTTGTGTCTTCAAACATCTCATTTTTGCCTTTGCTCACCAAAACCAGCCTTATCTCCAGGAGCTACTCTGCAGGAGGCCAGCATCATCCTTCTTGCCCTTTTCAGTTGCCTCATACCTGGTGGAAAGCAAGCAGCTCCTGAAATCCTGCCCCAGGATGCAGCAGCATCTAGGATGAGAGCAGAATCTCCCTTGAACTTCCCCAATGAAAACATCATCCCCAGGACCAAAATAACAATGCAAGAGAAAAAACACTGGAAGCTGTTCTCCCTAGGAACTGATGTGACTTCAGGGTTCAGCAAAGCCAGTGCCTTGTTCTCCTCTTCCCCCTTGTTCCTCTTCAGCCTCACCCATGGCACCCATCAATCAATCAGTCACAAAGCCTCTCTAGCAACACAGGGCTCTGCAGTTGAGGCAATCTGCTTGTCCATGTGTTGTTGAGGCTCTCTGGGAACAGAGAGACTTGGAATGGCTTGTGGGCTCTTACAAACAGCAACAGGGAGGCTGCACGACTGCCTGACATCACTGTAAGACAAAAAATGACAAAGGTTCTTCTTTCCCTTGAGCCTGACAGCCTTAGAACTCAGCTAGACTTTCACACACAGTGCCAGGCCTGAGCAAAGCTGCCTTGGAAAGATGTTGCGGTTGGGGTTTTTTTTCCTCTTGCTTATTTGCTAGACATCCTTGATGCTAAGCAAATTTGCAGCAGGGTTGCTGTAAGCATCACAGGCCTGCATAGGGTGATGGCCAAGGATTCCCCTTCCAATGGAAGCTACAGAGCTTGGAATTTAGTGTGAGGCCTGACAAAATACACACTTACATTATAGACATTATAATATAT
>VWZO01007537.1:0-13259 GCA_013396975.1 Bucco capensis | reverse complement strand
CCCAAACCATTCTATGATTCTATGAAGAGGACTCCTTACCATCATGGCGAGAACGTGGTCAGGTGACTAGCAGCCCTGTGCCCAGGCTGACATCTCCCTGCATTGCCACTCTGAAAAGGGGTGTGCCTTGATGAAGTCAGTAGAAGAACAACATTTCAGCCCCAAAATACACAGACAAGTCCAGTTTGCAGGGGATTTTGTTGATTTGAAGACAAATCCAAGAATTTTGAAATTCTTTCTTGAAAATGTTTTGTGGACAGCTGAAATCATGGGAGAAGGCAAAGAAGTTACTAGCTGATGTGGGCTGCAGCCAGAGAGAAAGTCATGCAGGGCATTTGAAGCCCTCCTTGATTGTTGATGGGTTGGAATGAAAGTCTGACAACCACCAACTGGTGAGCAGGGTTTTCATTCTATTGGAAATCTTGTCAATAAGCAAGTGAAAGTATACTGGAATTACACGAAGATGCAAGAATTTTAATTTTGAACAGCAAAAGCCTTAGGAAAAACAAATGAACAACCCCCCACATTCTTAAACAGAACTCTGAACCTTTCAAAAAATTCTCGTTCATAGCAATGTAGTAGCTACATCTTGTGAGAATATAGTATGAAACAAAAGACAAAAATAAAACAAAAAAGAGGTAGGCAAGAAAGAAGGGCTTTTTAAAGCCCAGCTTTTTAAGTTTTGAAATACCAGATTTTTAGATCAGCCTTAATTGTAAAGATAATTCTTTGAATTATTTTACTACTAGGTTCACCAAGGTTGGCTTAGAAAGAACAAAGGACTCATTACTAGATACATTCCAAGGCAAATAGAGAAAACATTATCTATAAAAGCTTCCCAAAAAGCTAACAATAAAGGAACTAAACCAAAATGAATGAACACCAATTAACTACAGTCAAGGAAACCACATAGAGTTTATGTACTTTTTCAGGAGAGTCTGGTTGCTTAGATATAATTCCTCACAATTTACATTCATTAGAAACCTACCTCATAGCCATGGGGAGAAAATGAAATCTGTTTAAGATAGTAGAACTTAAAACAAACGTGTTAATATGATAAGGTTGCAGTTCCATATACTAGCTTAAATCATAAATTAATTTGTGTCATTCTAAAAGTTCAAATAGTGCACATAAAGAAAACAAGGAAAACATATGCATAAAACTTCCAACACAAATTGAATAATATTTCTTGGACTTTCTGAAAATTGTCTTTCTAATGTAATATACATTTTTATTGAAGTAGCTCACACTAAAAACCAAACATAGCTTCCTTCCATCTCTACCTTAAAACCAGCCCAAATTGATGATTACTGTGGCATTTTTCATAAAATGCATACAGAAGAAGTTAATATGATTGGTAAAGACAGACTTTATTAGAATCCTCTATTTGTCATTAACTTTGCTGTACTTCATGGCACATGTGTTTTCCACTTACTTTCAATTTTTAAGAGAAAGCCAGTCACTGCATTTAGATTTGTGTCTTGTCATAAGTAATCTTCACTTTAATGAGTGTATTTAATGGTATATTACAAACAGTTTATCACCTCAGAGATCAATAAAAAAACTTTAAAAAAAGAAGTTAAAGCAATTGTTGCTGTCCATTGCTCTAATATATTTTTAAGTAACTAAAGGAAATAAAAATTTACTGTTAAGGACAGCAGGACCTTGTAACATGTAAAAGAATAAACCTTCTATGAAACTAAATTGAAGAGGTTAGTAAAGTGTTCACAATAAAAACTTAGGAAAAAAGTACAGTTTTCAAAATTATTAAAGGCTATCTGCTTTCCTAGAACTCTCCCTGAAAATACAAGAGGTCACTTAAGTGGGTAGCTCATTTTATTCCCATCTCTTTGTAATTGCATGAGGGGGTAACATTAATATCCCTGCTGCTTAGTATCCGCGTCCCCAAAATCTCAGAGGAGAGGCCTGCACCTTTCAGGTTTTAATGAACTGACTTTCCTGCAGGGGATTGGAAGGATGGAAAAAAATGGGATTATGGTTTAGTGGCTGAACATATGGCTGACAGAGACTGTTCTTGTGTCGCAGTGCTGAGAGTTCTGTGTTGACCTGCTGCACTGTACTTCCTGGTGATCCAGCTGGGCAGCATGCTGCTGTTTGCCAGCTGGGGCTCAGTGCACAAGGGACATCATTGTGTTCAAACATGCCTCAGAGAGTTGAAGGAGCTTGTTTCAAATATGCATTTTCATAAATTCTTACACTTACGTGTCTTTGCTTTCATGATTTTTGTGGCTACTTCAAAATTCTTAAAACTATACTCTCAGCAAAGTTGATAATCCTCATTTTTCAAGGGCGGATGCCAAATGAATGCTGCATTTCCTGCAGCACTGCCAATCCTATGATTTGTCTCACCTAATAAATTCAGTTTTTAATACAGGCACTGGATCCGGCTGGTCAACCTAGTTCATTCCAGTATGAAACATTTAAAACAAACGCAATCAGAAAACATTGTCAGTACTCACTCAGCACAGTAAGCAAGAGTTCATATGAAAAGTTTTTCTTGATTCCTGAAAAACATGGAGTTTTGAACATCNCAAGTGATTTTCAGACTGTGCCTGGGAGTTTTGAACAACCTCTACCTTAAACTGTGTTCTTGACACTGTTTTCAAATATGCCTTCATGAGGCTGGAATTGAGCTGTTGTGCACAGTGAACAGGTTATGCAAGAGCACCCCCTGGATAAAACAAAAAGTGAAATCATCTCCTCCTCGTCATTCTTATAGGTTATTTTTGCAGATTCATTGTATTACTTTTAATTGACTTGTTTTACAGAATTGTTTGGTTTTTCCTGAGAACTAAGTTAGGGTGTGTGTATGTGTGTTGAGGGGCAGGAGGGAGGAGAGAAAAGGTGCTTTGCTATTCGTGTTCATTGTGCACAGAGGCATGATAGCCATTGTACAGAGCTTAACAAAAAATAGCCTGGGTGAGGTGCTATACACAGAGACCAATGCAGATAAGTCTACACCTGTGCTGAGAGGGTTCCAGCCTTACTTCTCTTCTCAAATACCAATGTCATAGAAGGCTTATAACTGCTGTAATTGGGTGGATCTTCACTAGCATATTAAATACAGCCAGGACATAGGCCCAGGCAGTGTCTTATAATCATTGGTTAGTTGGTAGCATGCACTATAGCACAGTTTTGACCCCCATTACCTAGTGTACTCACAGACATTCAGACACAACTAAGGGTTAGCCAGGACCAGAGATGGTTCCCACTGAGCAATGTGGACACAGCTGCTCTTCTAAGAAAAGAGAATTTAATTATGTTAATGTAAGCTGCGCCTTGCCTTTTGCTGTCAGGCTGAAGAAAGACTCATGAGCTATTTTACTTTATTATTGACATTTTCTGAAACAAAGCAGCATAGGCCCATTGATAGCACACTTCTTTGCCACCTATCTGGGTTCACATCTGTTGTGTGCCATGAACTGTAAGTTTTCAAAGGTATTTAAAGCGCATTCCTTTCCAAAATAATTGAGGTACTTAGTTACATTTGCAAATCTCTATACAGCCATCTGCAGAAAGTAAACTGGAGAAGATAGTGATCGTCTGTGCAAATGAGTAGAAACATTAAAACAGCAATGTAATGAAATCACATGGTCATGGAGACCATATTACTTCAAAAGGTAAAAGTGGTCTGCAAAGAGGAGATTATTTGTCTTCTTTCCCATCTCCTCATGTTCTCACCTCATTATCTGCCTATATCTTTGTGAATTCATAAAATGCAGACTTCTTCGGATGCAAAACAGAGGAAGTTTTACAGTACAGCATGAAAATGAATAAAACACTAATCTTGGTTTTGAAAAAAACCTTGTATTTAAAATTTCTACCAACTCTATAAAAAAAAAGCTGTGTGAAAAATACCATACAATTTCAAAGGAGTAAAGAAGAAAATGGTGATTTATATTTGTTAAGGAGTAAAGCAGAAAATCATGATTTATATCTCTAATGGTAAAGAACAAAAAAGGAAAATGATGGTTTGTACTGTTAAACAGTTGTAATGATAACTTTATGATGCCTTATTTCCAAGCAAGAAGGTGAGGACTTGCTCCCTAACTTGTGTATTAAACTCTGGAAAGTAAACAGCTTGAAATAAGCTCATTGGAGTAGAAGTTACTTTAGCATATTTGTATGTGTGTATCTTTGGCAGCTCAGCATTAGATAGAAATTGAACTAGTAGATGCCTAGGAGCAGCACTTGATTGTATTTCACATAAATGCATTTTTTTTGTTTCAGCAAGTCACACAGATAGTAAGGATGAAGGTGCCAGTAGTATTTGTTTTACCTATTCATATTTTATCCATGATATTTAATAATACCTTACAGCTCATTTCTTTATTCTCATATATGAAGAATATGACTTCATATTCCCAATTTTTAAATCTTTGTACAGTGTGTGTCCTTGATGCTTCAGTAAAGGTACAATTTAAGGAGAAATTGTATCTGCCTTGTAAGGCTTAGGTGGAGTGACTACTGACAAACACTCCTTATTTTGCAATGGTGTATGAATAAAACAGAATCCAGAAACAAGATACAATTTTAAGAGAACAGTTGCCTGTTGAGAAAAGAAATTTGTATCTGAAAGGTATTATCTAGTATTGTATCCAGCTACCAGATCACTATAGAATCACAGAATCACCAAGGCTGGAAAAGACCCCCAGGATCATCAAGTCCAGCCTATAACCCAACACACCACAACATCTAAACCATACCACTCAGTGCCACATCCAATCTTTTCTTTTACTTTTTCTTTTACTTTCTTTTTAAAGTATTGTGCATCAGAAAAAAAGTGTTGTTTCAAGTACTTTTGCACTGTCTTAGGTCCCTTTCATATCCTAAATCACAATGGCCCTGGTTTATAAAATCATACTTGGAGATTCTAAGTACAGAATTTAGTATTTACCTAATTTTAATTATACACAGTTCTTACGTATAGGTTCTACCTTACTTTCTCAGTATATTCTCCCTGAAAACTCCTGGTTAATGTAGAGAAAAGGGATGCATCCAAATTTATATTTCTGTGGACTGACATTCCCAAGCATCTATTATTTAATTTCCTAATCTCTCTGACATTTGGTCCTGGGTATAATATTCCCATAACATTTTCTGGTCTTGAGTGCATCTATCTCTTTCCAGTGGAAGATTTCATGGTGATTCCTGTTTCCTGACAGTCTGAATAAAATAATTTCTTTTTATGATTTAAAACTCCCAAAGGTGAAGTCATTTTCTGGGTGAAGAGTGCGAGAGGTTGCTTTTTATAGCAATCAACAGTAATGATAACAGATTTGACTGCAGATACTGTAAATTGCAGTACAGTTACAACTGCAAGTCATGCTTTTTCTTTGCTTACTCTTTATTTGACAGCAGTTGAATGCCAAATCTTGGTAGCACAGAAGGTTCTGTTGGTCCAGCCCACAAATTTTCCTTTAAATATTATCAGTTTGTCGAAAAGATTGCTATTTAACATGCATGCATACACACAATCACAGACCCTATTGTCTTGGGAATGGACACATCATGGCTCATTTGCCATGAATACTTTGATATGCAATCACTAGCTTGACAGTGAGCCACATACATGGGCAGTTACTTACTAGTATAATAAAATATGTTGTTATTATTCCTTGAATAAACAGATCTGCCTGTTAACAAATCAAATCCTTCTCTGGCAGGGGGATTGGACTAGATGATCTTTCTAGGTCCCTTCCAACCCCTAACATTCTATGATTCTATGAAAGTATTCTGGTTTTATTACAGTAATGCTAGAAGAAATCTCTTTATTAGTTTAGATCTCCATAGATACAGGTATGCAAGGACATCTCATAGTAATGTGTGAATTTTCTCAAGGATATGTACACTGCATGTCACATCTGCTCTCACTGATCTCTGAAGAGGTATTATGCTCTCTCAGAACTAAAAAATGAGTGTGACTGTCTTTGAGATTACTATCACAGAACTTGTACTTTTTCTTTCCCCCTAAAGCTTTCTCATACAAAAATAATTCACAACTAAAATGGAGTCTTTCTGGTCAAGGTTTTCTCATCCTAAATGCACGCTTAGTCTCTCCACTCCACATTCATAAATAACTTGAGAGCTTTCAAGCATCTGAGGTCATTGTGCTTCACACAATTGTTCTTTGTTGTACTCTGTGAAGGAGATTACATGAGGGCAAGCTGGAATTCCTGGATATCATATTTCTCACTATTGAAGGGCTATCTCCTTTAACAAAAAAAGCAATAAGGCTATCTGAATTGACCTTAGCAATTGTTCATGTACTTTATGGCATATATAATTAGATATGAGTACGTACCATGAAGTCCTAGAAAATCATAAGGATCACTTTCACAACCAATAATGTCTCTGAACTTGTCAATTTTTTTCTGGATGAAGAATTTGTTGGTTTTTTTTTTAAATACAGTTCTGTGCACAGAACAAAGTATTTGACTAGTATTTTCCTTCATGATTTAACCCTGTTATATTTTTCTATTGTCATCAATTGCTGAGCTGTTAGTCCCTGTAAACATATTTAAATTAAACATATGCAAAGGAAATAAATTGCTGCTCACTAGGAATAATTCTTAGTAAGTAGAGCCAAAAAAACAAATTACAAGGAATCTCATTATTTCTAAATGAATAGTACTAATGCAACTACTTGTTAGTGTATAATGAAGTATTCAATACCATATAACAGAAAAAGATGCTAACTTCCTTTCCTTTTAGCTTGATAAAAATGAGACATGCAAGGGAAAGAGTCTGTCTCCCCGCTTTAAAAGCCTTTTAGTGCTGTTTCTTAGTGGGGGAGGTAGGAGATTTCCAAGCTTCCAGACAGATAGTGTTCAGAAAATAAGATACTGGAAAGTGGAAAGAAACTCTAATACCAGTGAAGAGCAAAAGGTATCACAGAGACTAGTTCATCCTGCACTCCAAAGCATTCAGTGGGAAGAGACAGATGTTGTGACTGCCAATTGAAAAGCTTCAGTTAACTCTTTTCTTTATTAGATGGCCAAAAATGTAAAGAAATCAAGACAGAGCATGCTATGCTTCTAATCTGTGGGAAGAGCAGTCTGTGCTCTTGGCTCTAGGTGACTGACACAGCAAGTAAAATGCTTCTTTCCCCCAAATCTAACTCTACTCAAGCAGCTGAAAGGCTTCCTAGATCTGCTCTCAGGAGGAAAGATCCTCATTCAGGCCCCAAATGATACATCCTCAGTGAATGTAGAAGGTATAGTCTTATTTATGTTTCTTTCTACATTACTGAGATCCCAATTTCACATGGTGTGGTAGGGGACTGTCAAAAAACTGTTGTATTCCAGTGTATGGTGTTCTGTTGACAGGAGGTGACAACAGTTTGGGTGAAGCCCTTGAGAAATTCACACTTCTATCCACACTCAAAAAGAGAATGAAAAAGAAGACTTGGTAACAGCTAGATTGTGGTTGTGGGGTTTTCATACGTTTCATGTACCGGTTAAGAGCTAAACTAACAAAAACTTTTGTCAAATATATTTACAGGGAATTTTCCACAGTGCATTCTTAAGGCGAACAGGAGTTTTGTGTACATATTATATCTTTGTATGCCTATGATAAACATCCATTATTTCCTATATCCATTACATCCTTAAAACACAGCTTAGATTGTAGGCTGCCCAAGAAACAGTAGGCGCTTTCTGGTTGTCCTCATCCCATCAGGCCCTCGAAGGCAATAGAGTCAAGGAAACCCTGTTATTGTCAATCTTGGTGATCATACTTTTTTTATGACCCTAGATTACAACTGAGGAATATCTTTTCATCAGCTTTCTGATTAAAAAATAAAACTCTTGATTTAATGTGATGAATTTTCAAAGTGTCACAGTTCTTTTACACAAAGATAGACTACAGTGTCAACAAATATAATTTCAGGATATTTTCTGTTTTAGTAGTGTTTTGAAGCTACTATAAGCTTTTTACAAGATTAATAATTAAAGAAGATTAATTTGTCAAAATGGACTATTTCAGCTGAAATGTCGGGGGCATTTTGTTTCTTTTGGGAGTTCAGGGTGGGGTTCAAATATCTAGGAAGTTTTCTAAAAAACAAATAAAATGGTTAAGTTAAAGAATTTGGCACAATAAGCACTTTATTTGACAAATGCTTGAAATGTTACCAGTTTCAGGTTGCAGTTAAGAGGAAGTAGAGATACAAAAATAGCTTTTTGTATTAAGGTCTATTTCTTTATGGTTACTAATATATAAAACTATTAGATGGATTTACTGCGTTTCGTGAGATTACAGCTACCTGTACTGNCCCTTCCAACCCAAACCATTCTATGATTCTATGATTCTATGATTCTATGCTTTAGTAATCCATCTGAAGAGACAATGTCACATATGCAGATGTAAGGTTAATGAGATTTCACATAATACCTGATCTGCAGTGCAGCAATGACAGCCAGTGCTGGACTTGTACAAGTGTATATGAAACCTGATTTCATAGTACTTTATTGAATTTGTCCCTCTTTTTCTTCTCTTTAAGCTAAACATTTCCATATTCACAATACTTTTGCATGCACCTAAGCCAAACAAAAGGTAGAAGGAAGCAGCACTTCAGTTCCTCCTCTGTGAATGCAAGCACAACCAACATATTTTAAATGGAGAGAATGTTAGTTCAGATCCTTGGACAAGCTCAAAACAAAGTAACCAAAAATACCTCAAGCATTAAGCAGAGCTTTTAATATACAGTGTAAAAATAATTTAAAATATCTTGCAGCATTCATTTGAGTCAACATGAACAGGGATTTGATACAACTTACCTACAAACTGATCAAAGGCTAAGCATCAACTGCTGGTGATGCCTGTAACTCCAAACTACAGTTTATAAACTAAAGATGTACTTACAACGTTTGGAAACATCACGTAGTTCAGTCTACTTTGATAGTCACTTGCAATCAGTGTACCTCCTTGCTGATTTTGGACTTCTTCCCAAGGAAGTGGGGGAGGAATTTAACATGGCCAGAAGTCTCTAAAACATTCCTATTTACTTAGAAGGTTCATTGTGTAAAACCTTCATCTTCAGTAAGAAGTTCTATTGTCAAACACTTCTCTAGGTTTTCCCAGTTTTCAACAACTATTCTCTTTTCCCTCTTCTTTGAAGAAAGATAACATCCTGTCCAACCTCAAGTAGGGCCCTCCCCCCACAGCGTGTGTGCATTTAAGCATGAATGCTGTCCTCTTCACAACTCTTGGCAAATACTAATGTAGATTTTTAGGCAGCCGTAGCTGAACTTGAACTCTTTGACTCAAGTCTGTGTGTACTCAGGAGTTTACTGTGCACCTTTTTAGTAGAGAAGAAAATAATAATATGTAATACACTGTAGTTGGGAAGAGAATAGAAATACAGTGAAATTGTGTGGGCACACATAAACCACAGCTACAATCACAGAATTGCTTTGATTTTTCATTGAAGTAGATTTGAGGATTAAAAGGAGGAAAAGTCTTTAGAATAATAAAGATGCCTCTTTTCCACACNGCCTTGACTTTGGATATCTTGCTGATAATTCATCTTGTGTCAGTGTTTCAAATGCCCAGGGGCTAAAAGAAAAGTCAAAAGTCAAAGTCATTTGATCATTCTGAGTTTAACGAAACTTTATTGAGAAAATTTGTGGGATGACTAGAGGACTCAAAATTAGTCTGTTACCATTCTGTTTTCCAGCTCTCTACTGCATGGGAAATAATGGTGATTAGACAAGACACAAAATGTCATCTAGACTATTTCTGAGGAATAAGGAATCATGTAGAGTTTTAGTGCCTTTTTCCTGAGTGCTCCTTTAAAAAACTAGGACCTAACATCCTCTTAGTTACTCAATAACAAATGCACTGATTATACAATTATTAATCATAACAGCAAAGTAAATTCACCATTACCTTTAATGTAGAAGATGTAGACTCAGATTCAGCCTACTTAACACTGAGTACCTTGCAGAAATATATGCCTTTGGATTGTGTCAGTCCTATGCTGTTTACAGACAGAAAAATAAGTAAAACCTAGTTCCCATGGGCCAAGGAAAAGGCTTCAGTTAGACAAGATCTTTACCCATGTAATCTCTAATTTGGACTAGATGGGTCTATGCCAATGTCCTTGTTCATTGAAGATTAAGATTCTACTATGCAGTAAAATTAATTATAACCTCCTGATATTATTTCCATCATGTCAAAATAAAATATAGCAATCTTCAACTGAATGCAGTGAAAGCAATAACTGAATACAGATGGAAATACTGTACAGAAGAACCTTTGTTTTTAACATCTATTAGGGAATTTATCTTGGAAAATGCTGAGAAGATGATTTTTAGAGAAGGCAATGTGAAGAGACTTGGCTATCTGGATTATTAAATGAGGAGAACTCAAGGGACAGACGTGAAGGAACGAACCATGTAAAAACACAACGCAGAAGCTATGAAATGTCTGTAGCATAATTAGCAGATGTAGTCAGCAAATGAAAAACAACTTTTCCTTCCAGACTTGTTCAGCTCTTTAATCTCATACCGTGTATACAGCAATTCATGTTTTCTCTTCCTAATATTATTTTGATACTACAATAAGGAAAATAAACACATGCAAACATGTATGATTGCCATCATACACAATTTACAGAGATTTCGACTAATGAAAACTGCATCTGGACTTTGTGAGAATTATTTTATTCCCTTTTATTTATTTTGAACAGCAGTTTCTAGTGATCAAAGGCTACTGAACTGCATAACTGAATTAATAAATGAAGACAGAATTCAGCCATAAAATCTGAGATGCAAAAAAAAAGTTGAGGTTTGTAAACACATTGGAGGATGCTATCAGGACTCAAAATGGTTTTGACAAAAAATGAAAGGTGTTCCAAAACCTTACGGTATGAATTTTTTTGAGAGAAAAACAAAATAAAATAACAATAGAGGGAAGAAGCCAATACACATATGCAGAAGACAAATGTTTCATTAGGAAGATATACCACAGAAAAAGATCTGGGACTATTGCGGTCACAAATGTAGCAGAAATCAGTAATTTTATGCTATAAGTGGATATAGTGGAAAGCCAAAGTTTATTCTAGGATGCTTGTAAGGCAAGAAAACAAACTATTCCATACTACTGATGTGTCTCTCCTTCAGAAGACATCTTTCTGAGCAGTCTAAGTTTCATACTTGCAAACTACCTTATAGGCCAACACGAGTATAACAGTTAATGATGCAAGTTCGCACTGCTCTGTGCATACCAAGGAGGGGAAAAAGCTGTGTGTCTGCCCTAGTGCAGCCCTGAGCACTAGTTTATAAATTTTACTGAGAGTCTAAGTTTAGAAATTCAGTTTTTCTGACTTGCCTATATCATATGAACTTGCAGAATGGTTAGCTTTTTAAATATTTTTTTACTTTTTTGGTCACAGCACAAGTGGAGGAACAAATACCTGCTTACAGTGTGCATATGCAACGAAAGGTAGAAAAAAATGAAGCTATAAGATATGACGGGCCATAGACAGATCACTGGATAAGTAACATAAGGTCATGTTGGGAATACAAGGACCAAACTGGCTGAAAATGAGGTAAATAACATGTCAGTAAAGGGAGAGTAAGGCAGGGTAAAAAGTCAGCAGGAGAGGAGAGGGCTAAGTGAGGAAGGTGGTTCAGAAAGTGGATGCTTTAAAGTCTTTAGTCATGGCTGTCTTACTTGTCACTAACAGCAGCAAGCCGTGAGGTGTAACAAATCAACCACATGGCCATTACCTCTGCTGGAAAGGGAAAATAGGTAAAAATACCAGCCTCTTCCCGATGAAATTGTATATGTCTCTGTACACATTATGTATATTCTCAAAATAGAGTTTAAATAAGATGCTGGCTGGACACTTCCCTCTCAGAAAGTCTGGGTTTTTTAATACCACTTAGTCATCAGTATATTCTCTTTGTGTCTTTTCCCAGGGGTAGCATCATTTCCAATAGCAGTAGTACAACATTTTCATTTAGTTCTCATTTAGGATCAGCTCTGAGGGAGAACTTGGCCTTTCTTATTTAGCTTTTCCGCCCTAGACCTCTGGGCAATATGGGGCAGGCCGTTTGTATTATAGTTTGAGTCACACACACATCTCCTGGACTCTCCACCCACTGCCAGCTACCTAATGTTAATGAATGTAGGGTGCATGACTCCAGAGACTGCCACAATTAAGCAGAAAGCAAAGTAATCTGACAGGTGACTGACTGGTCCTTTCTGTAGTTTGCCAGCTCAGTCACAGAGGCAACTGTTACAGCCAGCAAAAAGTGTGTAACCCCAGCTGGGATCTGTACACTCTCCCAGTGTATTTTAGTGACTGTAGTGGGGGATACCATCAAATAAGAAGCGTATTCCTCACTTTGAAGTGTAACAGAGCCACTGAAACCAAGAAGAGTGAGTTTTTTATAAATTTTGTGTGTTTTTGCTCCTCAGAATTTTTGCTTATGCTTATTAAAAGTTTTTCTTTCACATCCTTCTCAGAAATTATGCTCTATATTCACTTCCTCTTTTGTGAAAGTGGATAATAAAAGTCTTATTTTAAGGATGTTTTAAGATGTTATAAGAAATAAAACTTTGGTTATATCTTCTTCAGTGAGAGAATGCTGTGACTAATGCTGCACTACTTCCTAGAAATTACTTCATGCACCATAATCCCAGCAACTTGGATTTTTCTTCTGTGTTTTTTCAAGCAGAGGGCACATATTCAAAGAAGCACAGAAAAAATTTCACCATTAGTATGATTTTGCATATGCAGTGGGAAAGCCAATAGTGCAAAGTGCAGACTCTAGCCAGCTTCCTTTGTGTTTTCCTGAAGAATACAGAAGCAGATTAAGTGGTTTTACAGCACTTTATGTATAAAGCCTGCCAAAAGATGAATATCTTAAAATGGAGTGTGCTTTAAGACAGAGTTTTTAAGAAGTCACTTTCCTCCATCACTGTAGCTTGTGTCAAATAAACTAATCATGATCACAGTTCTGTCTCCAATGAGAAGCCTTTTATGCTGCCTTACAGCACACATACTGACTGTGCGTGATGTGTCAGCAGACATAAAAAGCTAGATTGGAAAGAATACTTTGAATGAGTGTCTTCATTAAAATATGCTGCTTCATTGAAGCTAAAACCTATTAAGGAGACCTACAAATTATGTGGGAAGTTTCAGCTTTATTTTTTTTTTTTAAGTAAGACAGTCTTCATCCTATGAGAATACAACCTTCACTGAATCATAGAATCATAGAATGGTTTGG
>VWZO01007535.1:0-13218 GCA_013396975.1 Bucco capensis | reverse complement strand
GTGGCTGAGGCCCCATCCCTGGAGGCATTCACCTCTGAAGTTGGAGCTTCTCTGCCTTCCCCCACACCCCCCAACACAGATGCATGCATCCCTTTAGTATATACAGGAGCCTCTTGGGCAGAAGAGATGGTAATAAGCAAAATGTGCATGGAGGGAAATAATTAAAATTTTATTTTCTTTTATAATAAATGCCAAATTTGTAAAGACATATATAGAAATCCCCAGCTTGATGAGTGACTGTGTTGTCCTTGAATTATCATCTTTCTAATATAATGATAGGTTTTGTAAGATCAAGAGTTCTCTATGGAGCACTGGTGAGACCACATCTTGAGTGCTGTATCCAGGCCTAGGCTCCCCTAGTACAAAAGTGGCATGGACATCCTGGAGTGAGTGCAGTGAAGAGCCAAGAAGAGTAATTCAAGGACTGGAGTATCTGATATATGATAAGGGGCTAAGAGAGTTGGAACTGTTTAGCCTGGAGATGAGAAGGCTCAGGGTGGACCTTGTCAGTGTGGATAAATGCCTGACAAGAGGATGTAAAGAAGAGAGAGACAGAGTTTTGGTAGTATTGAGTGGCAGGACAATAGGCAGCAGGCTCAAATTAAAATACAAGAAATTCCATTTAGACCAATCCCTGCCAACCTTCCACCCCTCTCCCCAAAAAACCCTCAAAATGAAAACAAAACCACACTAAAAAAAAAACCAGATGTGATGATTTGGTTTTTGTTTTGGTTTGTTTTTTGTTTTGGTTTGGTTTGTTTACTGTAAGTGTGATCAACTACTGGAGCAGGTTGCTCAGAGAGGTTGTGACATCTCTGTCTCTGGAGTTATGCAAAAGCCAACTGGAAACAGCACTGAAGCAACCCGCTGTAGCTGACTCTGCTTTGAATAGTTGGTTGACTACATAATCTCTAGAGGCCCTCTCCAACCTCAGCTACTCTGTGAAAAAATTTGAGTATTTCTGTTCCTCTTCTAAAAGGTTTAACGGTCTCAAACTTAATGATTATCTCAAAAAAAATATTCTTAACTTCTTTTTTTAGTAATATTCCTTTATTCTGTATACAGGATAAAAGTACAAAGGGAGTTTGATCAGTTTAACTGAAAACTAAATCCTGTTTCTGCAGGCTCAGGCTGTTGTAAATGGAGGAGTTGAAAATGCTGTACTTGATCAACCTGCTAACCCAGGTGCTGAGAATGTAGTTGTAGGTGAGAACCCTGAAATTCATGAAGAACAAGTAGATGAAGAGGAGGAGGATAATGAAGATGAAGAAGATGCTGTAGTAGAAGATGCAGCAGATGCAAACAATGGAGCACAAGGTAACAGGTGACTCAAACAGTAATATTCTAGTTCTTTTTAAATATAAATGAAACCATTGAAAATGGGTCTGTCATAGTTCAAGGAGTTTCAACTTATTTGTTCTTGCAAATTTGTATATTCCTTTTGATTGCTGAAGTATTTGCTTGCTGAAAATCTATCAGCAGTTATGAATTGAATGTTATGCACCTAAGTCTTTTTGTTCATTTAAAACATATCATGGAGGTACATCTTGTTTTGAGTGAGTCTTAACAGCTGTAAAAATGGCCATTGTCTCCTCAGATGACATGAACTGGAATGCTTTGGAATGGGATCGAGCAGCAGAAGAGCTTACTTGGGAGAGAGTGAGTAAGAATAATCTTCTTGAATAACTCAGACTTGTACTTGAAATGATTTGTAGTATTGCTGTGTGAAAATCCATGTAGAATAGATTTGGATGCTGTTGGTTAGTGTGAAAACTATCAATAAGAGGTGTTAGTGACCTAAAAAAGTCGTTACATTAAAACCAAAATGTTATTCTATCAAAAAAGCATTACTTTGATTTGAAATATGGTGGTAGCTTGAAACATATTTTAGCAGACTTTTCAACTTGTCAGGTTTAGAAATGAATTGCAGCTTGCCTTGGGGATGCTAGGGCAGTTTAGGAGCACCTAGGCATTATCTATGTTTAATGCCTAAGTTTTGTATGTGTGACAGCATTAAACTAAAGAAAAGAGGTAACTGGAAATTTTTTGTTCATTTACTTATATTCACAAAAGACAAATGTATTTCTTAAAATTGATGGAGCATTTTAGTGTAACATTGCTTCTGTTTGAATCATAGAATCCTAGAATGGTTTGGGTTGGAAGGGACCTCTGGAGGTCATCTAGTCCAACCCCCCTGCACTGGGCAGGGACATCCCCAACTAGATCAGGTTGCTCAGAGCCCTGGCAAGCCTCACCTTGAATGCCTCCAGGGATGGGGCCTCAACCACCTCCAGTGTTGAGGGCTCCAGAACTGGACACAGTATTCCAGTATTCCAGTTTTGTTTGTGGATCACAAATTCCATAATTAGAGAATGAGATGCATGTACATTGTAATCACAGAGTAGTATAGAAACTCAAGAACTGCTTTTTGTGGCTAATTTAGAAGTAGCCAGCATCTGAGTTCATGCAGCAAAATCTACCTGAACGTAGACAGAACAGCTTCATGTGATTTACCAGTGTCTAGTGCCTGTGGCAGATAGTTGTGAAGCTAGTAGCTGCATTCCTAGCCTGTGATATACTTGTTGCTTTGGTTGCAGTGTAGTAGAAATACAGTTTTCATCATGAGGGACAGGTCTTGATTGTTGTTTTGTATCTAGTGAAAACGTCTTTTTAAAGATGTTTAGTGAAAAAGGGCATACAAAATCAGGTTTCAGTACCATTCTGCTGTGTAGGGTATCTCAAGATGCAAGTGTTCTGTTTCAGAACCTAGTTCATGTGCTGGAATACTGATGTACTCCTCTGTTGAAAATACTTTGATGCCTCTCCATAAATGTAGAAATCGGTTTCAGCAAACTCTCATAACCTTTTCTAGTCCTATATGCTGGCATGAAAGTAGACCTCTAGTTGGCATTAAGTACTGCAAAGTGGAGTAGACTTTTCTGGTATTTCACCCTGTGAAAACAGTATACAAGCTTTCTGAATTTTCAAAAATATTTACATCTTGGTTTACTTTGTAAAATACATGTAGCTTTAATATCTTGGAACTTAGCACAAAATCCTGCTACAAAATAAAGAACCTGGTACTTTACAGCAGTAGTCATAGAGTAGGAGTGTCTGGATTGAAATAGTGAGAAATCCTTCAGGTGGGGGGAAAGTAGGGCTTTTTACCTTTTTTTTAATAGATGCTCTATTTTTGGCCATTCTGTTGAGGCTTCCCGTAACAGCTGTGCAGAGTGATGGAGGGTTTGTTTGCTGTAAATCAGTTCTGTTCTAAACTTAAATAGCATACAGTGTAGCAACATTGTCCTTTTACTAGTTGCTGTTATACATTGAGGGTAAAATATTAACCTTTGACTTTTCTCAATGCAACATAAATAAGCATTGATATTTTGCAATTAGGAACCAAAAAAAGTTGGCTCTTGAATTTTAATATTGAGTTCTTTAAACATGTTTTTAAATAATGGCTCATTGACTAAAATCTTCTGTAAATATGAAATCTTTGCTAGAGTCTTCAAAGTCTTGGAGGTAAATAGCCTTTGAATTAATTGATTATATGTTTGTTTTGCCATATATAAATACATGTTTATTAAGATATTCCACATGTATATCACTGCCTTTGATAAACTGAGTTTACAGTGTTGATCTTTAAGAATTTATATCTCAGTTCTGTTGGTTGAGCAATGGAAAAAACACTTTTGACCATATTGGACATTAAAAGTTAGTGTGAAAGAGGCTTCTATGAGGCTATTTTACATGTGTGTTGCTTAGTTTTTCTGTTAAGTAAATAAAATTAACTTTCTTATCTTCATAGATGCTTGGACTTGATGGATCTCTGGTTTTTTTAGTAAGTGAAATCCTACATTTCAAGAAATTCTACAAAAGGCCTTTTTTAAAAAAAAGTAAACTGTATTTTTTAAAATTATGCCATGCTATTTGAAGTCCCTGTTTTCATATGTTATATAGTCTTTAAAGAGACTTTCTTAAGATGTCATATTCAAGCAAACTGCCTTTTTTAAGAGTTTCATGGAGTAGTTTATGAGTGTGGTATAAAAGTGGAATTTCTGAAAAGTCATAGGTAACTTTGGATCATGTACACCACTCTAAATAAAAATTAGACTCTTTGAAAAAAGCATACACTGAAAATATGTATCTCTTCTAGCCTTTAGTCTCCTCGTTCAGACTTCTCTGATTTGCCCTAATACCACCAGAATATGACTAGTGTGTTTTTAGTGTAAAGTAGATTTTGAAATTTAAGATCTTCAATTATGTTTCTTGACTTTTTTGAGTTTTATTTTTTTGTTGTTCCTAGAAGTTTTCCTCTCTTTAGTTGATATCAGTATAATTTTTCTTTTTTAATCATCATAATAGTCCATCTGTCTTGTGGAGCATGTATCTTTTAAATTGATTCCAAAAATCATTATGATTATGATAATTTAGCAAAGCACTTCTAAGAAGACTGTTGGCTTTTTAAAACTTGTCTGTGGGTGAACCCATGCTGATTATCTCCATGACAAACTCTTACATATGTAATCCATATCTTCTAGCGAGTTTTATTACAGTTCATTTGAAGGGCTCTTTCTGTGCCCATCCTCCCCGACTGGGAGGTGTCTAGCTCTGACTTCAGGGTCAGAGGACAGAGAGAGAGCAAAGAGCAGATGTCAAATTTTGACCCATCACAGCTCCATTCTTTGGGTATCATCTGCCAGATCACTTATTTTAAAAAGAGAAGTTGTTTATATTTTAAAGGGACAAAATATCTGTTCTGTCTTCCAGCAGTATAAATTTTATTTAATGTGTGAAAGAAATGTAATTCTTAAATATGAATGTGTTTATTAGACACTGTAGTAGATAATCATCTGAAATAAAATGTCTCATATTTTAATGTAACGTATTATGTTTAAAATAATGTGTCTTATGCCATTAGTGATTGACCTTAAATATTAATATCAAAAGAATTAAAATTCCAGTGTACTTATGGCAGAGTTCATAGCTAAAAGTAATAATAAAAAAATGGAGATATGTTGTTATTTCTAGAGAGACTGTTACCAGTTTTCTTAATGGGTTTCTTGTTACAGTCTAATTGTTAAAAATTCAGAGGAACATTTCCTCATTTATAAACAAATATCATACAAATTTCATACAATTGTTTTTTAAGGGTGGAACTATTTATACTGATTTTAAAATAAAAGCATATTTTTACAAAATAAGAGTTTTAAAGCAAATATAAGTGCTCTTATCTAGGTAAATGTCCATGAATGTAAACAGATGCTTTCATAATCTCTTCTCCATGTTTTGATCTTTGTGTTAGAGTAAATTTCTTGGCTCTAACATGAGATGTGTAAGTTCTGGTAATAATAAGCAGTTGAAATAAGTTTAGATACAAAAGTAAAGCCACTTATTTAAATAACTAATATTTATCTGCTGTTTCCTTGTATTCTTCCTCCTTCCCCCATACTTCTCACAGGAGCATGTCTTTTGGGTTGTATCTTTAAATACGTTGTTCATACTTGTGTTTGGTAAGTATCATTTGCTCTTATATTTTAAAAACATCCTTCTTTGTGAAGTGATAATGGAGGTTGATTTATATTCTCTTAGAATATATTAAGTTGTGAAATCTAAAAACAGAACCAAAACCAAACCAGGAACATGGTAATAGATCTTTATCGCTTGTAGTTTTGTCATTTTAATTCCTTTAAGTGAATAGATTTAAAATAGGAAATCTACCAAAAGCTTAATAATGTCAACCAAAGCACAGAAAATAATATTTGTTTGGAATACTGTTAAATTAAAGGAGGAACCTCCTGGAATTTAATTTATGAGCAAATACAGTATTGTTAGGAATGTCTAAGATATGTTTTTCTCCTTTTAGTTCTCGCTGGATATAGCTAAATCACTTTTTCCATCAAGTATCCATTTTTGGAGCTCAGTTGGGAGGGAAGGGGGTGAACAAGAGATGTCAGAATGTAGCTGACTGTGTAGAGTTGTCAAGTAAACTTTCATTTTTGTGTCTGATATTACTACAGAAGAACTTTCCTTAGTTCACACAACTTAGACCAACTTAAATTTTAGAAAATAATAAATTCTAATCAGTAATGCATTTTACTTTATTTTCCTTTCTCCTTCCTGTAGATGCTGAAGCTGAACTGCAGCTTTAAATATTTGCAAGACTTTCTAGTACAAGACAGCAGTGTTTCTGTATTCTGATTCCATCTGTAGTTAGTGCTAGGAAAATTTCTTGGACATAAACCTGTCACAGCTAAAAAAAATCCCCAAACAGTAGATGTGTATTTCTTAATCATTTGAACCTTGAAAGAAAAGGGTAAAATGCCTGCTTCCTTGTAAACAGCAGCAAGCTTCCCCTTGAGAGTTGCTGACATTCGTATTGTTTTATATAATATGTTTGGTAAATTTGTATTTTCACTGTGGTTTTACTGCAGTGGGGGCAATAAATTTAGAAAATATATATATATATTTAGCAACCTCTTGAGAGATGTTAGACTGTGATTCTGATTATTTGTGGGGTTTTGTACCTTACACCTATCGAGTAACATGAGAGAATAACATCTCCTGTCTTTGACTTGATTTTACCTGCTTCACTGCTAAGAGAAGCTTTTGGTTATGGTGCTTGAGCTCATTAGTGTTGTTAGTTTGACACAACTCTGTGCAGAAGCAGCGTCATTTTAATAAGAAGTTAGGACATTTTATACACTTGAAGAGATACCAGACACAAAATTTGACTTGCCTTGAATTACCAGTTTAGAAAGGGATTGGTAATGTTGCTTTAGTTTTTTGAGTGGTCTTTCCTGACAGAAGAGTTTGAGCTTTAAAAGCTGAAGATATACTGTAGATAAGAGATTTTTTGCTCAAAGTAAAGCTCATAGTACTGAACCAGTGATTTGAGCATCTAGTTACTGAATCAAATAATCAGATTAAAAGAAAATAAAAATAATTGTCATGTATATTTAATTCACAAAAAACTATAACTGTGCTAATAAGAGTTGAAAAATACTTGAATTCTGATAATAAGTCTATTTTACTCTGTAGTTCTCAGAAGTTAGATTTTTTTTTTTAGCTACCATAAAATTTAGGCTTTTTTAGTGAGTAGATAATAACTATGAAATTTCTATTAAATTAATAAATTAATAATAAGAATAATTAATAAGATTATCATATAGATGTGTTTTCAGTAGCTCTAGATGTGCTTTAACAAGTGGAAAACCAGCAAGTAGAGAAAGGGAAGTACTTTCCTAAGCAAGGGAACAGAAGATCTGAGAATATAATTTGTGCCTCTCAAGCCTGTTTTTATTATCTTTCCCACTAAGTAATATTACCTAATTTACAACTACCAAATCTCTAGTTATTTGTAGTTACAGTTGTGAAGAGTTCAAATGTCACAGGAGGTACTTTCTAGAAGACAAAATTGAAGAAAAGCATTTGGAGCCTTAATTACTTGTCCAGAAATTCTTCTGTGATGTTCTCTTGGACAAGTTAATTAAGTCTGATCTAAATCATATTTTCTGTAGGTCATTTTAGTACTCACAGTTTGTACTCCTTATGCTTTTAGTTAAAAGGAATGTATAAGCAATTCTGGTTTAAAGAAAGATATTTTAAAAACATGATAAACTGTGCACTATAATCTTACAAAACACTGTCAAAAAGATATGACTTCTAAGACATGAGCCTGATGTCTATAGGAGTTGTGAGTGTGGATTTTCTGATCTCACCTTCCTCTTGTTCCCACTGAACAGGAAGAGCTCAAGTCCTCCCTTTACCTTTTCCATTTTTGCTGTTCCCAGTAACTGCTGATTTTCCTGAAATGAACATAAATTAAAACTTTCTAATCATTGATTAGAGTAATACAAGTCCTGCTATATCTTTTCCAAGTTTTGTTTTTACATTATTGGTCATATAGAAATGAGAAAGAGAGAAAAATCATCAGGCTTTTCATTTGACAGTATGTTTAGTCTACAGTAGTCTCCAGAGTGGATTATCATAATACAGTGAAGGCAACTGCAGCCCCTTTACTATCTGTTGACTCCCCCTGCTCCTATAGGAAAGTGATACTAAGTTCTGTAGTTAGTAGTGAGCTAAAACAACTACTTGATCCTGTTGTAAATACATATGTCCAAAGGTGGGAAAAGTGCTGTGTTTTTCAAATCAGTCCTCCTGAGACCTCAGAATTGGCAAGAGTGAGTTCTCAGGAGTGATGACAGTTCATCACACATTATTAATTCAAAGTATCCCTTCACTGGAACATCATCTTTCACCCCCTCATCTTCTCTTCCCTTTGCAGATTTCTGCAGGATTTGCATTTTTCACATTGTTAAGAATTAAAGCACCAAAATTGAAGCCTTCCTAAAGCGAGCCCTATCTGACCAAGATGTAAAATGGCTACTTAAGTCTTAGTGCATGGGAAAGAGTGAATATACAGAACAGATTCCTACAGCAGTCTGTCAGACTGATACCCACCCTAGTATCTAAGATTGAGAAACTAAATTTATTTACACAAAGCAAGATAGTCTTTTTTTTCCTTCTTAGTCTGTCCTTTTTTTCTTTGAAGTTTCATATTGTTTGTAGACTTTCAATGTGAATTCTGATCTGATTTTCAGTGTTTGTAAAATTATAGAAATATAACACTTGCAAATATTTGCACAGAAAGTAATTTTTTAGCTGTTTTCACAAAATTCTTGAGAAGTAGAATAATTACACATTATATAATAATTACACAATACACATCCTGCAAATAAGGTTTCATTTAGCAGATTTCATGGCCTTTTTATTCCCCTTCTTTCTGCTTACATTATGCAGCATTTTGTCCATACCACATTGGTCACTTCTCCATTGTTGCCCTGGGCTTTGAGGAATATGTAAGTACTGTTTTATAATCTCAAAATTAAAAACTGCCGCTGCTTATGTAATAAAAATGTTTTTGTAGCATCCTTCCACTTTCATTTGTGATTGCAAAAGTAACCTGAAGTATTCCTCTTTTTTTTTTTTTCTCCTCAAAACGTCTTAAATCTATGTTCTCTCAATCTTTCCTATTTCCTCCATTATTTACATTTCAAGAGATTTTTCCTTCTTTTACAAAAAAATGCATACATTTTCTGGGTGTTCTTTAACAGCCTCTTGTTCCTCATGTACATTTTTAATGTGTCCTGAGTAATTTTCATGATGGATGATAGTAGTTAGTGAAAGCTAGGAGATAATGATGTAGTGTAAGGTGATACTATCATATATACAGAGAGGTTGTTTCCTGTTTGAAGAAAGTAGTTGTTAGACTTCTCCAGTAAATGTAAATATTTTCTATTCTTGATGGAGATTATTAAACTAAGTAAAATCTAAAGAAACTTGTCATTCTTATGGAAGAGTTTAGATTTGGAATTTATCTTAATTACATAAAAAGGAGATGTAATTTTTTAAGACACTGATAAACTTTCCCTTTTTTTTCCTTCCCCTCCAGGTTCAAGCATCTCACTTTGAAGGCCTGATTACAACTATAGTCGGATATGTTCTGCTAGCAGTGACTCTAATTGTTTGTCATGTATCCTTTTGTCAGTATTACCTGGCTCAGATTTTACATGTAAAGCATATTTCTAACCATATTTTGAGGAGGCACAGACTTGATGCAGATGCAATTAATTTACCATTTTACTCTACTACTTTGGTGAAATGAGAAAAAAAGGTCTGTTCTGTTCTCTTGGACATTTAAAAGTTGTCAGTGTGATTGTATTCTTCAGAACACTTACACATGTTTAACACCGCAAAATCATAGGCTTTTATGCTTGCTTGAAGGGGTCCACAAAATTTTTGAAGGTCTGTCTGAGAAGATGAGTGTACAACCATTTTTTTTTTCCCACACTGTCCTTAAGATATTGCTGTAGGCTACATAGTTGCAGCGGAAGGAGAAATGGGATTATGAAAATATGTAGGATATGATGGGAAATCTATGTACATGGTTTTGATCCTGCCAGATCTTTAATGTGGATTGCTTGGGTTTCTCTTTTATGTCCGTGAGAATTTTCTCTGTAATAATGAGGGTTAAGTAACAGCAGAGTTCTGAAAGCCAGAAGGATTTGGGCATAAGTAAAAAGTCTGCATTTTAGCTGCATGTTTTTAAAGCAGCTATACAAACTTCAGTTTGAAAGAATAAACATTTGTTAGCAGTTTTCTGTTCAGGAGTACACAGTACTAACATAAACTTTAGAACACGCTATACCAATGTGCAATGCATATGCAATGTAACGGTTGGCATGTCTCTTGTTTTGCCTTCTTAAAGAAAACAAAAGAAACCCCCAAACACTAATATGCATCCAGCATCTTTTCTTGAAAAGGGTGAGAATTTGTTTCAGGGTGCATGAAAAGGAAAGCTACCATTTAAGGTAGACCTTCAGTTTTGAAATGTGCTTATTTGGGGCAGACATTTTCAAAGACAAATGTTTATTTATTTAGAACAACTTTGGATGCTTAATTTAAAAAGCATGGTGGCAGTAGTATTTATTTATTTATTTATTTATTTATCACTTTGTTTTAAATGCATATTAAGAGAGGTTATCCAGCACATGAGGTTATA
The DNA here is from genome assembly GCA_013396975.1 of Bucco capensis. Taxonomy (NCBI): domain Eukaryota; kingdom Metazoa; phylum Chordata; class Aves; order Piciformes; family Bucconidae; genus Bucco; species Bucco capensis. Next base: position 2,648 of record VWZO01007535.1, on the reverse strand, counting down.
ACTTCCAAAGTCACAGCCAATTTTGAAAATAGAAACCTGATAAGAGAAATAGGAAGTATGTATTTTTTCTCCTACAAAATTTTCTGTTGCTAAAAGCCACATTTACATGGTGTTTCATATTAATAAAACTACATTATGAAGTGTTTTTAAGTGTTATTTTCTTGACAAAACTATTCAGGGTTTGGCAGCGCTTGTTAAGTTCCAGCGATCACGTCGTTTATTAGGAGTTTGCTATATTGTTGTCAAGGTAATCCTATTTTTGTTTTTGTAGCAGACAACCCTCTCAATTTAAGCTTACACTGTAATTTTCTTATAAATTTCTGTTAAACTAGTAAGATTTTCTTTTCTCTTTTTCTTCCTAAAGGTTTCCTTATTAGTGGTTGTTGAAATTGGAGTGTTTCCTCTCATCTGTGGCTGGTGGTTGGACATATGCTCTTTGGTAAGAATGGAAATAAATGGGATAAAATACATTTTAATGATGTTTATATTTAAAGGAAAAAAGTTTTGATCAGAAGAGAGTTGTTGATACGAGTTTGACAGCAGTTTTCTGTTTTCATAAGCTTAGTGATTCTGGAGGGAAAACTTTTGTTTTCCTTTNAGACCACAAGGGATTTTCAGACTGTGCCTGCCTTTATATTACTAAATACAAATTAACATGCTACTGTTAATAAGATCCTAATCCTTTTTTACTCGTTTACAAGACTAGTGTGATAATGAACTTACTTGTAGGCAGACTTCTCTATGTAGCCATCTTATGTGAAATGGTAATGACTTCATGTTTTAATAGTTGTCCAATCTCCTTCTGTTTTGAACAAGACACATGCTGTGTTTGCTTGGAATTGAGAAGAGCAGTTTTTCTGTCCTGAGAAAAAAAACCCCAAACTATTAATTTCAAATGGAGAAAATTAATTTTTTTCTACCCTTAGTAGAAATAGAATTTTACTTAAAGGAATAAGTATTTACTTCCATGACAGTGCAACTTTGTTTGAACTGATTCATAATTCATGTAATGTATTGTAGCATTTGAGTTGACTCAACTCTTTTTTCTGTTAGAAGACAGACATACGTCAGAAATTGATCTTTATTTGCTGTTGTTATTCTAAATTATTCCATTTTTTCCCAAATTAAATGATGTAATTATGTATCTGTTAGCACAAGGCAGCCATTTAAATTAAATGCTAGTTGTGTATATCAGCTAGAGTGAACGAAATCAGTAAGTGTGGAAGTTTACCAAACTTCATTCATATTTTTTTACTACTTCTAGGAGATGTTTGATGCCACTTTGAAAGACAGAGAATTGAGCTTTCAGTCTGCCCCAGGTACCACAATGTTTCTCCACTGGCTAGTTGGAATGGTTTACGTCTTTTATTTTGCATCCTTCATTCTTTTACTGAGAGAGGTAAGTCTGTAAGAATAAGATTGGTATGTAACATAGAGAAGCTTGCACGTTGAACTGTTAGTTAAATCTTCCATATGTGGGTATTGCTGCTCCTATGTTTTATGTATGTATATTGGATTTCAGCCACCCTGGGACTTAGAGCAGTGAAAATGGTTTAGAGTATGTTTTACTTAGAGATTTTTAGTTTACAGAGTCCTTAAATGTGTGTTGCTGTCAAATGAATCTAAATACATTTCAGGTGTTTAAGATTGAAATATTTGAAAATTAAGCTTGTAGTTAGTTATTGCTCTCTATTCCTCTGTGATAATGCTTCCTTTGTTCTATTTATGTACCATTTTGAACCTTTTTTGACAAATAAACCTATTATGTTTAAAACTTACTTGCTGCAGCAGTGTTATCCAAAATGAAAAACAAAGAATACAAAGATAATTTTCTCTTCTTACATTGTTTTCTGTTTTCTACTTCAGGTATTGAGACCTGGTGTCTTATGGTTTCTCAGGAATTTGAATGATCCAGACTTTAATCCTGTGCAGGAAATGATTCACTTACCCATTTATAGACATCTCAGGAGGTTTATCTTATCAGTGGTAAGGACTTTTCTTTAGTTCTTTTTTTTGGGAAGAAGTTTCATATGTTAGCTTCCATATACGCTACTGCATATTTAAGCAAAAACATTTTCACTGTGAAGATGATTAGACACTGAACAGGTTGCCAGCATAATTTATGTCTTTTGAAATACTCAACTGGATAAGGTTCTGAAGGACCTGAGGTTCTGCTCAGAGTAGGGGGTTGGGATAGTTTAACTCTGGAGGTCCCTTCCAAACTCTTCTGTGATACCTTCTTCTTATGCAAAATCACAGGAAATGTTTGTATATTCAGAAAAGTGTTTATTATTATGGAAATTGTAAATCACATAACTCTTTCGTGATGCTTTATTTTTAGTTATTGTGTGTCCAATTTGGCTAAAGTAGTGCTTCATGGGTAGAGTAACTTTCTAGTTAAGTTTTGGATTAGATTATGATGATGTAGCCAGTGGTGTCTGTTTCCAGATTATCATTGTAACATACTGAAAACAATAATTTCTTTTTTCCTTTTGCTTGTTTGTCTGAAGTTTGATTAGCATGCAGTAACAGAAGGGTCTCAGTTTGTCTTTGATGTAAATGTCGTGTCAACTGAGAAAACTGATATACCATAAACATTATTATTTGATATACTGAATTAATTGTCCTGGTTTGACCAGAAGCTAGGG
>VWZO01007533.1:0-10042 GCA_013396975.1 Bucco capensis | reverse complement strand
TCTAGCTGTGCTTTAGCCTTCCTGACTTCATCTCTAAACCATCGAGCAACATCCCTATACTCCTCCCAAGATCCTTGTCCCTGCTTCCACTGCCTGTATAGCTCCTTCTTGCTTTTTAATTTGACCACCAGGTCTTGATGCAGCCGTGCAGGTCTCTTCCCTTTCTTACCAGATTACTTACACCTGGGGATTGAGAGCTCTTGTGCTCTATGGAAAGTGTCCTTAAAGATCTGCCAGCTCTGCTCTGCTTTCTTATCCTTGAGGACCATTTCCCAGGGTATCCTGTTGTGTAACTCTTTAAAGAGTTGGAATTTTGCTTTTTTGAAATCCAGGGTCCTGACTTTGCTTCTTGGCTGAATAGTGACCCTCAGGACTGTGAATTCCACCAGTGCATGATCACTGCAGTCCAGGGGAGTCTCCAGTCTTGTGGTCTCTGATGAGCTCACCTGCATTGGTGAGCAGTAGATCAAGTACTGCACACCCCCCCTGGGTAGGGGTGTCTATTTCTTGTGTTAGGAAGTTTTCATCCAGACTCTCCAGGAGCCTTCTGGATTGCCTACTGACACTATTGGAGTGCCCTTCAGTCATGCATTAAGCAACATTACTAACATCTGTCATTTTTGTTTGTTTTTCCACCCATTCCTCAGGGCGAGATGTGAGTGCAACAGAATGTTTTGGAATTTTTGTAATTGCCAAGGCCCAGGCAGTCACTGGGGAAGGCAAGGTCAAAGGGACTGTTTGTGTGTGTGCTGAGCGGCTGGCTGGAAGGTTGGAGATGGTGTGTGCTTCCCACAGAGCCTTGTGCTCACTCAGGGTGGGGCCACTGAAGGAGAAAGCTCTGTCTCCTAGTGACATAGCACTTTCCGGACCTCTCGTGACACCTCCTTGTGTGTCAGGCCGAATTTTACATTCATCGCTGCATGCTGGCATTTCATCTCCATTTGGCTCCTGCCAAGGCCATATCGGTGTTGTCCTCCCCAGGATGCAGCCCAGCCTTCTGCAAGTCTGACCTACATTCTGCCGCTAGAGATGAATGGACTTCTGTTTGGCTGCATAAAACACATGCTCATGCTGAAGGAAGGCTACTATATTAACTGCCCAAGAGCTCTGCGTGCAATGGGTTTGTCCTTTCCATATATACTTTGTGTCACCAGCAAACTTTGCCGGCAATGATTTTTTGTTGCCTTCAAGATAATAGATATGTGATTAGTAATTGGCCAAGAACAGATCCCTGTGGGGTCACACTGGGAACACCCTCCTGCAATGATGATTACCCATTAACAATTAATTCCCCATTAGCAATTACATTTTTTAATCCTTTCTGTTATAACTCTGGATGTTCTCATTATCCAGCTGGCTGAAATACCAGTCTCGCTCCAAACTGCAGCCTTGTTCAGTGTGTGAGATGGTTTTGGAGCATTTCCAGGACCTCCCTCATGTTAGGAGGCAAGGTTTGGGTTAGCCTTTACCTGCCCCACCATCCATCTGTCTTTGCAAGCTGTCTTGAAGTCAAAATGCTCTTTCAGTTTCCTTTGTGGAGAACTTGGAGAGCCAGAACCAAGGCACGGTGCTAGATCCATAAAAAGACATGTCTTGGCATTGGAAGGATATCAGCATTTGCTAGTGCAAAGCCAGGGGGTTTGGCTCAAGCATGTCCTGAGGGTGAATGAGCACAGTTCATGGTGATGTTCATATAATGTGCTGAAGGAGCTGTCTGTATCTGGAAAACCTTGGTCCCTGGGCATGTCGTGAGTAGATGCTCCTGCTTCGAAGTTGCAAGAGGGAAAGATACAAGCCCCAGGCCAGTGGAGGAGGGCATTGCCGAGAATGTGGGCACCCGTAGATGGCAGCACCCCTGGCAGAGCAGTGCTGCCTTCCCAGTAGTCATCTGACGTTTGTAGGCAACTCGGTGTAGCCAGTAGGTGAGTCAGCCTGACACAGGAACACATGACCCCTCACACAAAGGCTCCAGTGCCGGCAGCTTGAGTGCACCGATTAGAATTTGAGCTTCTCCATGAGACAGAGCCTGTTTAAATCATCCTGAAGGCTGCCATTCAAGGCCAGGCATCCACTCCTTGCTTCCTTTGCCTTGCTAATTACTCCTTAGGGCTAAGCTAGTCCAAGGTCATGGACATCCACAGTAGACCAGCATCGTCCTGGTGGGATTGCTGCTGGCTAAGCTGCTGGCCCATCCCATGATGGCTGGAGGTACAACCTGGCTGTACTTCAAGATGCCCTCTGATGCCTTTGCAAGGAAGGTCTATCACCTCCATCCCAGGGCATTCACTACCCTGGTGGTTTCCTCATTGCCTCCCTATCTTCCCTGCCAGTCGACAGCTACAGAGAAACAACAGAGAGAGCAACTCACCATACCTATAATGATACATCAGCTGCAACCCATTAAATTCTGCTACATGCTGTTAGAGCTCATCTGTGTCTCAGATCCCCCTGCTCTGATCTTCCTTTGCTGGTTCTCTGCCCTGTGTGGTCAAGATGACTTAGCCTGATAAGAACCCCAGACTCAAAGAGGCACAAACTTCTTCACATACACACCCCCTCTGTTCCTTCCTACCCCTCTGTCTGTCCTAGAGCACCTGGCTTTTTGTTTTTTTCCAGCACAAGAAGGGTTCCCTGAAAGATTCCCTCTCTGCAAAGTAAAACAAAACCGCAAAAATAGCCCAAGGTCCTGGAACATCTTTCTGTTTTACTGGACATCCTTCTGAGCTCAAGTAGATTTCCTGCCCAGACACAGAGTGAATTATGGCCAAGCTCTCAGAGGCTGACCTTGTGGTCAGCCAGAGCACAGACTTGCTAATAAATGTGGTCAGACTCTACCGCAAGCAGCCTATTTTTAGTGTCTGCGTTTCCTTGCCTACTGCTTCATCACCATGCAAGTCCCAGAGCCAAGCATCCCCCAGAGGTCCAGCTGGCTGTACAGGGTAGCCCCGCAGGGAGCAAGTCTCAGGCTCTCTCCATCTGCCTGGGGGGTTTGTTGTTCATGCAGTGTCTGTTACTTTTGCACCACAGAAAGTCACTGGTGCATGGAGCAGGGTGGCCTGTCTTGCTGATCCACACTGTGGGAACATGGCTCATGCCTGTCAGACAGGGAGTGGAGAGCTCACAGCTGTGAGATGTTCTTAAAGTGCAGGTGGGGGAGAGAGGAGAAGGAGGAGAAGAAAAATAGAGGGACAGGCACATAGGTGAAAGGGAGAACAGCTTGGTGGTTTCAGGGATTTGAAGACTTGGTCTTAGCAAGTTATCGAAGTCTGGAAACATGCAAAGGACATTGCAAAGAAACTGCCTGCTTTTGCTATACAAGTCTGTCTGGAGGCATCTGCACTGAATTTACCCCTTTCTGGGAGTGGAAGAAGTCATTTGAAATGGAGCTGATGGAGATGAGGTTCTGGAGCAAAGTGGGGATCTGTGCCCAGGCTCACATGATCCATCCAGGACTTGGAAAAAAAATCTAGTTGGCAATATCTGTGATGCTAACAAAAATATGAACCCTTCCATTAATTGTAGATGTATATAGAATCATATCACAAAGCTGTAAAAGCGTAATCAAAGCAAAAACAAAACCAACCAAACCAAAAGTGGGAATGTAGCAGATTTTGGACAAGCTTGTGATCCCACAAAACTGGTAAAAATAGCTCACATCTGTGCTGAGAACAAGAAATTGCCAGGAGGGTCACAGTCTACCAGGATTCATTAGTTCTAGTGGCAAAGAAAACCATGTCTCAGTAGTCTCTTAGGCTTCATTAAACATATCAACAAGCAGTGAAGGAGGAGGAATGGGGTTTGTAGTCCACCCAGACACCCAGAGGAGCTTTGGATGGAGAGCGTTCAGCCTAGGATGAAGTCCTGGGAGTTACTGCTGGCATGGATAAAGCTCTCACAGCCTCTGGGAAGGAGGCAGGACCTGCTAGTGTGGATGTTCAGAAAGGACAGCATAGGAAGGGGAACAGGACTCAGTTCATGGAGCATCTGCATAAGCCAGCTGAGTCCTTGCCAAAAAATCCTTGCTGAAACCCACTGCTGGACAAGCCTTGTTCATTCGGGAAAGGCTAGGAGGAAGGGCTTGGATAAAGGTCATTTCCTTCTTGAGATGGCATTGTCCCACTGTGTGAAGCAGGAGTCTTGCTTGCTCTGCTGACAGGCAGTTGTAAATCAAGGCATTGCTATAGCAGCTGGGAGCCCCCAGATGCTAGTGGAAACCAAAATCTCATTTGCACAGATTTTCAGACCTAGGGAGCTGAGGCATAGCCTAGCATGCAGGGAATAGCCGTGTGCTCTGCTCTTTGTGTGCATTCCAGCTGCCAAAGAAGGGTCCTGACCTGTCCTAGCACTGATCTCCTTTTGATTAGGGAAGAAGCAATCCTTGTCTGTGGGTTATGCCCGTTAGTTTTTTATGCCTGATTTTACATTCTCAAAGGCTTCCAGAAATGGAATATCTCATAAAGCAGTGCAGTTGGAGTGGAAGCCTTTAGTGTTTCAGGGCTTTGTCTTCAATTAACCTCCAAAATCTTGGAAAGGTCTTGCCTTAGAAGTCAAATGTGGCTGCCACAGGGACCCAGCTATCTCACATTTCCAAAGCAGCCTGGTCCCAACCAACCTGTTTAGGGAAGTGTCCAACTGAACTTGGGCTGAAGGTGCTCTTTGAAGGGTTTCCAGGGACTGAAGTCCTGATTGCCCTGGGAATGCAAAGCCAGGGCAAAGGGCTACAGCACCACAGACAGCTCTGGGCACCGTTTGCAGCACCCCATGACCTTAGCAGAGAGTGCTACAAATCATCACCAGATCATGTCAGAAGAGCTATGTATGGCAGACCCCAGGTCCAAAAGGGCAGGCAGGTCTGAGGCTTTCATGTTCAGGTCCTGTGCATCCATCAGTAGTGTTAGGCATGATATGAGTTACTTGCTGTTGTCCTCAGGCCACCTATGACGTATTTGTGAGCAAGCAGAGCCATGGTTGATAGGAGCACAGCCAGAGCAAGAGAGTAAGCCCAAGCATCATCATCTCTGCTTCCTCAGGACAGGATTTTGCAAGGGTGAGAAAAGAGCAAAGGAACCATGAAGCACGCTCAGGAGAGCAGATGCGTGGACACAACATGCGCCTTTATTGTCAGAGTCTTCTGAGCTGGGGAGGAGCTAATTTCTCTGGGCAGACACTGTGCTTCTGTGTAAAGACAAATACCTAATATTCAGATTCCTAATCCAGGTTTGGAGATGCTGGAGTGTAAAAAAATAGACAGGAGAACAACTTGCAAGATGTGCATTCTGTTCTGTGGATAAATAAAGCACCTTTCAGAATAAGGAGTCTTGGGCAGCACTAAAGGGAGTGGATCCATGCAGAGAAGCCAATATAATTGTGGCATAGGAAAAGGAAAAGGAGAAGAAGGATTGAGGGGATCTGTGGCAGGCTTGTTACAGAGGGGAAAAGCAATGCATGTCACTTTGTAGTAAGTGCTCCAGGAAGGCAAATCAGGTGGAGAAATGAAGTGAAATCACAAAGAAGTTGACAGTGATGGAAACAAGGAGGGGTTACAGTTCTATTAGGCCAGTGTATTGGCCATTGATCCCTTGGTGTAGGATTTGCTGGGGAAGATGGTTATTTAGGCTTATCTGTCACCAGGCACTAATTGAAGCTGAGGAAGCCTGGAGCCTCATTGTACCATCTTCCTTTGCTTAGAGCTGTACTGGAGAGGCTGGTGTTGAGGTGAGGTTGGTGTTTAGGAAGTGGTTTTGTTTATATGATTCACAGCATGGGGATAAAACAGCCTTTATCTCCACTCAGGAGACAATAGGTAGGAACTGAAGGCTTTTCCTTGCACAGTTGCATGCACCTGTATTCAGGTTGAGTCCGTTGCAAGACACATCCATGTCCCAGTGCAAAATTTCCTGTGGATGGGGTAGAGCCTTGCCGCAGGGTACCCAGAGCTAGTAGAGCCATGCACTGCCCTTCATCCAAGGTTCGAAACACTTGACATTTCTAGCTTTTTTAGCTTGCAAATCCTGAAGTATTTCCCTCATTGCAGATCTGTGTTAGCAGATTCAAGCTATCTGCCAGTAGCCAGGCTCTTCTTGCTTATCTATTCTGGAGCATTGCAAAGCAGACAGTCTTCAGTGCCAATGCTGAAAAACCTGTAAGGCTGGAAGCATGGAGGACTTCTGCCACCCAAGACCTGTGTCCTTTGTAGGAAGAAGAGAGCCAGCACCACATCACACCAAGTTGCTGACTGGGATGCACAAGCTAAAGCAGAGCTGCAACATATAGCATATTTTGCTTGATTCCTACTGAATTTGCTGAGATGTAATGAGGTGTGCATGTGTGTACATGTATTTCAGATGTCCAGGCATTGTGCATGCTGCTGGACAGCACACCTGTGCTGGTGCAGAACTGGTGGTGAATATATGCTTTCTGGAGACAGAGCCCCTCTCTGTTCTGCCAGTCTGCGCTGCTCACAGGGGGCTGCTCTTGCTGACTGCAGGATCCAAACTGAAATAAAGCCAAGGAAGTTGGTGAACATCCCTCACAGAGGTAACAGAGCTGTGGCGGGGATCAGGGTCCCAGCAGGCAGGAAGGCAGGCTTACATCAGCAGCAGCTGGTGCAAATCTGCATTGCAAATCATGCACAGGAGTCCACTGCTGAGGGCTTGTCCTGGTAGCCCCACATCCATACATCCATTCAAGTGCAGATCTTCTGCAACCAGGCAGGTGAGCTCTGCTCACCATCTGTATTGTTTATGGGCAAACCTGCTCCCAGAGGAATAAAAGCACAGCCCAGAGCACTCCCAAGAGGTCTCCAGCCGTAGCCATGTACTTAAGACTTTGTAGGATGAGTCACTGACTCCAGCCAAGCCACAAGCCCTGGCAGATCAGACCCTGCTGTGTCTGTGGCTTGCCTGCACTGCTGTGTGGTTGCTCCAGATGACAGCATAACTGTGCAGGCAAGAAACTGAGGCACACGGTAATGAGAGTACTTTATATCCAGAAGCTAGGATGTGTCTGTCTGTCTACTGCCTGCAAATTTCCTATGGGAAGCCTCCATGTCTGGCCATAATTGGGAGCTTGGAGACCTACCACCACCTGTGCCAGGTGCTGGGACAAATGGAGAGACTTGAAGCAAAGCATGAAAATCTAGTGCTGTTGCTCAAGACTGGGGAATGGGCTGCTGAGTGTTTCAGGACTGCTGCTGTTTAGGAGGGGTCATAGCATTACCTGGGATGCAGCAGGGTGCCTGGCTGGTGGTCACATACAAGTTCCTGTGTTCAGCAGACTTGAAAATTAGTTTTACCTTTGTGGTGGGAAACACAAGGGCTTGTGTTTGTCTTTTTCCTTTGGGCAAGGATTCCTGCAGCTCAGGAACTTGGGTCCCCACTGGTATCTCCTAGCTCATAGAACACCACACAAGCCCCTTGACAGTAAGAAGAACCATGACCATTGCTGATACCCACAGACTTAATTACTAGGGACTTGCAGCCCCATTCCTACTGGCTCTCCACCTGGAAGTCCATTCACTTTACTGGGACTCTCCTCTGCCCTTGAGGAGCTTCTCCAGCTTTTGCCCAGTAACACCCAGCCTTTCCCTTGCCCTCTCCCATGGCACAGCCCTTTGGGTGCTGAGAGAACAGATGTTGCTTCTCCTTGGTTTTGGAGGATGCTTGTGCTCTCTTCTTGGACCTTTCACAAGCATCTTCCTCATGGCCCTGGTCGAGTGTAATAGATCTGACAGCTCCGTGGTTCCTCTTGTCAGAGAGGCTTTAGGGATGTCTGCAGCTGCCTTATTAGCCCTTTCCATCGTGTCAACAGCACTTTGCTGATTTACAGTCATGGCACACCGAGTCTGTTCCTGTGCAGGTAATTCTTGCAGCTCTCAACCCTGAGATGGATGTGTCCATCCCTCTTCATTTGCAAAGAGAGTTTCAGTTGTTTTCAACCCAAGTTGCTGGAGACTGATCCTCACTTTTATGGAGAGTGAGCCCTGAGTATTCAGGAAATAGCACTGAACTCAGTGTGACCATTGTTGGCAGGTTCTGGCCCTTTGTTAATTAGCATTGATTATACTTCACTTCCAACTGTGGAGGAGGGAGCTGCAGCTCAGGGAAGCAGTGAAGTGTTGCAGTATAATCACTGTAGCCATTTTCACACTGCTGGTCGTTGCTCTTCATAGCTGGGAGACAGAAAGGAAAATCCTGGGGGAATAGTAATGACATGAGACTTCAGAAGCTGTCATTTTAGAAGAAACATTTGTGTATACATTTATGCAGGGCTGAGGGTTTGAGGGGGGGTGTTCTTTGGGTTTTGTTGGGGTTTTTTTTGCATTGTCTTAGCTTGACTTAGCCTTAGGGAAGATGCTGCTTGTGTCTCCTGCATGGCAGCAGGATAAGCGTGGGCTCTGTCAGCCGACTAGGAGATTCAGCTGTCGAGGTGTGGGACCTCCATGCCTCCCAGCTTCTCTGTTCAAGTGCAGCAGCAACTTTCCAACCCTGGGGCTACCAAGAAGAACTATTTAGGAAGTGGGATGTGCCTTGTCCCCCATGAAACTCGGAGGCGGTTGGGGGCTGGATCTGTCACTTGAGAGTGGAGGTGTCTACCCTGTCTAAGCAAGATACCCAGTGGTCACCCTTTTTTTTCTGTGCTGGTAAACCTTCCTTCCATGTGAAGCTCTTCATCTCACTCCACAACTGGGGAAGTCTTTTACCTGAGCTGTGTTAGTCCATATGCTTTTGTGTCTGTGGTGCATGTTTTTCTCCATATTTTTGCAATTTCATTCTTGGCAGCTTTAGAGAGGTGGCCCCAGACATCCTTCTATTGATCAATACAAAGACTTTGACATATAAGCCCAGAAGGAAAATTTCAGGATTTAGGCAGGCAGATACAATCTTCTAACATTCTTCATCCTGCTGTACATCATGGATCCAGAGTGAAGACTGTATAGCAGGAACCAACAAGAGCACGTCACAGCTTTTGTAACGTATTGGATGATGTTGCAAACGTGTCTCCCAGCCTGGTGAATATTGAACCCTCCTGCAGATGCTGAGTGTCTTTAATTCATGCTGTGGCCTGGGTCATCAGTTCCCCAGTGTGTCCTTGCACAACCCATTGCCGGGGAGTCCCAGTTGGGCTGTGACTGTATCCTTGGAGTCCCAGGCTCTGGAGGGCTTTCTGTCTCACATTAGAACATGTGCACAGCTACCATGCCAACATGCTGGGAAGAGCAGTGCCAGGGCTGGAAGACAGATGGGAAATGGATGTCAGCAGGCAGAGACATTTGAGTCAAGCCTGGTAGCACAAGGGATTAGTGGATATGGCTGTTAATTGGTTTAATTGTGTTTTCCTTCCTCCAGTGAGTTTGGGCCATTTTCCTTAACTTACTTAGCCACAATCAAGTTTTTTGTCATAACTGGTATTTATGGAAGGCTTTTTGCTTTGCTGTTTCAGGAGGCGTCACTAGTGTATGCCACAGTAGCCATCTCATAGCCTCACAAGCCACCACGGCAGTGCCTGACTGCTGGCATCCTGAGGACTGTAGAGGGGTTCAGGATGGATAAAAAGACACCAGCTGAAATGAATTCTATGCTGTGAGTGTTTGTATTTCAGCAGAGTCAGGATAGCCTAATCAAACTCTGGTGTTAATGTACCAGTTGCCATAAGATCACAGGGGAGGAATAAAATTGGAGCCTAGCTCTAAAGCAAAAAATTTGCGCACCTTTGGGTCAGTCATGTACTCTGCTTTGGAGACTTCAGCTCTATCTGTAAGATGAGAAGAATGATGCTCTCCTCGTGTCTCACCTGCATGAGTCGTCAGTTTGTTAAGGCAAGAGCTGCAGCTTACTGGGTGCTACCAGAGAGTGATAGGTGACAGGGTGCCCATCCCAGGAGGCAATGCAGCAGTGTGAGTGCTGGGGAAGAGCCACCTCCATCCAGCACCAGGACCCTGCCACTTCCTATGAGGGGCATCTCCCTTGAAAGGTGAAGTACTTGCTGCCAATCTGTTCTGAGTAGCAGACAGGAGAGATCATAGAATCATAGAATGGTTTGG
>VWZO01007532.1:0-13877 GCA_013396975.1 Bucco capensis | reverse complement strand
GGATCTTCATTCGCGAAGCCTAGCTATACATTGGCTTTTGTTTTGAAGTGGACTTTTTCAGACATAGTCTGAAGTCTTGCAGGTGTCAGAATTATATACTGTACTTCTTCAACGTAACTGAAATTCTCTTTCCTCTGCTCTGATGACATGTTCTGATGTCTCAATTAAATGGCTAGTGTAACAGGTGGGAAATGGATTATTTTTGTCCTTCTACCCCATCCCTCCCAAAGAAAGATGGGTTATATGATCATGGACAGCTGTATTTGTCTGGAAATCTTTGGGTCTCAAAGATTTCATAAAGCTGGTACTTATAAGCTAGAACTACTTTGTGTACGTTCACCTGTACTGAGGGAAGCCAGCCCCCCAAGCCAAGAGAATGGGACCAAAATCTCCCCCCATAATCCACGAGGAGATTGTCAGGGACCTACTCCTCCAAGTTGACGTCCAAAAATCTATGGGACCAGATGGGATACATCCTAGAATCCTGAGAGAGTTGGCAGGGGTGCTCACCAGGCCACTCCCCATCATTTACCAGCAGTCCTGGCTGACTGGAGAGGTCCCAGCTGATTGGAAAAGAGCAAATATAACTCCCATCTATAAGAAAGGAAGGAAGGAGGATCCAGGAAATTACAGGCCTGTAAGTCTGACTTCAGTCCCGGGGAAGCTGATGGAGCAGATCATCCTGAGTTCCATTATGCAGTACATGCAGGATAACCAGGTGATCAGAACCAGTCAGCATGGCTTTATGAAGGGCAGGTCCTGTTTAACTAACCTGATCTCCTTCTATGACTGGGTGACCCGCTTACTGGATGAAGGGAAGGCTGTGGATGTTATTTATCTGGATTTTAGTAAAGCATTTGATACAGTTTCCCACAGCATTCTCCTAAAGAAATTAACTGCTCTTGGCTTGGATGGGCATACGCTCCACTGGGTTAAAAACTGGATAGATGGCCGAGTCCAAAGAGTTGTGGTCAATGGAGTGAAATCCAGTTGGCAGCCAGTCACGAGTGGGGTCCCACAGGGCTCAGTACTGGGGCCACTCCTGTTCAACATCTTCATTAATGACCTGGACCAGGGGGTAGAGTGCACCCTTAGTAAGTTTGCAGATGACACCAAGCTGGGTGGCAATGTCGATCTGCTTGAGGGTAGGGAAGCTCTGCAGCGGGATCTAGACAGGCTGGATGGCTGGGCCAAGGCCAATGCCATGAAGTTCAATAAGGCCAAATGCCAGGTACTGCACCTTGGCCATAACAACCCCCAGCAGCGCTACAGGCTCGGGGAGGAGTGGCTGGAGAGCTGCCAGGCAGAGAGGGACCTAGGGGTGCTGATTGACAGCCGGATGAACATGAGCCAGCAGTGTGCCCAGGTGGCCAAGAAGGCCAATGGCATCCTGGCCTGTATCAGAAACGGTGTTGTCAGCAGGAGCAGGGAGGTGATCATGCCCCTCTACTCAGCTCTGGTGAGGCCTCACCTTGAGTACTGTGTCCAGTTTTGGGCCCCTCACTACAAGAGGGACATTGAGGTGCTGGAGAGAGTACAGAGGCGGGCTACCAAGCTGGTAAAGGGCTTAGAGCATAAGCCTTATGAGGAAAGACTGAGGGATCTGGGCCTGTTTAGTCTGGAAAAGAGGAGACTGAGGGGAGACCTCATTGCTCTCTATAACTACCTGAGGGGAGGTTGTAGGGAGGCGGGAATTTTTCTGTTCTCCCTGGTAGAGAGTGATAGGACGAGGGGAAATGGATGGAAACTGCGCCAGGGGAGGTTCAGGTTAGATATTAGGAGGAATTTCTTTACTGAAAGGGTTGTCAGCCATTGGAACAGGCTGCCCAGGGAGGTGGTTGAGTCACCATCCCTGGAGGTGTTTAAGAGACGGCTGGATGTTGTGTTGGGGAGCATCATTTAGTGGGATGATAGGGCTAGGAAAAAGGCTGGACTCGATGATCTTCAAGGTCTCTTCCAGCTGTAACTGTTCTATGATTTTATGATACATCTCCCTCTTCTTTTCCTCTCCATCAGTGATAGTAAACCAGCAGTATGAATAGCTAGCTGGCTAATGAGCACATCCATGGAGTAACTCCACTGTTTCTTGCTCAGCCAGTTAAAGAAGCACTAGAGACTGAGATTACTGTGAAGCTGAGTGTGTGGTAACACATGGGAAAACTGACAGCTTCTGAGGAGAGATGGCCTGCAAGCAGGATGCAGAATTATTGAGGTGGAGAAAATTATGGTAATATAGGATGACCCACTTTACTAGGAAGCCAGGTGTTATTAGAGCCAGTGGTGGAATAACATAAGGTTTCTAAGAGCTTTGATGCTCTAGTAAGAGACCGGGCAATGAACACAGACTGACTGAGAAGTGGGCTGAGCAGAATATTCACTGACTTTTTTTCTCCCGACCTGGATTTTCTCTGAGCTATAGGAACTGAGAGCCATCTGGAGCTTCTTGCTCTAGAAGACCTGGAAATAGAACTGTACCAGAAGAAATACCAAAAGGAGCCATCCAAGAGTTGGGAGTTTAGGGAACTGGATATCTTCCTGTGAGATTTCTGCAGTAATACCAGGTATGTTTGGTTCTTCTTTGTGGAAACGTGTTAGCCTGCTGTATCTTGGTGCCTTGCTGGTTGTATACTTCTAGCCAAGAATGCTGGGCAAGCCTTTTAATCAGAAAAGCTTCTCATCACATCATGAGTGCAACTGGAAATGAAAAATACTGTCCCAAAAGAAGTGTAAAGATAGATGAGTTTTTAATGCTGAGCCTGCGGCCTAACTTAAGGAGGGGATAACAAATGGGACTAAAATATATTGTGGT
This sequence comes from Bucco capensis, assembly GCA_013396975.1. NCBI lineage: Eukaryota > Metazoa > Chordata > Aves > Piciformes > Bucconidae > Bucco > Bucco capensis. The sequence continues at coordinate 11,068 of VWZO01007532.1, read as the reverse complement.
ATTTCAATGGAAAACACAGAAGTGAGAAGATTCAAACTCTCCTAGAAGTGCAATTTGGATGGGACCTAGCTGTTGCTATACATCAGATGTCTCATGCTACTACTCTGATGAGGGACAAGGTATGTTTGCAAGTGGTATAAATCAAATTCTCAAGCATAAGAGTTAAACTAGATCTTTTTTCCTTCTGAAATTAATATTTATTGCACATCTAGAATCTTACTTACTTGATAGGATTTTTTTTTCCTTTCTTTTCCCTCTTGTATCTTGAATGGTAAAGTTTTTCCTGCTTTCAGATTCTTCTGGTTTTGTACAAAGAAGCGGTATGGAGCTTGTGATGCTGCAGTGGAATATTTAATGATGATGCAGTTTACTTGGAAATATGCTTTAACTTTTCCTCTGCTACTGTTTTAAATGAGAACCAAGAATATGGTGTTAAATTTTAGTACATCTCTTTTAAAAAGATACTATTTTAAGTCTGCTTACAGTATGGATTTTAAGATCCATTGGGATAATCAGTATCACTGTATCTTTTCATAGTCAGATACTTTTCCATGAGTATCTTCATGCTGGCAGAGACATCAACAAGAATGGAAAAAGTAATTTCACACAAGCATTTGGAAAGGAAAGTGGGGATGCTTGTACTGAGAGCAAGTATTCCACATTAATGGGAAACTTGAAATTGTTACCTTTAAGTTCACTTCTATCTCTGGGATTCTCTTTTCTTCCTTCCTTCAGCATGAAGCAGACTGCCTGTTAAGCGTACCTTTTAATTCTGCATAAACCATTTTTAGCTTAGTTACTGAATACTGGTCCTCTGAAATGTTAAAGGTACTATATGACCACTGAGATAAAAAGATACCATCTTTGATATTTGTTCCTGTTCCTTCTGACCAGAGCAATTATTCCTGTTGATTAACAGTGTAGATTCTTCCGAAATGAGCCTGAACCTTATTTCATGTAGGTGCAAGTGGCATGAAGAGAATGATATCTGCTGTGCTTTGGCATACTGTAAGAAAATTGTGTGAATATTGCAAAGGAGTTAACTCCAGTATGATGAACTTTTGTTTTGTTATAGATGCATGGTTTTGGTGTTGGCTTCTCTGACTGCCTGAAGCACTGTACATCTTGAGGTTTTGTTCACTCCACTCCCAAGATTTTGTTTTATTTTTAACTTCCATTGTTGTTTTCATGGCTTAGCAGTGTGCTCTAAGTTTTAGCACTTAGATGTAATTTAATTTCAGTGATAATAATGTGCATCACTCTATAGTCTTTAATTAAAAAAGATGTTGTTGTGTACTGCTATGAAGTGCAAAATAGTTCCTTTCCATACTTTTAAGTGACTGCATTTAACAGTGTGAGGAAGCAGTTCCAATGTCATGTGTAGCTGTAGAATTGGCTGGTGGCCTTGGAAGAATGCATGGCAACTATATAGCTGCTGCAATAACGTCCTTCTGCCCTCTGTCATCTGCTCTGTGCATCTCTGTCTGTAGTTGCTTTTGTTTGCCTTTTTGAAAAACTAGAAGTGTTGTGCTTCTGTAGGTGAGCATTAATTACAGCCCTTGTAGCCAAACTTTTGTTGTTTCTTTTCTTCCTCATTCAAGTTATTGCATCAGTAAATCTTTAGCTAGTGTGTATGGAGTCTCTCTTGCAGCAGCTCACCTACATCCTCAGGACTCTGATTACGGTGAAAGCACAAATACCAAGATGGTGATGCTGGATGCTAGACATTTTCAGGTCAGATTCTTTAAACTGATACCCTTTTTAATTTCTAGTTAACTCAAGTGTTCAAACTTGTCAATTTCAGGTTACACAGAATAGCTGTTTCCCCTTTGGATGCTGTCTTTTGTGACATATATTGGGTGGACTGATGAAAGAAACAACTATGAGCTGGGTCATTTCTTGTGATTTTGTTTGACCATAATTCATAGGTTTCCTGGATAGTTTTGTGTACTGCATTTTAGAATACACAATATTTTGAATATTTCTTTTTTTCATACAGAATGCCGAGCATTCTGGATGTGTTAGGCATTTTGCTTTTCAAAATCGGAATCACAAGTTTGTTCCTTCTAATGGTGAGTTAGAAACTTGCACATTTTTACGGGGAATGAGGTATTTAAATTTAATCCAGTTGCTGCTTTTTCAAATTTCTGGGCTTAGATTGTTGCTTGCTAGTGGCATAAAGCTTCAACAGCTCTGCATGAGCTGTGCTTCTTCCTGCGTATTGATTTGATTGAATTTCTGAAGACATTAAGGTTAAAGAGCTGGCTTTTTCTTACTGGGCACAGTCTTATGGTCAAAAAGGTGTTTCAAAATTTAGTTTTTAATATAAATGTTGCTCTCTTTTATACACCCTTATTTTTCTGCTACATGAGGCCTGCTCTAATATGCTTAGGTGCTTTAAGCCAAGGTCATCTTCAACATATTCTCCTTGCTCTTAAGTTATTTTATATTTTATATGCAGACTCAGCTGGTACTTGTTGCAGGTTATAACTCAGTTTACAAAGACTGCTCAGTTAAAGTCTTTTTGGAGACAATTCTTTTTTTAATAGAAGGCATGTGACCTCGGTTCATATGGGCAGTTCATGGCTAATTTTCAGAGGAACAGAATCAAGTTTACAAGAAATAACTGTAAGAATTCAGAGTTTTCAGCTTGCTATCTTGCATATATTCGACAGCAGCATTGAGTGCACCATCAGCAAGTTTGCAGATGACACCAAGCTATGGGGTGCTGTTGATAAGCTGGAGGGGCAAGATGTCATCCAGAGGGACCTAGACAAGCTGGAGAGGTGGGCCCAGGTGAACCTCATGAGCTTCAACAAGACCAAGTGTAGGGTCCTACACCTGGGTCGGAACAATCCCCACTATCAATCCAGGGTGGGGTATGAGAAGATAGAGAGCAGNTGACAGGGCTCTGGGCAACCTGATCTAGTTGGGGATGTCCCTGCCCACTGCAGGGGGGTTGGACTAGATGACCTCCAGAGGTCCCTTCCAACCCTAACCATTCTATGATTCTATGATTCTATGATATAAAATACATGCTGAATCAAGCTTTGGAAGTGAGATCTTATGGTCTAGGTGTTTATAGCGGAAAGAACCCCTGTCTGTGACTTTTTGTTTTAGAGCTATTGAATAGATTCATCTCCACAGCATCTGAAGAACAATTCTATTAATTTATGCAAGCTTTAAAAGCTGATTTAATTTGCAAACTATATTTAATTTAACAGGTGTTTCTCCATGTGGTGTGAAGACTTCCCTTTATGGAACAAGTACCATGCAGGGAAGAGGAATTACTCAATTGCTGAAAAGTGTATGTTAAGTAACTGAAAATCTTTTTTATATCCAGGAGAACTGTAAATTCTAATTTTCCTTGTTTCCTTAAGATAACCAACAGTTTCTCCAGACTGCAGTTTTTTATCTTAGGTGCAACATTTGACACTTCAAGTTCATGTTAGAATTACAAAACCATTGACTGGGTTTAAAGAAGATTAAAATCTTGTTTATTTTCTACAGGAAGACTTATTTTTAAGGGACCTGATAGTTGCATCCTCTCTTTAAAAATGCATGCCATACTAGATCTCCTTCTTAATGGGTGGAGTGCAAATTCAAGATTGATTAGTCAGTATCATTGGATTAGAAGAATTCTTTAGTGGCCAATGTGACTTGGAACTTTTGAGCTTTATTTCTTCTTTAATAGCCCCCTTCCCCTTTTCTGTTTGTGGAAGATAGAATTTCAGTACATAACAGCCTCTCCCCTGAAAATGATGGGGAGGATGTGTTCAATGTGTGAAGGGTTACAGGAGAGAAATTAAAGGTATAACAGTCTCAAAGGTTTGCTATAATCCTGTCAGGTCTTAGCCATAAAGAATGTGAGTGGTCATGTAAGGTAGAAGAGCAGGTTTTCTATGAATAGCTTGGAAAAAATATGATGGCAAAGTTATCCATCTGTTAACACTCTTTTAGAGGCACAGGCTTTATACTTCAAGAACAAGTACAATGAAGATTTTTTTTTCCCCCTTGCATCAATTTTATGTTTAAAAAATGCATGTCCCTCAAACTTACATACTGAAAAAGAACATAGATGTCATACGTTTTTTTGAAAGGAATATAAAATTCAAACTGATACATTAATCTGCAGCAAAAATTTCTCAAGTTTAGTCAGGTGGGGTAGATTCCAGTCACATAAAAACTGTGGGACTGACATATCACTAGGAAGTTAAATGTTCTGTTTTATGGATGTACAAGTCTTGGACTACTCCCCCAAAAGCTGTCTGTTTTCTGAGCCTTGTCCTTAGCCCATGTGTCTTTAAGCAACTTATTCTCAGAGCTTAAAAACAAGAGCTTATTTTTTTTTGAGTTGTTTCTACCTTTTGTTGTACCAGAGGTCCACTTTTGAAATACTATTTCCATAGCAACTAACTGCAAGAAGATATTTATTTCATTCCTTGTAGGAACTGAGACTCAGAATTAGGTAGTTCATTTTTTTTGATAATAGGGGAGGAAAAAATAAACCGAAACAAACCCCCAAACTCAACCAAAAAAAGAGATCAACACATTTCTAAATAAACCTGGGCATGCTGATCAGTACATCAAAAAAGGCCCATTGCTGGTTTAGTTGGAAACCTGTTAGTTGCTGTACGCCAGATGAGGCTCTTCCAGTACTGCAGGATCACTGAGCCATTTTGATGCCTCTTACCTAACAGTTTGCTTATACCTCTGAATTTTCTTCAATTATTCTGTATTTCCTTCCTTTGAGGCTGTTGTTCTATGTCCTGAACTTCACCAGATAAGGGACAATCAACCTCTAAGACTGAGATTTATCAATGAAATGCTTGGGAATGTAATAACAGTACGAGTGTCTATTTTAGTAGTGGCAAATGATTCTCTGCATTGGAATAGAGTTGTTCAAGTTTTAAGCTTCTGAACTGGCAGCCATTGCTACACTGACATTTCAAAACATATGGAACTGTAATCTTTGAATTATTTTCAGACATGAGTGTTGCAATAAAAATTTTGTGTTTCAGTTGCTGTGAAAAAGCAAATTCATTTTTACTGAAATATTTATTCAGTATGAGTGTGAGTACACAGACCTAAGAGCATTTGTTGCTATGCTTAAGGTATTGCCTATCTTCAAGACTGAGGTAAAGAATCTGAGCTGAAATAGAAAAATAGGTAGTTAGGCTTCCATGGCATGTCTATACCTTATCACCTGTAACTTAAAATAGTACTTAAGCTGTAGAAGACCTAATTATATGTTGTAGGCAGTAGGCTGTTATCTAGGGCAGTAACTGTCTTACTGTGATAACCAACAACCTGTGGTGTTTCTTGTAGTGAGAGCTGTAAGATCTGTATGCTGTGAAAGTGTAACATAGCTAAAGAAGAATTTACTATAGGCTATGTAAAGGGTAAAGTAGGAATTTACTTTTCTGTGTGGTCATTTGTTTTCTGCCTACTTCCCACCTCTTGAGGGAAGTGAGTATTGAAGTTGGGTATCCATTAATTCTCTGGAATTCTGTAAGTATTGCTAGCTTTGCCCATCTTTCCCCCAAATATGATAGTGCTTCTTTAATTTTATTTAAAGTTGTGGGTATAATTGAAGATATTCATGCTTCAAAAGACATACAAGACATGTCACAGAAGAACCTTAGAGTAAGATAGAAATCTGAACATGTGTAGTTCTTGCTGACTGATTTGTGGAGGAAAAGCACATGTAGCATTCTGATAAACACATCACTTCCAAAAGGTACTTGTCTTTTTTGTTTTTTATAAGGGAAACAAATCTAAATGGCACAGAAGTACCTTAGCTGTCTCTCTCCATCCTATCAGTTCATTTCTCAGTGTAGAACTGAGCTTAGTGCTGCAGAACGTCACTAGTTCTGCTTTAATGGGTGTCAAGTTTGACTCTCATTTTTTCTTACTTTTTCTTGTGGAATGAGCTTACAGAGAATTGAATGAATGCTTTTGAGGATCGTTGTGTAATCACTTCTGTATTTTGTGGATGGTTTCTTCAGATAACTTAATGCAGATATGTTAATGTGCATTTTTCTTCATGGTTAAATTGACCAATGTGCAAACGTTATTTCAAGACTTCAGCTAAAAAGCAACAATTAAGCTTCATGTGCCCTAATATCGAAGAGTATGGGACACGTAACACGGTGTTAAAGTGGTTTAGAAGCCAGAGCCAATTTCTGGCCATAAACACTTCTGACAATTGTCATGTCCTTTTCCTGGTCTTTCCAGTTAAGGTCTTTGAGAAGCCACACTATTATCCCTCAGGAGAAGCCCTCTTCAGCCCCAGGGTATAGGTGTTTGTGAGGGAAAGCTGAGTTCTGACTAATATCTGTAACATATATAAAAGAAACAGCTTTTGTTTCACAGTAAAAACTAATTACACTGCTAATTAGATATTCCTACTATACTTGCTTAATACAAAAGAGAATAAAATGCATATCAGCTTTGTTTCTGAGCTATGCACCTTGGGTTTTGTTTGCCTTCAGCTTCTGTGTGCAAAACTTTTTTAGGCATCATTTTTGCAGTGCTTTCTCATGCATCTAAAACTAAGCATGGGAATAGGTCCTCAGAATATGTTGCTGAGTTCCATTACAGGTTGTTCATTGGCAGACAGATTTGCGTTTGTATGTATTTTGTAAAGAACTCTGGGTTTTGATCTTTGCAGTGGTTACTAATGCAAATGAGTTATTGTATTTTAAGTACTGTGTAAAACAAAGGCAGCCAGAAAGTAAACCATAATAGTAATTCTGGTCATCTGATTTGCATAGTTCAAAATCTAGAAAATGCTGCCTGTTTTGGGGAGGATTTGCTGGTTCTTCTTTAAAATCATATTTTAGATTTTTGTCAAAATTTAAAAGTAACCACTTGGGGTAAAGGGCATGTGGGAGGCATTGCAGTAAGCTTCTGAAACTCCTCAAGTCAAAGATGGACTAGAGAGCTTTGAAATGGTAAATATTGTGGTGTAAGTAATTTATTGAAGGGTTTTTTTTTAAACAACCACTCACCTCCCCCCCACAAAACCCCCACAAACAACAAACAGAAACCCCGCCCAAACCACTCCAAAACAAACAATCCGAAACTAACAGCTCTTAATTAGCTATAATACCATATTGACAGTGTTTTGGACAAGCAGTCCATTCTCTTCCAAAGATAGGATTACTAGTATTGGGAGTTCTCTCCACATTTGCACGTTTTGCACATACAGTGCTTCTGATTAAATTGTTACAGTTTTCCTCCTTTTCCCTCTTCTTCCCTCTTTTTTACTGTTGAATTAAAGATATGCTTGCAATGTACATGCTCTCACATTGTAATGTTTTTAGAAGCAGGAGCAGTGGTCTATTTCTGATTACCCATGCAACAGTCAGGAGGAAAGGATAATGAAATGAAAACTAGTATTTAGGAAACCTCTGAGTTGGAGCTCATGTGTTCTGACAGGATATAGTGTTCTAGACTGTTTTTAGATCCTATCATTTGCCAATTACAAATCCATCTAACTTCTTCCTTTATCCATTCTATTACTGTGCATTTTTGTTCCAAACAGGAGACTCACAGGTCACCTGTGAATTTTCTGCATTTTTGTATGTGAACATATAATACATACAAATAATACATTTAATAAAATAGACCTAAGTTAGCTTGCTTCAGTCTGGATAAAATATTTTCTGTACTGGACAATGCTGTAAGCTGTGACATTTGCAGTTGGTGACCTTCAAACTTTCTGGGGATACAGCAGCAATTTTATTCTTCAAATAGACCTGACTGTTTTCAGCAAGTAGGAAGTCTAGAAGGCTGGTTATTTTTGGATGACTAAGTGAAACAGTGCTTCACATGCATTTTTCTGCTACAAAGTTATGTATTAGTACTCATTATATGTTAAGCACTTCTTTCCAGGGAGACAAGGGTGTTCTTTCCCAGAACTTGGCAGTAGAGCCATTAGTTTTCATTTTATTATTAAAAAAACCTTCTTGCAGTAAGAAAGAGGGATTGATTTCTTTTCTACAGTGGTGTCTGTGTCTCAGCAAATCCTGAAGATGGCATTAGCTTCCTGCTTCTTTCTTCATTCGTCTTCAGTATTATCCTCTGCACTCTGATTTCTTGTATGTGTCTCATTGTGGGGTTCATTTCTATCTTCTTTCTCCCTAAAACATTTTTCAGGAGCAGAGATGTTAATTAAAACCAGCTACAAATTTTACTGAAGAGATTTTGTGTTAGAATGGTTTTAGACCGCTTTAAGCTGACCTTGAAGTGTACCAAAATGAACTCCATAAATGAAATCTTGCTGGTGATGTGAGAGGTCTGTGAGCTACCTTTTTTCCATAGCATGTATGTAGGGAAAGGGTAACTGGTGTATCTTCTCTTATCTCATTTTCCTTCCAGTCTGTTTCTGTTACGTGAGTAAATGAAAGGTTTCTACCTCAGAGTCTTAATTCTGAATACAGAGCTTCACAGTGATTTAGGCTAGCAAGGACAGAAACAGCTATAGGGACTCAGAGGAATGAGAAATAGTCTGAGCTTTCCTAATCAAGTAGCTGTACATGCTTGACTGACTTGGGCTTGTTAATTTGGTTCCAAGGTTTGAGCGTTTGGTTTCTACCCCAGAGACCACAAAGGTGTCTGGTAATACTGGGCATATTCTGTGAAAAGAAATGGGAGCCACTAGGGTAGAAACTGAAAGGAGAAATCTGTGCCCATTTCCCTTGATTTCTTTTTTCTCCTGTGTTTTCCACTGCATATGTTGATGCCAGAGGAAGAACTCCTCTAGAGAAAAGTACTTACGTCATCTCATAGTCCATGTCCTTGCGCTCTCGACAGCAGCAGCAATAGGCTATAATACCAATAACTATAATTGCAGCAACAGCTCCACCAATGATGCCAGCATAAAGAGCTATGTTCATGGATGCTATACAGGAAGAAAAGAGTTAGCCATTTGCAAAAAAAATGATATCAAATACAACCAGAACAATTGCTGAACTTCAAATCCCACCACCAGATAGATTTCACTACCAGATTCAGAGTGGAAACCACATTTATTTGGCTACAGTAAGTGGAATTAATTCTGTACTGGGTAGCTGTTAAGCCTACAGGAGCAGTTAGATAGTGATAGGGAGGAGCCCCTGGATCTTAACAACCGCTGTACTTTGTCAGTGCAGTTCAGTTTCAGCATTTGAGAGCGTAGGCCTATCTCGCTCCACACATTTTTGTAGGGTTTTTTTTGTCATCTGTGAACTAACCCTATGAATTAGTGAGTGCTTTGCTAGCTTTTAAACCAGTGTAGAGAATCTGTCTTAAAGGTAAAAAAAAGAAATGTGGGCTTTTTTTGTTTGTTTGGTTGGTTGGTCTTTTGAGAGAAAGCAGAATTTTATACTTCTGTCTGCATTGCCTTCATTAATCCTGTGACACTAGCTAGGATATCTAGGATTAAAGGAGGTTGTAGCGAGGTGGGGCTGAGTCTCTTCTGGGTGATAGGACAAGAGGAAATGGCCTCAAGCTGTGCCAAGGGAGGTTCAGGTTGGATATTAAGAACAAATTATTCACTGAAGGAGCAGTTAAGCATTGGAAGAGGTTGTCCAGGGAAGTGGAGGAGTCATTGTCTCTGGAGGTGTTAAAAAAATGTGTAGATGTCACACTTCATGACATGGCTTGGTGGGCATGGTGGCATTGGGTCAATGGTTGGACGTGATGATCTTAGAGGTCTTTTCTAATCTAAATGTCTCTATGATATCCTAGTTTAGCTAGGATACCTTCTCTGTTACTACTCTTCCAAGTAGGTAATCCTGTCTCTTACGTGGCACAACGCTGACTGTCATGTTGCAGAATTCCTTTCCCACAATGTTTGTTGAAGTGCAGATGTAAAAGCCAGATGTATCAGCCGAGATGTTCTTCAGAGTTATTAGTTCCCCTGTTGTGAAACACAAATGAAGTCCAAAAAAGAAAATAATTAATCAGGGAAGGAAGCAGGGACAGCAGCCCTTCAATTCCAGTGCTGGGTAGTGGGAGTGATGAGAGATTATTAAAACTGATGGATTGCTCTGTCTTGCTTGGGAGCTGCCATGCTAGTCCCTAGGTATTAGTGTGATTTATGGAAGGACAAACAGAAGTGTGCCATTTTGATTACAGGGAATGTGTGACATTTGAACGTTCCTTTTAGAAAGAAAATTAAAGGTGAAGGATAAAGAAGTATGTGTGGTTAGTGAAAATTTTTTGCATTGAATTTTCACTGAGAAATACAAGATGGCCTGAACTGGCATCTGGTTTTGAGAATTGGCCATCTAATGAATTAACTTTTAAAACAACAAAAAAAGCTCTTACTATTTTAGATCTAAATTATTTAGCAGTGGGGGAAGTAGTTTTCTAGACTGAGACAGGCCATGCAGGCTGTGAAAATAAATGAAGGAAAAGAAAATGAGTGGTGTAGGATTGCTATGGTGGTGACATTTTCTGTCCAGCCTAACAGAGCTCAGAACCATGTGATAAACCTTACTTAGCTCTCTCTTTTCAAGCGGTCTGTTTTCATTATGTCTCCAGCTGATGTATGTGTAGTCCATGCTTTTTTGCTTGTGATCTACTGACAAAGGCCAATATTCCTCCTCTAAAGGCAAAAAGGCTCTGAATACTTTTCAGTGACTCTTTTGTCTTACTTTCCCTCTGATCTCATTTCTTTCCAGCCCACTCATGGGACTAGGATTCCATTTAGTCTCTGCTGGTACCTAGTGCTAGGTAGTAAAAGAGCATGCAAACCAAGAAATAAGACCGCATGCTTGATTTCTTTATTTTTTACTTCTTTTTTTTTCCCCCTTAATCTCTACCTACTGTCCATATACTTTTTGTCTTTTTCAGGATGGTGTTTATACCTCTCGAAGTTGCCATCTATAACCAGACTGTAACTTCTCCCATACTAAATAAAAAACTAATGGTAAGCCAAACTGGCAAAAATGTGGATCAGATACTAGCAATTTTGGAGTGGTTTCTAAGGGCATTCTGCACACACTAGAGCACTGAGACTTGCTTAGCACACATACTCAGCACAGAAATCAAGTGGAGAGTTTGTGGGTTAAAATTA
>VWZO01007529.1:16660-26941 GCA_013396975.1 Bucco capensis | reverse complement strand
AAGAGAAGGCTTCGAGGGGATCTTAGAGCAGCTTTCCAGTACCTAAAGGGGGATTATAAGACAGAAGGGGAGAGACTTTTTAAGCAGTCAGACTGTGATAGGACAAGGGGGAACGGATATAAACTGAAGGAGGGGAAATTTAGATTGGAGATTATGAGGAAGTTCTTTCCCCAGAGAGTGGTTAGGCACTGGCACAGGTTGCCCAGAGAGGTTGTGGATGCTCCATCCCTGGCAGTGTTCAAGGCCAGGCTGGATGCAGCCCTGGGTGACCTGGGCTAGTGATTGGCATCCCTGCTCAGTGTGGGGAGGTTGGAACTAGATGATCTTTAGGGTCCCTTCCAACCTGCCCATTCTAGGATTCTATGATTCTATGATGTATCACTAGGATGTATTAAATTCAGCGATGTCCTGGGTTTGGGCTAAAACCAAATAATTCTGTTGGGTGATTTTACTTTTCAAATGAAGCTGCTCCAATTAACTTCACTTTCTGAAGCTGGCAGCTTCTTTCCACAGAAAAGACCTAGTGTTTTGGAATTATAGCTGGGGAATTGAGTGCATCAAGGTCACTGCTAGATCTTGTGACCCACAAACGAGAGGCAGAGTGATATAAAGAAATTTATATCCTGAACTTCATACTCAGAGAGACTTGCAGGTTAGCTGTTAGTTTTAACCCTGATGTTAGAAGTAGCTTCTCTGTCTACCCAGAACAGAACACAATAAGAGAAAATATGGTAGCAAGAAGGTAAGAAGTTGCTGAAGAAGAACTGACCTTGGTCATCCAAAATACAAAAAACAAACAAACCCAAAGCTGGAGATGAGAGCTGAACATTCATCAAGAGTGTAACTCAAAAGACCTTCAAGGCCATCACCAAAGGGAAATGAGCAAGCACTAGGAGGAGGAGACTTACGATAATGAGTTCCCAGAAATTGTTAGAATAACCCTGCCTATTCTCAGAAAAATAATGGAACATGTATAAAGAATATGTATATTGTGATTGTGTAAATCTGTAACAAATTGGTTCAAACAATGCACACAGCTGGAGGAGTTACCCCCTGTGTGCCCAGCGCTGCAATAAAGAATAACTGCTTAATAACATTCCAGTGTTATAGAGTTCTCAGACTCTGATCCTAGCCACACATAGCCTCCCACTTAGGTGAGGAGTGCTAGAAAGCAAGGCTTTGGGAGTTCTGTATCCTCAAATCATTTGGCCACACAGACGAGATCTTCTCTGCTTGGCTGACGAAAGCACACCCTGGGATTGCCCAGAGGGACTCCTTGCCTCATCCAGATCCCCACAGGAGCAGACAAGGACCACTTTGGAAAAAGGTATTCCTTAAAGAAATTTTGGAAATTTCAGGTTAGGGTCAACCCATTTGGTTGGAACCCACAAGTGGTAAGAGATGTCTTACATGGCGATCTGTATGCAATGAGTACTAGTCTCAGAGGTGTACTTTTGGTATTTGGTATTTGGGTAATTTTGGTATTTGGCAAACGTGGTCAGGACTAACTATTGTCATTGTTGTGATAATATTGGTCTGTGTGGGTTTTTTTTGTATTGTATTTGTTTTTGTATTTTTGTGTGGTTTTTACGTTTGCTGTTGAGTGATTCCTCTCTGGGGGTGTGTATGAATGAGACTGTGTGTGAATGAGACATACAATTAAATATGAAGCGAGAGCGGAGTTCTGAGCTGTGGTTCTGTTATCCCAGAGATGAACGAGGTGGAAAAGAGTGGTACTGGCATATGCCTTGCTATTAATGAGATTTTGACTGAAATATGGAATATGTGTTATTTTAATTGAACTCTGTTATGAGTATATGGTTGGAGGAAACAGTCCCCACCATCCAGATAATTCCTGCTGTCCACTTTTGACTATTAAGTGCTGAGTCTGCCATAAGGTATTTACTTTTATTGGTTTGGAACAAATTCTGATTTTGTGTGCCCTAATTGTCATCTTGTGATGGGAGGAGAAACCCCTCCCTAAGCAGGGAAGATTGTAATTTGTGGAAGAGCAGGAGGGCAGTTAAATCAGTAAAAGATGGGAGGACAACAGAGCGGTGGAATAGTAGAAGAGTCCCTTGGCTTGTATTTTGAAACAGTGGAAAGAAATCGGGGGCTCATCAGGTGGCACAAAGGGGCGTCAGTCCGCTATTGTATAAGCTAGATGGGGAAAGGTTGCCATCTAGCGGAACATTAAATTATAACTCCCGCAATATTATTCTTGAGAAGGGACGAAAAATGGGATGAAGTAAAAAAAGCAGATATGTTCTTCACCCTTTGGAATCATCCGGAGTGGCAGAAAGATTGTGGGATTAATATGCCCCCACAGGACCCTTTTGTACTGTGTTTAGAAAAGGAGCAGAGAGGTTGGAAAATGAAGAGATGCTGTTTGGCATGTGAGATTGGACAGAGATGCCTAAAACTAAAAGACTCTGGGGGTCATGGAAGAGGAAGACTCCTGGGAAATAGAGGGGGATTAAGGGGTGTGTTAAGAGAGAAGCAGTATGCAGACTGTAAAGAAGATGGACACAGCAGAAGAGAATGTCCAAAGTTGCAAAGGGGTCCTCAGATATTGGCAGCTGTAACTGAGACAGATTGAAAACGACCTGGGGCATGTACCCTAGCAGATCCAGTGGTTAAAATTAATCTAGGGGAACATGAAGAGGAGGTTGAGTTTTTGGTAGATACAGATGCCTCCTTTTCCGTTCTTAATCAAGGTTAAATACAGAATCACAGAATCACAGAATCACGAAGACTGGAAAAGACCCCCAGGATCATCAAGTCCAGCCTATGACCCAATACACCACAACATCTAAACCATGCCACTCAGTGCCACATCCAATCTTTTCTTAAACACCTCCAGGGACGGCGACTCCACCACCTCCCTGGGCAGCCTATTCCAGAGCCCAATCACCCTCTGCGTGAGGAAGTGCTTCCTAATGTCCAGTCTAACCCTCCCCTGCNGTAGACTCGATCCCCTCATCCAGATCATCAATAAAGATGTTAAACAGGACTGGGCCCAGTACTGAACCCTGGGGGATACCTGTAAGTGAAGAATATATAGAGGTAATAGGAGCCACTGGCCAACAGGAAAAAGCCTCTCAGTTTTAGACTTGGGAAGTTAATTGGGATACATCGATTTTTATACCTGCCAGATTCCCCATAGTCTTTATTTATATATATATATAAATATATTTATTATATTAGACTATATCCTCGTAGTCTAACAAGTGAGACTTGTTAGAACAATTAGGGGCAGTAATAGAATTGAATCAGGGGAACATAAGATTGAGAGTAAAAGAAGAACAATTCACTGGAATTTTAAGCTTAGTCCTAATGAATCCAATATATCCCTTAGTGCTGCCAAGGTTTCTCCTGTAATTGAAGAAATTATTAACCAGGTATATCCAGGAGTTTGGGCTTCAGGAACTCCGGGGAGAGCAAAGAATGTGACTCCAATAGTAACAGAACTTAAAGAAGGAGCTAGCCCAGTGCAACAGAAACAGTATGCTTTAAGATTAGAGGATTGTAAAGGGATAGAAGGCCCAATCAAGAATTTTGTACAGCATCAATGATTAGTAGAATGTGAGTCAGAATACAATACCCCATACCGCTGGTAAAGAAACCGGGTGGGAGTTATCCAATACAAGACCAGTAAACAGAATTGGTAAGGATATCCACCCTGTAGTAGCCAATCCGTACACATTGCTCGCCAAACTAAAGACCAGTCAAGTGTGATTTACAGTGTTAGACCTCAAAGATGCCTTCTTCTGCCTGCCCTTAGCAAAGGAAAGTCAAAATATATTTGCATTTGAATAGGAAAATCCCACTACAGGCCTAATAACTCAGTTAACCTGGACAGTGCTTCCCCAAGGGTTTAAAAATAGTCCAACCATCCTTGGAAACCAATTAGCAAAGGAACTTGAAACTTGGACCCTACCCTCAATGAATGGGACTCTTTTACAATACTTAGATGATCTACTAATAGCAACTAAAACAGAGCCTCAGTTTGTTCAGTGGACTATAAACTTGCTAAATTATCTTGGATTAAATGGGTATTGAGTCTCTCAACAGAAAGCTCAACAACAGCAACAGGTTGGTTCAGCAACAAGTGACCTACCTGGGATATGAGTTATCCGGAGGACAGCACGAATTAGGAACTGAGCAAAAAGAAGTGATTTGCAGGATCCCATTCCCTCAGACAGTGAGAGAACTCAGAACATTCTTGGGATTGGCAGGTTGGTGTCGACTGTGGATTTATAACTGTGGGTAATATAATCATGGTGAAACCACTGAATGAACTACTGGAAAATAATCCCACCCAATTATCCTGGTCCAGGGAAGCTTGGAGGGCATTTGAAACTTTGAGGAAGAAACTTATGAATGCCCTTGCTTTGGGCTTGCCTGATGTGCCTAAACCCTTTTGGCTTTTCTCTCATGAAAAACAGGGAATTGTCTTGGGTGTTTTGGCACAAAAGCTGGGGCCATATAAGTGAGCTGCGGCTTATTTCTCCATACAACTAAATAAAGCAAGCAAAGGGTGGCCTGGATGTCTGTGAGCAGTGACAGCTGTAATACTGAATATTGAAGAAACCCGAATGTTTACCTTGGGCCAGAAAGGAATGGTGTTAGTCTGGCATCCTGTGTCTGCAGGACTGGAACAAAAGGGAAATCACTGGCTCTCTCCATCTTGGTTCTTGAAATATCAAGCTATATTAGCTGAATCAGATGATGTTGTTATAGAGGTAACTGATGCTGTGAATCCAGATTAGGCTTGGGCTGGCCTGGCTTGTTTTCTAGTGCCTGGGCTTTGCTTCCTCCCTGTACTTGCTATAGCCTAGGCTGCCTCCTAGTGCTTGGTCTGGCCTGGAGTCCCTGCTAGTGCTTGGGCTGCTCTTGGTTCCTGCTAGGGCTAGGGCTGGTCAAGGGCCCTTCTATTGCATGGTTGGGCTGCCTGCCAGTGCAGTGTCTGGGCTGCCTGATGTAGCCTGTACTTGGCTTTGCTGGCTGCTAGTGGTTGCACTAGACTGAGCTCCCAGTTTGGGGCTGTCTGTCTGGCAACCTACTTTTGGGGCTGGCCAATGACTGTCTGCCTGTCTCTGTCTGGGACAGGCTGTCTGGCTGGCTACCTAGTTTTGGGCTGTCTGGCTGGCTTCCTAGCTTTGGGGCTGGCTGTCTACCTATCTGTGGGACTGGCTGTCTACCCAGCTTTTGGGTTAGCTGGCTGGATTCCTAGCTTTGAGGCTGGCTGCCTAGCTGCCTACCTACCCTTGTGGCTGGCTGGTTACCTAGCTTTGGGGCTGGTTGGCTGCCTGCCTGGCTACCTATTGTAGGGGCTGCCTGCCTGGCTGGCTGGGTGCCTGGATGGCTATCTTGCTTAGGAGCCAGATGGCTGGCTACTTAGATTTGAGGCTGGCTGGTTGGCTGCCTGCCTGGCTGCCTAGCTTTGGGGCTGGCTGGCAGGCTGGGTACCTTTGGAGTGGCTGTCTGTCTGTCTACTCTTGGGGTTTCCTGGGGGTCTGGTTTTATCTTTCCTGGCTGGCATGGTGGCTGGCTGGCCAGCTTTTGGCATTGCAGCCAGGCTGGCTGGTTGACCATCTAGTTTTAGACCATAGTGCCTTCTACTGCTTTTGTTTAGCTGGGCTCCCTGTTACTCCTTGCTCTAGGTGGAGCTCCCTGACACCTTTTAGGCTGGGTTACCTGCCAGTGATTTGACTCTCCTGAGCTTGGCTGGGCTGGGTTCCCTGCTCCTATTTCTGGTGGGCTGGGCTGCCTGGTAATGCTTTCTATAGGCTGTCATCCATGTTTCATCTTCAGCTGGGATAGGCTAGGATCCCTGTAATTGCTTGCTCTGAGTTGCCTCTTTATTCTTGGGCTGGGCTGGGCTGCCTAGTAGATCTTGAGCTGGGCTGGGCTGCCTGGTAGAGCTTGAGCTGGGCTGGGCTGCCTGGTAGAGCTTGAGCTGGGCTGGGCTGCCTAGTAGAGCTTCAGCTGGGCTGGACTACCTGCTACTGCCTGGCCTGGGCTAGGTTGCCTGCTACTGTCTGGGCTAGGCTCTCTGATAGTGTTCCCTGAGCTGCCTGCTAGTGCTTGGGGTTTGCTGCTTGGTATGGCTTTGCAGGAGTGGGATCCCTTCTAGCACTTTGTGCTTGACTGGGCTCACAGGCAGTGCTTGGGCTGGGCTCCCTGCTGCTGCTGCTGCTGGGCTGGGCTCCCTGTTATCAGCTGGCTTTGCATGGGTTGTCTGTGGGGTTTTTTTGACTGGGCTAGTCTCCCTGTTTTTGCTTGATCTGGGCTAGGTTGTCCTGCCTGCTATTTTTGTGGGGCTGGGCTTATCCATCTGCTATTTCTTGTCTGTGCTCCCTGCTATTGCTTTGGCTGCATTGGGCTGCCTACTATTGCTTTTGCTTGAGCTGGGCTTGTTGCATATTTTTCTGGCCGTGCTGGTCTCCCTGCTGTTTTTTGGGCTGGGCCACCTGCTAATGCTTGGGCTTAGCTGGGCTGGATTGAGCTGGGCTTCGTGCTGTTGCTTGGGCTGAGTCACTTGGCATAGGATGGGCTGCCTACTACTGCTTGGATTGGGCTGGCTGGCTCTTTGCTACTCTTTGGGCTTGCTAGCTGGCTATCTTTGGGGCTGGCTGGCTGCCTTTGGGGCTTGCTGTCTTTCTGGCCACCATTGGGGCTGGATGTCTCTCTGACTGACGTTGGGGCTGGCTGGCTGCTTACCTGTACATGCAGACATTGATAAACCTGATTTTTTGATAGATTATTTAGCAGTAATCAGTCACATTCAATAAATAATATATCACTGGTTGCATATTTAATTTTATTGTCATAGTTAATCTTGGATTATTGATAATCCAAAATCTGAGATCCAGTTACATTTCCACCTCAACAGAAACAAAACATGCACTTCACTGCATTTAACATTCCTAAGGGAGAAGAATCCTCTCGTTTTGGGGGGAATTTCACTCATAATATAAAAAAAGACTAATGGCAGCTCTCAGCAGATGACAGTACTCTAACTACTGGGAATCCCTGACATTAGGAGGAGATTGTTTTGAAAAAAAATAGAAGTTGTTGTTTTTACATGATGGATAGTGTCATAGAATCATTATGGATGGAAAAGCCCTCTGAGATCCTCCAGTCCAACCCAACACTGCCATGCTCACTACTAAACCATGTCCTCAAGCACCACAGCTACATGTTTTTTGAACTTTTCCAGGGATTGTGATTCCACCACCTCCACCCTGGGCAGCCTGGGCCAGTGCCTGAGAACCCTCTGGGGGAAGAAATTCTTCCTAATATCCAATTTAAACCTTCCCCGGTGCAATATGAAGCCTTTTCCTCTTGTCCTATCACTCATTAGCTGGGAGGAGAAACCTACCCCCATCTCACTCCAACCTCCTTTCAGGTAGTTGTAGAGAGAGCTAAGGTCTCCCCTGAGCCTCCTTTTCTCCAGACTAACTAACCCCAGTTCCCTCAGCCAATTCTCATAACGCTTATGCCCTAGAGCATTCAATGTCCTTCTTGTAGTAAGGGGCTCAAAACTGAACACAATATTTGAGGGGTGTTCTCACCAGTACTGAGTACAAGGGGACAATCACCTCTCTAGTCCTGTTGGCCACACTATTTCTAATCCAAGCCAGGATGCTGTTGGCCTTCTTGGCCACCTGGGCACACTGCTGGCTCATCTTCAGCTGCTGTCAACTAACAGCCTCAGGTCCTTTTCCAACAGGCAGCCTTCTAGCCACTCTGCCACAAGACTGAAGCATTGGATGGAGTTGTGGCCAAAGTGGAGGACTCAATATTTGGCCTTGTTGAACCTCAGCCCATCCATCCAATCTGTCTAGATCCCTCTGTAGGGCCTTTCCACCCTCAAGCAGATCAACACTGAGCAGGATGTTGGACCAGATGACCTCCAGAGATCCTGACCAACATGCAATAATCTATGATTCTCAATACTTGTGGCATTGGTTGCTGAAGGGGGGTGAGGGATGCAGATCACATCAGCAAATCCAAAAGGGCACTAAATATATCCAGTGACAATATGTCCATAACCAGATAGTGAGGAAACAGACAGGGATGTGCCTTCTAACACTCCTGGTGATTCTGGATGCTATGTATGTATGTATGGCTAGGCTTTGCGAACGAAGCTCCAGGGAGGGCTCCACCCACACTCCTCCTCAGTGCCTTTTCCAAGCATGCTGATAAAAAGAGGATAGCAGATAGCACCCTCGAGCCTGCACTAGGGATTTTTTTTAGGTGAGACACAGCATGCACAGAGCTTTAGTCCTAAGGTTCATCTGCCAGGGCCTAGCAAGCTTGGATGCTGGCAGCCAAGTCCTTAGGATGGAGGTTTAACCTCTTAGCTGGAAGGTCTTCCAGGGCTAAATGAGCTCCATCTGCCTGGGTTTGGCATCAGAGTTGTCCTTGTCCTAGGATGACTGCCAGAAGGCTAATGAGCTCATCCTACCCATTCTGGATGCTAGGAGTGAAAAAAAGGGAGTAGTGGATAACACTGTTCATGATATCTCCTTAAGTAGCACCTTGTACTGAGGCATCTCCACAGCCAAGGGGAAATGAACCCCTTGGTCTGATCCACAGGACATACCTTTTTATCATTAATTCTTCTAATTAAACTTATTTCTTGGCTGCAGTATTACTGCTGCTATGTCTCTCACACAATTGCTGGATCCTTCAGTGTAGTCCTTCCACTCATATGAGCTCTCTCAAGTCCTCTGACCTCTCCCATTCTTAAGTCTTTTCTGCTTTCCCATAAACCTCTCATGAAAACTAGACCCAAGAGTCTTCAAAAGCTTGTCAGCTCTCACTGTATTGAGTACACAATGCAGTGCATCACAGGTAAAGGAGAGCTGATGGATTTCATGGATTCACCTGTGCTGTCTTTGACCTCATGATAATTGAGCTGCTGCTGTTGGTGGTGATGGTGGCTTTGCCCTTTCCCTAGCCTCTCCTTGCATTGAATAACTACCACCTACTGCCCTCTGCTAGTGCCTTGCAAATAGTATTTCTTGTGACTCTTGAGGATGATTTTGAACCCTGGATTCATCTGACATCACACTAAAGTATCCAAGGTACTTCTCCCTGGGTCTCTGCTTGTTGTCAGTGTGCTCCAAAAGTTATGAACATGCTGTTTGAAAGCATGACTGGAGGGGGCCCTATGAAATCAAGAGCTGCAATATGAACTCATCACATATAGAATAACAAATGGTGTTCATGGCAGAAGACATGAGCATAGGAATACAGGCTCTGGCAGACTGGAATTCACTGGAGGACATTGGAGCTCTGTATTTTGGGGTTAAGCCTGTTTCCAGCTTTCTAAGAGAACAGTTTGCAGTCTCAGTAATGAACAAATCCACTTCAGAAAACAGGATCAAATCCAATATGCATTTAAAACATTAGCAAAAGCTTTTCATGCTTTGATGGGTTGAGCTAAAAATCAAATGAAAAGTGTTAGCTAGCAAAAAAACCACCTGTGAGCATACCTCAGCATGCATTTGTGGAGGAAAGACAACAAGCAAATGCTTATATTTGACTTATGTTCTAGGCAAGCTGGTGAAACTACTCAGCAGGCCTGAAGTGCCCTCCCTAAGAGGTATTCCTGCTAAAGCCTGAGCTCTTGAAAGGACCTTGGTCCTACCCAGGTTCCTCCTACCCTGCCAGAGCCATTGGAGTTACCCAAGCTAGGAATGCCTCCTGGATCTGCTCAGCTAGCATGCAAGCACAGTCCCCTCTGTCTGTAATGATCCACATAGTATTCCTTAGTAAAGGGCAGGGAAAGTCATCACTCTGGGAATTTACTATCCCATTTGGTCTTCCACTATGCCAGCACCATAGCAGCAGCTTTCTGTACTGTGCTCTACTTCTAGTGGATTATCTGGGCTTTGTTTTACTGCTGGCTGCAGTTGCAGTTCTCAGAAATAACCCCCAAATTTTTCATTATATTACAAAAACCTCGTCTCCACTCTTCATAAAGGTTGCTCTCTTTAGTGTTATTTATTAAATGATCAAATTACCATTAGCAGATGGTAACTGAAGTGTATAAAATGCAAATGCCTACAATATCAAATGAGTGTGTTTTACTGACAGAAGTTAGTCTAAGTGCACATCATGATTGCTCATTTTTGTGCAGGGAATGGAAGATAGTGGGGATGTATACCATGTCTCTCTTAGATTAATTCATCTATTTATTCAACAAATCAAGCTGATGCCAGGAGTTTAGTTAACAATATGGAAAGATAGGTGATAGTGGAGCAG
>VWZO01007529.1:0-15839 GCA_013396975.1 Bucco capensis | reverse complement strand
TCATCCTAGGAGAAGGACAACTCTGATTCCAAACCCGGGCACATGGAGCTCGTTTAGCCCTGTAAGGCCTTCCAGCTAAGAGGTTAAACCTCCATCCTAAGGACTTGGCTGCCAGCGTCCAAGCTTGCTAGGCCCTGGCAGATGAACCTTAGGACTAAAGGGTGGGTCCAGTTCTGTGCATGCTGTGTCTCACCTAAAAAAATCCCTAGTGCAGGCTCGAGGGTGCTATCTGCTATCCTCTTTTTATCAGTGTGCTTGGAAAAGGCACTGGTGAGCTCTCCCTGGAGCTTCGTTCGTGAAGCCTAGCCACGACGACAAGCTGGCATTTGCCTGGTTGCATGGTTTTTGTGACAAATCAGAGGTTAGCTGTGCTGAGGAGGTAGGATAGAAATATAATGATAGTATAACTGAAGTGCCTGCAAAGTCTGTGTGTTGCATATCCATGGGAATTCAGCAGGTTTGTTTAGATCAGGTTGCCAGGATCACACCCAGGTGGGTTTTGAAAGCCTCCGGAGAAGGAGACTCCACAACCTCTCTGGGCAGCCTGGGCCAGGGCTCTGCCACCCTCAAAGCACTGAAGTCTTTCCTTGTGTTTAGGTGGAGCTTCCTGTGTTCTAGTTTGTGTCCATTGCCTCTTGTCGTATCACTGGACACCACTGAAAAGAGTCTAGCCCCAACCTCTTGCCTCCACCCACTAGATATTTACAAGCATTGATAAGATCCCCTCTCAATCTGCTCTTCTCCAGGCTGAAGAGCTCCTTGTACAAGAGATGCTCCAGTCCCCTTGTCATCTGCTGGACTCTCTCCAGTAGTTCCTTGTCTGTCATGAAGTAGGGAGCCCAGAACTTGACACAGTACTCCAGATGTGACCACAAGAGCACACTGGTGGCTTCTGGTTAACTTGTTGTCCACCAGGATTTCCAAGTCCACAGAGCTGCTTTCAGGTTAGGTCAGTCCCTAACCTGTCCTGGTCCATGTGAAGTTATTCCTTCCCAGGTTCAGGACTTTAATAGACTTGCCCTTGTTGAACTTCATGAGGTTCCTCTCCCACAACTCTCAGCCTATCCAAGTCATGCTGGATGGCAGGACAGCCTAATGAGGGGTCAGCCACTCTTCCTAGTGCTGGATCATCAGCAAACTTGCTAAGAGTACACTCTGTCCCTTCTTCCAGGTCCTTAATGAAGATATTGAACAAGACTGGATCCAGTCCTGAACACCATGAGCTACAGCCCACAGGCCTATAAGCTATGTCTCACTCTCCTCTACACCAGAATCATAATGTTCTCTGTTTTGTTTGACATATGCTGTTTTTTTGATAGGATTTAAGTTTCTTTTATTTACTTACCTAGAGTCTATATCACAGAAGTAAAGGCTGAAGGATGGTCTTCATGGCTTGGGAAGAATTCCTTCCATGTTTATGACCAAACTTAGAGAATATTTCTGGATACCAAGGCCTGGGCCTCCTTGGCAGAGTGTGGATGACTTGTCCTGTGCCCTCCTTTTTTGCCACTGGATATTTTCTGTCCCATCACCTCTTCTGGGCAGTGAGGCTGTTGGAAAGGTGCTGTGCTAGGAGCTCCATGCAGTGACCCATCTAGCAGGTCTTGTGTAAGCTTTGCTGAAGTGTGTGGGGCAGGGCTGAGCCAAAAGAGTCTTTTTGTACTACAGCGTGGTGTGGGTATCAGCCATTTTATGGTACAAGAGCTATAGTTTGAGTAAAATCATACCTGAAGTCCCCTAAACCACTGGGATCAATGTTCTAATCTTTTCTGGCTTAGGTGGCTTTATTTCAGAACATCCTCACTTCTGCATGAAATTGCTTAGCAAACTGCCCAGCATCTGTGAGCAAGGGAACAGCTGAAGGAAAGCTCTAAGCTATTGTGAGTTATGATATCAGGATTCTCTTAGTCAAAATGAGAAATTTGTCTCTTTCTTGCAAAACTAGTTTCCCATTGTATTCCTTGAGGGGGAGCTCTAGGTATTGAGAAGGACTGAGGGTAAAATCCACTGAGGATGACATCTACAAAGGAAAGGAATATTTTCTAGAGATGCTAATAGGCCAATTGATGGAACAAATCTCTCACTCCTACCTAACAACCTTAATTTTCTAGCTGATACACTACTTTTCCAGCTGTCCTAGTTGCAGTACATAGCAAAGTTTTCTAAGCAGCATTTGTGTGTTCACTTCAGGGGGAGCACAGTGCTTCAGCTGCCTCCTGTGCTCTCAGCTCCTGCTCCTCGGGGGCCTCAGCCTCTCCCAGCCCAAAGCAAACACAGAACTTTGCAGTGAGTTCCTAACTACTGTCCAGGGAATCAAAGTTTCCAATAGTTGAAGTTTAAAGAAAAATATATATTTTATGGCATGCAAAGAGGAATCAGATAAATCTTTTCTATTTTGAGGAATGCCATTCCTTTCAGCCTTTGAGGAAAAGGTGCTATAGTGCTATAACTTCTGTATGGAGTATTAACCCCAGTCTGTCTGTCTGTCTGTAGGACTGCATTTTAAGCTGCAGGTTAAGAGGTTCTCATAGTGAGGCAGAATCTTCCTGGAACAGCTTTCTCTTTTACTGTGAGACAGTTTCTTTTTTCTTTCTTTTATTTTATTTTTCTACTATAAGGTTCATTTTAACATGGAATTATAATCACACCCTTAAAGTCAAACACTACAAAATTATTGACATGCAAGTTTATTTGGCAAACCCTTCCTGCCTTTGAAATGGAAATAGCTTACCCTCTCAGGTGTGCCTGGGCATCAGCTTTGCTTTTATGCTGACAAAAAGGCTCATTTCAAAACGGAGACCTCCAGGATTCCCAGCCTTGTTACCCTACATTTCAAAACAGCAAAAAACCCTAGTATTTGGATAAGCAAGCCAGGAACCATAATACTATTGACTTGCCTCTACACCCTCTGACATGCCTCTACACCCTTTGACTTGCCTCTACACCCTTTGACTTGCCTCTACACCCTCTGACTTGCCTCTACACCCTGGGACTTGCTTCTACACCCTGGGACTTGCCTCTACACCCTTTGACTTGCTTCTACACCCTGGGACTTGCCTCTACACCCTTTGACTTGCCTCTACACCCTGTGACTTGGCTCTACACCCTTTGACTTGCTTCAACACCCTGTGACTTGCCTCAACACCCTCTGACTTGACTCTACACCCTGTGACTTGCCTCAACACCCTTTGACTTGCCTCTACACCCTCTGACTTGCCTCAACACCCTTTGACTTGCCTCTACACCCTTTGACTTGCTTCAACACCCTTTGACTTGGCTCAACACCCTTTGACTTGCCTCTACACCCTTTGACTTGCTTCAACACCCTTTGACTTGCCTCAACACCCTTTGACTTGCCTCAACACCCTCTGACTTGCCTCAACACCCTTTGACTTGCCTCTACATGCTGTGACTTGCCTCTACACCCTTTGCAAAACATTATAAACAGCAAGTATTTCAATAATATTACAGGCTTTGTTGGCCATGTGGTTGCTGTACTACTGTTCTGGACAGGCTTCAGGCATCGATGGGTTTCAGTAAAGCTGGAAAGACAAGAATCTTTATGTCTGTAAGATACACCTATTCCTATGTGAATAGAAGCAGCAAGATGAACTTACCTTATGACAACCCTTGCAGACTCTGTTACCATACCTGCTTTCACCTGCTTTCTGAATACAAACAGAAGGTGTTGTGCACTCATGAGGCAGTCATTAGGGTGAAGATGGGCTTTCCATCATTCTTCCACTGCAGAGCACACAGTCAAGCTTATCAGGAGTGACAGAGGAAGGTTGTTGGGCTGAAACAGGCCAGACTTAGAGGACTATCTAGCAGCACGAATCTCACCTCTCAGGCAAGTGTGCCCAAAATGAGAAGCAGAAGAAAAGGAAAATGCTTGTTGGCCAATGTACAAACCAGAAGCTTTCCAACTGCTCAATGGCAGCCTTTCACAGGCACCAGGTATGGCTGAAGCAGCAGTTTCCAGCTCCTCTTGGATTGGTGAAGGTCAGGCTGAGACAGTTGGGATTGTTCAGCCTGGAAAAGAGAAGGCTTCGAGGGGATCTTATAGCAGCTTTCCAGTACCTAAAGGGGGATTATAAGACAGAAGGGGAGAGACTTTTTAAGCAGTCAGACTGTGATAGGACAAGGGGGAATGGTTATAAGCTGAAGGAGGGGAAATTTAGATTGGAGATTAGGAGGAATTTCTTTACCCAGAGCACAGGTTGCCCAGAGAGGCTGTGGCTGCTCCATCCCTGGCAGTGTTCAAGGCCAGGCTGGATGCAGCCCTGGGTGACCTGGGCTAGTGATTGGCATCCCTGCTCAGTGTGGGGAGGTTGGAACTAGATGATCTTTAGGGTCCCTTCCAACCTTCCCATTCTAGGATTCTATGATTCTATGATCATGAAGCAAGCTGCTCCCTACTACAGCAAGAGTTTCCCCTCTGGGCAGTGCTGCAGCTCACAAGCTCCTGCCAAACAAAGCTCAGCAGGAATGGAAGCTACTGCCTGAAGGAGAAAAGGAGACTAGCTCATCAGCAGCTGCTTGCTGGAGTGGTGGCAATGGTCACTGCCAAGGTCCTGCAAGTGCTTTGAATGAAACTGTTTCCTGACAGAGAGTAAGTCTTGGTGACAGTCAGTGCTGCCAGCTGTAGCCACGCAGCTAGCAGACAGCATGCACTCCAAGTGGGGTGGGTACTGCTGTTGTGGACAAGAAGAGGGACAGCACTCAGTGAATTGAAATTAAAACCTAGCAACAGCTTTCTGCAGGCTTGTCAAGGGTGAGAGCTGGGCCAGCCACTAGACAAGTGACAGATGCTTCCTATTAACCCCTCTCCTTTCCCAGACAGGGAAGAGAAAAGGAGTAAGGGAGAGAGACTTACAGATTGGAAAACTAATATGAATAGGATTTGGATTAGGGAGTTGGATTCAGGAATGCATGGATTGGGATGGAAGGCAAAACAGACAGAGTCCTCCTCAGATGCCAGCCACTGAAGAAGACTGTAAGGGAGTTTGGCTGTCATGACACATATGGAATGGAATCCCTAGCTGGTCAGTTCAGGATCACCTGAGGGGTCTGCTCCTCCCTGCAGGTGCAGCTCTTTGCTCTGCACACCCAATGTAGCAGTGACCTTGGTCTGCATCCCAAGCCTTGGCACTAACTCTAACCATCAAGTGTTCTCCCTGCTAGCAGCAGGCACTGTCTGTGCAAACATGCTGTTAGCTGCACAAAGGGAGTTCCTGAGAAGAGACTGAGCTGCAAAGTAAAATCACTGAACAGAGTTAGTTCTGATCTAACCACAGACCAGGACAAGACTTTATAGCCCCAGGCTGATCTATAGCTGTGGGGCTTGATATTTGCATTGAGTAATAAATAGCAGCATGTTTGTAGGCTTTATCTGTGTCTCAGTAAAGTACTGAGGCTCATGAGCTGGAACAAAGTGCCTCACACAGGTGTGTGAATATGCCTGGTATGGTATGAAAGTAGCCTTATTGCTGCTTATCCCATGTTTTCAGCATAGGATGGCTCCAACAAGGGATTCTTGGTTTTCCACCTCCAACGCCATTCATTCCATTAGCTCTGCCATCTGTTTTATGTTGAACTACTCTTAATTATAAAAAGGCTTCTGATGTTCCCTTTGGGCATCACCAACAGACTCTTGTGTCTGAAGTGTGCACCTGTGCTCATCTCTGGGGCCCCCAGCACAAGAAAGACACAGACCTGCTTGAGCAGGTCCAGAGGAGAGCTACACAAATGATCAGGGTCTGGAGCACCTCCCCTATGAGAACATGCTGACAAAGCTGTGCTTGTTAAGCCAAGAGAAGGCTCTGGAGGGACCTTATAGCAGCCTTCCAGTGCTTAAAAGGACCTACAGGAAAGATGGGGAGGAACTCTGTATCAGGGAGTCTAGTGATAGGATGAGGAGTAATGGTTTTAAACCAAAAGAGGTTATAGTTAGATTAGGTAGTAGGAAGAAATTCTTTATGGTGAGGGTAGGGAAACACTGGAGCACTGTTGCCCAGAGATGTTGTGGATGTCCCATCCCTGGTAGTGTTCAAAACCTGGTTGAATGAGGCCTTGAGCAACCTATTCTATCACAGAATAACAGTATCCCAGTATGTCAGGGGTTGGAAGGGCCCTAGAAAGATCATCTAGTGCAACCCTCCTGCCACAGCAGGAGCACCTAGACCAGCTCACACAGCAATGTGTCCAGGCAGCTCTGCAATGGCTCCAGACAAGGAGACTCCACAGGCTCCTGGGCAGCCTGGGCCAGTGCTCCATCACCCTTACTGTAAAGAAGTTTCCCCTCATGTTAATACTAAACCTGCTGTGGTCCAACTTGCTCCCATTCCCTCTTGTCCTACCATTGGATGCCATGGAGCAGAGCCTGGCTCTCTCCTCCTCACACTCACCCTTCACATATTTCTAAGCATTGCTGAGGTCTCCTCTCAGTCTCCTCTTGTCCAGGCTGAAGAGACCCAGCTCTCTCAGCCTGTCCTCCTAGGGCACATGCTCCACTCCTTTCAGGATCTTGCTGGCCCTGGGCTGGACTCTCTCCAGCAGCTCCCTATCCTTCTGGAGCTGAGGGGCCCACAACTGGACACAGCATTCCAGGGGAGGCCTCCCCAGGGCACAGGAGAGGGGAGAAGAACCTCTCTGGCTCTGCTGGCCACGCTCCTCTTCATGCATCCTAGGATGCCATTGGCCTCTTGGCCACAAGGGCACATTGCTGCCTCATGGGCATCCTCCTAGCCACCAGCACTCCTAGAGCTTTTTCCCCAGGGCTGTTCTCCAACAGATCAGTTCCCAGTCTGTACTGATCCATGGGCTTGTTCTTTCCCAGATGCAGTACTTTACACTTCCCCTTGTTAAATTTCATTAAGTTTCTCCCTGCCCATGTCTCTAGCCTGTCCAGGTCACTCTGGATGGCAGCACAGCTCCTGGTGTGCCAGCCACTGCTCCAAGCTTGGGATCATCTGCAAACTTGCTGAGGGAACACTCTCCCCCTTCATCCAGATCATTGATGAATATATTGAACAGTCCTGGCCCCAGCACTGACCCCTGGGGCACACCACTAGTCACAGGTCTCCAGTTAGACTCTGCTCCACTGACCACAACTCTCTGGGCTCTGTCCTTCAAACAGTTCTCAATCCATCTCACAACACAGTCTCCCAAGCCACACTTCTTAAGTTTGGCAATGAGGATACCATGGGAGACAGTATCGAAAGCTTTACTAAAGTCGAGAAAAACCACATCCACTGCCTTCCCCTCATCTATCCATCTAGTTATGCCATCATAAAAGGCTATCAGGTTAGTCAAGCAGGACTTCCCCTTATGGAATCCATCTTGACTACTCGTGATAAGTCTCCTTTCCTCCAAATGCTTGGAGATGGTGGCAAGTACAAACTGTTCCATCACCTTTCCAGGGATGGAGGTGAGGCTGACTGGCCTAGAGTTACCTGGGTCATCTTTCTTGCCCTTTTTGAAGAGTGGAATAACATTGGCCTTCCTCCAGTGCTCAGGCACCTCTCCCATTCTCCAGGACCTCTCAAAGATTATGGAGAGTGGCCTAGCAATCACCTCTGCCATTTCCCTCAGCACTCTTGGGTGCAGCCTATCCTGACCCATGGACTGGCCTTTTTGATGCATAACAATGGTGGCATTTTCCTTTTCTAAGTCAAGCAATGGCTTCACTTCCCCAACCCTATAGGTCTGGGCTGCTGCTTTGTGAGGCACTGGGATGCATCACAGCCATCCAAACCAAAAGAGCTCTTTGTGTGTTCCTGTAAAGGTGCATTACCCGTGGAGCTGCTCTGAGGAACGGGGAACAGCTGGAGCAATTTTCTGAAGATGAAGTTGGTAATAGTGCAGCTGGTAGCCCCTCCTCTTATGGAATGCCTAGCACTTGTTTCATATAGCAGGGAATTGTAAATTAATTCTTCTGTCTCCATGGGTTTGGAATAGAAATGATGCCTTGAAGTGGAAAGTCTTTCATCAGTAGAAAATCAGCCAAGGAGCTGGATGGCAAAAACCCCTCATACATTACAAAACAGTTGTTTGCAATTAAGGGCAGGAGTAAGATGTGCATGTGTCTGTCATGTTTCTTTTTGTTTATTTAATCAGCCTGAGGCATGGCATTAGATGAAGTGGTATTGTTTCATTGCCATGCCCTGTGATTTGCTGTGCATTGTGTGCACAGTCTCTGTGCTGCATCAAAGGGCTGCAATCTGTTCACAACACAGATGTTCCATATTTTGCCTGAATTGTGATCAATAATCAGGGCATTTTCACAGAAGCATTAGCCTTCTAAAGTAGTGACCACTGCTGCTAGGTGGAGATTGTTTTGGAAGTTGCTAGAGAGAATCAGCTAGGAATCATAAGGACATCAGCAGGATTGAACTCAGTGCAGTCACAGAGGCAAAGACTGTGACAGCCTCTGCTGAGCTTGCTTTTCCTGGACATCGTCGTGGCTAGGCTTCGCGAACGAAGATCCAGGGAGGGTTCCACCCACGCTCCTCCTCAGCGCCTTTTCCAAGCGCACTGATAAAAAGAGGATAGCAGATAGCACCCTCGAGCCTGCGCAATGGATTTTTTTTAGGTGAGACACAGCATGTGCAGAGCTGGACCCACCCTTTAGTCCTAAGGTTCATCTGCCAGGGCCTAGCAAGCTTGGACGCTGGCAGCGAGGTCCTTAGGACGAAGGTTTTATTAGAGTGTTTTCCTGGACATACCTTGCAGGTAGAGTTGTGGATCACTGTGCACCATGAGAGAAAATCTTTGTCACTGATAGAGAGTTGAATGGAGCCAAAGCTGAGCTGGAAGTCAGCTAGATGTAAACTACAAAGAGTCAGGTAGCTTGGTCACCATGATGTGCCCAAATCATGCCAGTTTGAGGAGGTGTCATAGGGTGACTAAAATTGAAGAGAAAGAGACATCGAGGGTCCTCTGTACGTCATATTCCCTTTGAAGAAATGAGGCTAGTCTGCTTTTCAAGCAGGCAAGGGAGAGAGACGCTTCCTCTTTAAGAAAATGCAGTAGCTGGATCTCTTTTTCTTTCCCTTCCTTCACCCACGAAAGAATTCGCGGGGAGGAGCTGATAAGGAAAAACGAAAGTCGGAGTTGCGCCCTGGAGAACTGAAGGCTGTAAGCATGCAAGGGAACAAATGAAAAGAACAACTGTATGTCACGTGAAAAAGGACGTATCCTTGTTTATATAAGGACCTGGCTTTTCCGGTTCTTCCTCTTCCTTCCTTGCTCCTGTGGCTTTTCTGCGGTCTCAGCTCTTCCCTCCTGGGTATATATACATATATATATATATATTTGCTTTTAATCTCCTAGTTAACTGGGCCAACCCCTGTCTCCCCTTCCCGGGATGAAAGGGAGCAGGGAGCAGAAGGCTCTGATAAGAAGGGGTGATTGATTTATGTGCCTGGGAGCCTGTGTTGGCTGTCGGGCCTGTGATTGTGGAAGGGGGAAGGGCTGAAGCCATCTTGAACTAACAACTTCACCTTCCCTATTATTTCTCTTTTCATACTGTTGTATCATTTAAATATAGATAAAGCTATTCTTAAAAATTTACTATCTGTGTTCCTGGTGCTTTTATTTTATTTTGCTGTCCCCATTTGGGGAGAGGGGGCATCTCGGAGACCCTCTCAAAGAGATTGTCCTTTTGACCCTAATAAATCCTTAACTCCTTCTGGTCAAACCGGGACAGGAGGACTCTCAGAGCAGCAGGTATTCTTCTTGCCCATATGCTAAGCACAGTGCAGCAGATGGACAATGGTGTTCTAGTCCTTTCTGTGCTTGCCTTGCACTTGTCAATTCAAGCCCTGGGAGAAAGGCTGCTATCCAGATTGCTAACACAGGGATGTTCTCTAAGGGCTTGACTCTTTCATCAGTGCATTATTGCAGAAAGAATTGAAAAGCCTTTCTCTATGAATGTTAAAGCTGTTAGTGATAGCTGGCAGTGCTGAAGATGGGTTTATGATGTCTGTCTCAAAGTTGTCAGAAGGTAAATCAGGCTTTAAAGAACAGATTAGTCAGAGCTGATTAGCCAGCAGAAGAATGCTATGGAATATCACAGGTAAAGTATCTCCTCAAAGAAGCTCAGAAGCAAAGGAAAAATCAGCTTACAGGTAGTGAAGATGGTTAGCCTGGGCATAGTTCTAGGTTGTTAGGGCTTTAAAATAATTTCTTTCTCCTCTGCGAAGTTAATTCTTACATGACAGACTCTAAACAGTGACACAGCAGCACTGTAGCCCAGGAGCCAGTCAGTGCCCTTGGAGCTGATGTGTACAATAATAAAAAATGTCTGAGATCACTATTAAAAATCTCTTTAAAGAATTTCTTTGAAGTCCTTTTCTCTCCAAACAAGCTCTTTAAGAAGTTAAATTTACCATAATCTATTCTATTTCTGCAGTCTTTTAGAAATTGGAAGACCAAGTCTGTTCAGGGATCTCCAATGAGTTTAGTGTGGTATTTTTCTTCCAGAAACTAATAAAACAATCCATAGCATTTCCAAGGTGAATTAGGAAGGAAAATCGGACTTTTTTTTACCATACCATTATACTCATTAGATCTTAAAGGTACTGCCCAAACTTCTCTGCTTCATTTTAAACATCTCTTCTTGCACATTGGTGACATAGGAGGAACTCAGGAACATTTTGTCAGTGGGTTCAAGGGACTTCTAAGTATACAGAAGAGGAGGTCTGAAGACCACGTCTCCATGGACATATCCAAGGGCTGCAGACCATTGGAGCCTAGAAATATCTGCATGCTTTCCTTGTCTTGGTGTCTTTCCAGAGACATTAGCTATTGGGCTCTTCTAGTGACAGATTCTGGTTTGAGAAGACCTTTGCCCTGACCCAATACAGTTTTAGTGATGTTACTCACCTTTTTAGGACAAGTTAGTTTAGGGTAGTGAACTGCAGCAGCTCCTTGAGGAAGCAGCAGGTAAGCATGAGAGTCAGTGCAAAGGAAGCAGAAAGAGCTCATTGTGTGGGCAAGGAGGCTGAGACCTTGACAAGCACCAGCTAGGCTGATTTAAACTGCAATGGGATTGTAGACACCCTCTACAAACCTGGTTTCTACAGTTATTTTTGCACAGAAAAGAGGTTTTTTCCCCACCAGTTTTACACACAAGCAAGCTACCTCTCCCTATAGCATTCATCTCCTGACCTCCTCCTCATGAAGAGAGGTCATCTCTGAACTTCCTGCCCACTGCAGGCTTCTCAGTCATTATGCCCAAACCAGCAGCAGTGGTTTGTAAGACTATCATTAGCAAACTATGCTTCTGGATGATCCTTGCTCCAGCATTGAGCTTCTTCAGGAGAAGCTNAGTCTAGGATTCTATGATTCTAAGCTGGGCCTTGAACTTCTCCAAGTAGCTATTAAAAATCCCTTCCAGTGATGGCTCTGTCTTTGGCCTTCTCCAAGGAAGCAGAAGATTCATTTCAGTGCTATGCTGTTGCTGGAACAGTCTCTAGCATTGCTAAAAACTTCACTGAGCTATTTCAGTTAAGCTGCAAGCAAACAGTTTTTGCTAGAACACTCAACCCTCCTGCATGGGAGAGAAACCAGCTGCATGTGTGAAATCATGCCTGCAAAATCACTGCAGCCTGGGCTTTAGGTATCCCACTTGAACAGTGAGTTCAGTCCATCAAACTGAAAATGTCTGGAAATAGAATCATGGAATTCAGAAAAGCCTCAAACTCATGAAATTCTGAGCTTGGCACCTTAGACAGGTGCATGAACCTTTAAGTAGTAAAGGCTTAACTGTTAAGAAAGTGTCATTTGAAAGCTTCCCACCAACCAGCTCCCAGTAATTGTGCAGAAGCATTATTCTCTCACTGTTGCCAACATTTGATTGTTTACAGTATAATAGAAATAGGTCTCCCTTGCTAAATAATGATTTCAACAAGTCTCATTAGTGTTAAGGAGCCTATGTTGAGGTCAGGGAAATGAAGTTTCTCTAAGATTTTATTTTCATGTGTTTGTGAGTTGATAGAACTTTTGGTTCTGTTTGCTTCTAGTTATGATCTACACTTTGCTCTTACATAAACCTCAAGTCCAAAAGGAGAAGCAATATAAGTTAAAACTTTACCACATACTTTCAGACATGAATCTTTTGCATTCACTCAGCAGTCCACACCTTTAGGATATGTCCCTGAGACGTGTCCACTATAAGTAGCTCTTAATGTAATTGGGAATTGCAAAGACTTCAAATTATAGGCACCCATGAAACCCATTGTAATGGCTTTATTGCCCAAGTTTGTGGGCACACCTCAGTGTGTTGCTGTAGAGAATGTCATGCAAGAGACACTGCTCTGTGGGTAGCTAGTTAATTAGAGCATATAGTCAGGGACTGGCGTCCCGGAAGATTTTGCGCTGTACGGTAAAGATAAGATAAATCCCCACTTGTGATGCTTTAATAGCCAATAGTGTATGAGTTATGATGTGAGCAGACGGAAATTACGCTGTGAACCAGGGGTATATAATATCATGATACATACAAATAAATGCCATTTGCCTTTGACTTTATGGGTGTCTGCGGGGCATGTGGACCGAGCAGTCTGAGTTTGACTGCCGAGGCCATTCGGTGAACCAGGTCAGTGCACCCTGAAGTGCAACACTGCTCACTGAGCCTCTTGAGAAGAGCTTCACTAAATTGTTTCTTCTGGAAGTTTGGCTGCTATGGACTTTGTATATCCCCTGCCACTCTGCTTCACTGCTGAGATCATCCAGGAAGGGAAAAAGAAAGATTGCTCTAAGTTATCTCCTCTTCTTCTCCAACAGAGAGTTCCAGTAAGTTGCACAGGTTCCCAACATAAGTTAGGTCAGCTAGCCAGGGATAAACATCTGCATAGTAGTACAGCCTGGGTTTAAACAGTGATTGGACTTGTGACACTGGGCTTGGCCTCTCTTTGTGGTCTATGTAACACTGAACTGATGGGCAACGTTAATGGTGGAGGAAGATCTTCAGAGGATCATAGAATGGATGAGGTTGAAAGGAGCATTCAACCTCCTGCTCAAGCAGGGCCAACCTGAGTTCAGGACTGTGTCCAAACAGCTTTTAAACATCTCCAGTGATGGAGACTCTGCAGCCTGTGCCACTGCTTGGGCAGCCTCACAAGAGAAAAGACTTTCCTGATGCTCAAGTGGTGCCTCCTGTGTTTCAGTTGGTGCTCATTGCCTCTTGAAAACAATGGATGTAGAATCATCGAGAGGTTAGAGCTGGTAGGGACTTTTAGATGTCATCTAGTCCAAGCCTCCTGCGTCAAGCAGGGACGCCTATAACTAGATACCTAGGAGGATGTTGCTCAGAGCCCTCTCCAGCCTCACCTGGAGTGGGTCCAGGGATGGGGCATCCACCACCTGGGAAACCTCTTCTAGTGCTACACCATGCCATCATTGTGAAAAAATGTCTCCTTATATCCAGTCTAAACATCCCCCTTGTCCTGTCACAACAGGCCTTGCTAAGTCTGTCTCCACCTTTATCATAGGATGTTTAAGTACTGGAAGGCTGCACTAAGGTCTCCCTGGAGCCTTCTCTTCTCCAGACTGAACAACCCCAACTCTCTCAGCCTGTCCTCACAGCAGAGGGGTTCCAGCCAGTTGTGTTCCTTGTATTCCTAAATATCATGTAAAAGAAAAAGAAATCCATTAAAATAAGGCAAATGCATTTTGATCATGCTAATTCTGCTTTCCTTGAGAAAATGCAGCACAGTGAGTAAATGGAAGACAAATCACGGTTTTGTCCAAATATCACTCCTTTATCTACTTCTATCCTGATTTCTGAAACTGCAATAGCAAATTCACCTCTGGTAATCTCCTCTGCTGCAAATGGTTATGCTCTGGAGTTTAAGTAGCAGCTGGGACAATCTGATAGAAATGCACAGAAATATGAGCAGGTTTAATCTCCACATTTATCAGGGCTGTAAAGGCTGCAATTTTACGGTACAGAAAATATGAGAGATGCACTGTCTTTGGAGAACTTGAATGCCATAAATTCACAGCTGCAACTTCATATAGCTGTGCCTCACTCTGCAGTCATAAACTCCAGCTAAGAGCTCTCTTCCCAGCCTGAGCACTCGTGATCGATTTCAATAGAAATGATTCACTCAGGATTTGGGAAGCAAAGCAACGAGGCTGAAATGAATTACTCACAAATTGCTCCTGAAAAGGTAAATAGCAGAAGGTCAGAACTTCTCAAACTGGTTATGAATGTTGCAGCAAAATTCCCATTAACCTAGGGGTGTGCTTTGGGTGCTGTGTTGGATCTATGTATTAAGAACCAGTTTGGAGATTTCCTCTTCACTGGGTAATGTCAAAAAGAATTGAGGATGTTGCCCTGAAGGCTCCATGGCAGTGAATCAGTCTCCTGCTCTTTTAGGCTTCATAACACATTGCAATGCCTCTACACCCTCTTTCCTCCCCTGCTATTCCTGTCTATTCCTCTGTGCTTTTTTGAACCAGATTTGTCTAAGATATCATCTAAATTTATCCCTCTGTCTCCAAAATTGCAAATGATAAACTGAAGTAAAGCCAGCTGCCTTGAGCAGCAATGTGCTCTTCTGCCAGATCATAGGCTCTGTGATTTTTCTGATCAATGCAGAGAGAGAAAGAGTCATTTCAAATGCATATTTCAGGCTGAAAGGGAACTTTGGCCTAATTTGTCCTTTTCATTGAAAACACATCTCAGCCCTCAGTCATATAGCCAGGACCACATGAAGTCAGTAAGTATCACCCAAAGCCATCTGGAATCTGCTCACCTGACAATTGTGCAAGATGTTACATTGGATAAACTCTCCTGGTTGAACACTATTAGGTAAGTCAAACATCTCAGCCTCTATGCCTGGTGGTGGGCAGGATATAAGGCTCCCATACAGGCAAACAGAGAGTAGTGTTGTGTTGCTGGAATACCAGGTTTAGGGTTTAGTTTGGGATGTCCCTGGCCACTGCAGGGGGGTTGGACTAGATGAGCTCCAGAGGTCCCTTCCAACCCAAATGATTCTGTGTGATTCTGTTGTGGCTAGAGCAGAGAATTCCACACATGCTTCCCATGTTGTGTTGGCAAGGCTCTGAGGCAGCAGCGAGAGAGGGCACTCTGCTAGCAGCTAGGATTAAAGACACAGCAAGACAAGCAGCAATCTTGAAACAAGAGTTTCAAAGATCACTTATTTATAAAACTGAGGCTTTCAAATCACTGAGCAAGACAAACAGCCCACAGGGAAAGCTTGATCTTATTATAAGCTGAGCCACCAGTTACTCTGCTGCTGTAACTCAGAATATTCCAAGGTTCTGGATGCCTTCCAAAATCTATGTCCCCATCAATCAGTTCATTTTAAAGCAGCTGGTTTTCTTTTTTCTTCTTTTTTGATATTTCTTTTATTTTATCTCTTTTTTAAAAATCTTTTTATTCTATCTTTTTTAATCTTTTTAATTTATCATCTTTTTTAATCTTTCTTTTTTAATCTTTCATTTTTAAATCCTTTTTTTAATCTTTCTTCCCCTCCCCCCTTTATTTTAAAAGATTTTCATTTGCTTTTATGCTTTTGCTCCTGAACATTTAAGAGCCATGCAATGTATAAAGTGTATGCAAATACTCATTTACTGAGCTAATTCCTTATCACTTACTGAATGGAAACACGACCTAAGTGTTTACACTAGGAATAACAGCACTGTGGGTTTTTTGTTTGGAGCAAGTGCATGTGATACCAGATAAAAGCAGAGGTATCACAACAGTTTTCTTTGGCTTCTCAAACCTCAACAGCTTGCAGTGGTGAAATCTCTATAACTCTTCTCCTAATCTTGTGTCTATCATTTTGGGTTCAGGCACAGTCTGA
>VWZO01007523.1:0-10801 GCA_013396975.1 Bucco capensis | reverse complement strand
TGATAACTGTCCCAGGAACCTGCCCAAATCTGAACAGTCACAGAGCCAGCCATGACCAACTGTGGGGTATTTTTACTATATGCCCTCACTGTACTCACTCTCAATGTGGCTCCAAAATACAGTGTCTGAGCCAGAAGCTTTTTACTATGGGAATTTCTGCAGTGTGTTTTTCTGTTCTCATCTTTACAAGCTTTAAGCAGCAGAAGTATCAAAAAATGTCTCAAATTAAAGAGACTAGGGTAACATAGCCGAGATTTGGGAGACAGATGCTTTTTTAGTGATTTATTCAGAATCTAGAAAGGAGCATAGCATTTCACAAATATTTTCCCAAGGCTTAACATGTAGCTTTGAAGGTAAACACTGTATGTAATAGTGCCACCTGGTGACTGTATGATAGTGAACACTTAAATTAATGAAACAACTTTATTTACTAGATGTTCATAAATAGGGTCCTAGCATCCCTGGAGTGAGTGATGTAAGCCCAGACAATAAGCAGTCTACTGCCAATGTACTATGGTTCAGTTTAATTTTAAATTTGACACATGTCAAGATCCAAGTTCATTCTTGGCTCTCAAAGTACATGTAATACTCACTAAATCAGAGAAGCTGAGGGTACTTGATATGTTCAAGATTTGTCACTGAATTAAGTCAGCAAGGTTTTAAAGTAACAGGATTAGTTTACGGCTGAGATGTGTGAAGTAACTGCTAATATTTGCTCCAGAGTAAATACAGAGTAATTAATTTTCAGATCATAAACACTGATTTCAAAATGTCAGTTCTTTAAGTGACAATCCATCGTCTTCACAGCAGAAGCAACCAGAATTTACTTTCAAGTATTCGGTAAAAAAAATTAGTTTTTTCCAACCTGCTAGTCTATTTTAAGTATTTTATTTTCAGTTAAGGAGCTTGGAAGCAACCATCCACCAAAGTCTTACTAATAATTGCTCCTGATTAACACAAGAACATTAATAAAAAAGAGAATTGAACATTTTTTTTTTTAATTAAAATAATCAAGTCAGGGAAAACAGCCTGTGTGACAGATAGCTTGTGTAAAAATAATTGAATCATTAATCTTAACCATATGAACATGCTCACCCTAGCAGGGTCAGCTGCTAGAAAAGGATGCAACCATACTTACCTATTCACAGAGGTGTGAAGTTGAAGTTAGCCTAATTGCACAAAAACTTTACTTAGAAACTGAATGGAGGCTTTAGAGAAGATAGCTATTCAGTGTCAAGAAGCAAAGACAGTTTCATTGAGACTCCCAAAACATAGCGTATGGGTTTTGAATCATTTAGGAAAAGTAATGTCCTTTTATCATAGTAAATAGAGCAGCCAGCACAAAAATGAAAGGAGGTTGCAGCAAGATGGGGGTAGGTCTCTTGTCCCAGGTTAACAGTGACAGAACAAGAGAAAATGGCCTCAAGTTGCAGCAGGGGATGTTTAGATTGGTTATAAGGAGGAATTTCTTCACTAAAAGGGTTGTTAAGTCTTGGAACAGGCTGTCCAGGGAGGTGATGGGGTCGCCATCCCTGGAGACACTTAAGAAATGTATAGATCTTCTACTTAGGGACATGGTTTAGTGGTATGTTACTTATAGGTATAGTTGGACTTGATGTATTTAGAGGTCTCTTCCAACATTAATGATTCTGTGATTCTGTGTTTGGATCACTGATTTTTTGGATTTCTAACAGTACTTACAAAAATATATCCTTAACCTCAGTGCAAAGGTTATGTGCATAAATATATATATCTGTTATAAACTTTTCTTGGTGATAAGGCAACTAGAACTTTTAAGCTAAGTAGCTGGAGTGTTGAATTGAGTTAGTGCCAAAGGCTTCTCATTACAGTCAACAGTGATGCTAACTCTCGAAGAGTTTTCAGCAACATTGGTGAAGTTGCTGAGTGGAAATACAGTTACAAATGTCTCTCACTCTGTTGATTACACATTATACAAGGTAATATCTGTAACTATGTAACCCCATAATGATGTTGTTGATACTGCCCATAATAAACCACATGTTTTGCCTTAAGGGCTCAGTATCTGACAAGGTTTGCCTGAATTTCACCTCGCCTCCCTGGAGATTTACCTTGGTTTAGAAGTAACAGCAAATGTCTAATGACCAGGTAACTACAGTTTCATGTTTTGTTCAACTTTGAAAGTAAACTATGTTAAAATAGTTATTGCTATACAGAGATACACATTTGGTACATAAAAGCAGCAATAATGAGTAATTAGTCTTTGTGGCGTGAGATGGTTAAGGGCTTGGAGGGGAAGACATATGAAGAAAGGTTGAAATCACTTGGCCTGTTCAGCCCGGAGAAGACTGAGGGGGGGATCTCATAGCAGTTTATAACCTCCTCACCAGAGAGGGAGGAGTGGGGGCTAAGCTCTTCTCTTTAATGGACAGTGACAGGACATGGGGGAATGGTATGAAGCTGTCCCTGGAGAAATTCAGGCTGGATGTTAGGAAAAAGTTTTTCATCCAGAGGGTGGTGGAGCATTGGAATAGGCTCCCCAGGCAGGTGGTCATGGCTCCAAATCTTGTGGAGTTTAAGAGATGCTTGGACAATGCCCTTAGTCACCTTGTGTGATCTTAGGGTTTTTTGTCCTGTGCCTAATGGGAGTTGGACTTGATGATCCTTGTGGGTCCCTTCCAACTCGGGTTGTTCTATGATTCTATGAGATAACTGTGGCTTAGAAAGAAATGCAGCATGGATAATCAGATGGCAGTAGAGGCCTGCTCAGCACAGGCCCAGAGCAGTACTAGGGGCCCTGGGCTACAGGCAGCTAATCAGTCATTCCTGGTCACTGAACAAGTGCAGTCCTGGCAGTTGGGTAAAACCAGCTTCAGTGGTAATAAAGAGAACAAAGAACAAGTGTCAAAACAAGAGCAAAACACAGCTTATAGAGTGTAACATGGACTTGAAGGCAAGTGAAAGAGCAAGGTGCAGAGCATGTTGGCAAGTACAAAAATTGGCCACAAGTGTGTCCTAGGTAGAAAAGAAAAAAACCGTTAACACCAGCTTCATCTTTCCCCCTCCAAATGTCTCAGGATATTGGTGATAAGCTATACAACACGGCTCTTGTAGTGAAGCTGTCATCAGCCTTATGGTCCAGAGGGGTAGTGCAAGGTTTAGCACATCACCAGAGAAAAGGGTAGACTTTAGGAAGTTTATATCTATACCATGATGACTATATGAGATTTTATCTGAAAGCATTGGTATCATTTTAGTATCATTGCAACTGAGCTACAAAAATTCTTCAATTAAACTGTTGAGATTTTATTTAGACTACAATGCATCATTGATTTTGCATGTAAGGTGTGTGTCATTTTCCTGTAGAAGGATTTTTGGTGTAAGAAGCTAGCAGGAGTTAAAGCAATGTTTTGTAACTTAGGCACAACAGATTGGTAGTGCTTTACATTAGCTATGTTATTCAACATACAGGCTGGCAGTAGAGGATAGTGTGCCTGCCACAAGATGTTGTTGCACAGAACATTTACAGCTCTGTACCACCTTAATTCTTTCACTCCTGGCATTTCAGAAGAGAGCGCAGAAGTTGTAGCTAGGCAGTTCCAAGTTGCTGCAGATTGCACCCGTGTGGGGCACATTTGGTTGTCTCCTATGTTATTTGATCATGAGATTTCTACACAGGAAGCTCAGCTGTTGTGATGACATTGTCTGCAATAATATTATATAATAAAATGGCTCCCAGCCAGCTGCTATAAATCTCAGCCAAGCTTGAGGAGAGATCCTTGAAACTATCCAGGCTAAGACAACTGATGGCAGTTGAAGATCTGGGTCAGCATGTTATAGTACAAGGAACTGTCTCCACTTTGATTATTTTGAGAATAATTGTTGAGATAAGCTTATTACCTCTGATCTCAAATGTCTGCCTTTTCAGTGTCTGTGATTGCCATCTCTTAATTCTTTTTCAGTTTTTTAATTCAGAGAGCACATTAGCTCATTAAAGCCTACATTATTTTCTTAATATACTGCAGGGTTTCTCTTGGAATCAATATGGGCTATCTAGTAGCATATCTTTCATTAGGGACTGTATGCCAGAGGGAGAACCTTAGCTGTCCAAGCACATCTCTTCTAGACAAATGTAAATAGTTACCCTCTTTACACAAGTACAAATAAAATTGGATTTTAGATTATGTCTTAGTCAATGCAAGTTATTGGTTATTTTCATGCTTCCCCACTAAAAAAATTAATATATACATTATAAACATGACCAGTGTTTGTGTATGACTCAAAATAGTATTAAATATACTTCTTATTTCTTATTTAGATGGGGTCTTCATAAAAATCCTTTAAATGTGGTTTTTCATGTCTGAGGCCCAGTGCAAAAACTGCAAATGTCCAGGCTTTGGGCAGCACAGAAGTGATATCAACTGACAGCACTGAATTTCAAAATAATTAAGTGGGATCTTTTTTTCCTTACTTTTCTTGTGCCCTTCTCCAAATTAAGAAAAGTAATTTACTTCATAATTTTAAACTATCTACAGTCATTAGACAGATTAACCAATCATCTACAATTTTTTATATGGAAATAAATAAAATCAGCTGTTGAGAAATTGATTGAAGGAAAATCAAACCCAAAAAACTAATTTATTCGGGATGATGGGACAGTAACTGTTCATATACAACCATCAAACACCACATAAAAGGGGATTCACTTTTAACATATTCAAAAGGGAGAAAAAAGGTTTCCAAATGAGCTGAGACCAAAAGGCAGCACACTTGCCAATGACAGAGAGCTATGGGATGAAGACATATTATCTGATCCAGAAAGAGGTTTGTGAAGGTTTTTGCACTGTGTTGAGAAGCAACTTAGTGGAGATTTTAACCATAATAATTCTGTAATAAAAAATAAATACTGCAAGTATGCAAGAGACTTTTTTTGGTATTTGTCTAGAAGGATGGCATTAAGCAAAGCAAAACAACCCAAAAAAGAAAAAAAAAATCCAATATGAATTACAAATAGTTTTGTTTATATAGAATGAAGTACTTTTGTAGCACCTCAAGCACATACATGTTTTTCTCTGTTTTTTTTTCATGCACACTTTAATAAAATTTGATTCTTTTGGTGTGTGACAGTCATCTGCAGCTTAGTTTTTCAAATCCACTGACATCTAAATACAAGCAGGGAAACAGTTAATAGAGCTAGCTGACAGAGAAGGAACTGTGAGATTGACAGGTGCATTAACCAAATCTCTGAGAAGCTCCCTGAAGATGGTAGTTTTACCTTGAAAACTAAGTAAATGTTAAAAACAGGTATTCAATATGTTGTCTTCCGTGAAGATACAGTTGTGTCATTAATAAGTATAAGATGAAACAAAGCCTACTGAGGAAGCTCTGAAAAGACAGGACGTCTTTTTGTCTGTCATGGCAGCAGTGTCTAGGCAACTTTTTAAACTTGCCTTTGAAAAATTCCCCTAGGACTTCACCCTCATTTACCAACAGTTCCAGCTGTAGAGGTGTTTCCTACAGCTCTGGTCATTTATTCCAGACTTTTTATAAAAATAAGAATATCTGAGGCTACTTTTCCCAAAAAATGTTTTTTGTTGTTAAGGAAATTGGATTTGTGCTTTGCAGAGACAACTCTAAAACTACTTTTGCTTGCCAAGACTTAAGTCTAGTGGCCCCTCACCCCCTGCCCTCCCCTACCTAGAGCTCACAGTGTGGTGCCTGACTTCATAGCAAGTACTGAATTTATATGATGTCATTTACTTATTTTCTTGCATTCTCTGAGTTCTAGGTGGAACTTCAGTTAGTATTCCTAATTTTTCCTTGCTAAAATGGAAGAATAAATTAAAATTATTTTCTTTGATCTCCCTATGATGTTTGAGTTGATAAAATGCCTCCCAGTTCTTTGGTATTTTTACAGCAAACCCAGAAAAACTCAGTGTAAACATAGTTCGTATTACTAGACAAATAAATTCATGCCTTTTTTTTGTCTTCAGGACACCCTTTTACTCCTCCTTCCAAAATCTATGTAAAACTTATTCTCAATACATTCAGAAGAGATACAAATGAAAATATGCTTGTCCCTTTACTTCTTCTCTGTTACAACTTCTGTGTTGTATCTTTCTCTTAATACTACTGCTGACTTCTAAAATCTATGTTATCTTCTAGATTTGATACATCTGAAGTCCGAAGAGAAGAGGCAAAAAGAAAGGATATAGGGAATGCTCAGTATCTCATAGTAGACCTCTTTTCCCTTCTGACTTTTCATACCACTGCAATATTATGCCAGCAGAGTGATAACAGAAATTGTTAATGGGAGTTTACAACCAAATAGCCTTGATGCTCACTACATATTTCATTAATATAGGCATCTACATAAAACTGATGTTGAAGGACATGCATGGGCCAGTGGAAAAAGTAGATTGTAAGTTACCTAGAAATTTCTACAAATTTAAAATATGTTAGTTGCCACACTGTTATGTCTCAGAAGCCTTTGTCCTCTGTTTTGTAGCTGTTTCGTAGCAGTACTACTTCTTGTTTCAAGTCTGGGAAATCCTTCATAAACCCATTCAGAAATATAACATGAGAGATACTTGATGAAACTAGTAGAAGAGCAGATAAGAACTAACGAAAGAATGCACTTTTCACAACAAGCAGAGGACCTCCAGAGATTGCAGCCAAAGAAGGAGGCAGAGACAGGTATAACAGAAAGTTATACCTTGTTCAGAAAGACAAGAAACTCACTCGTGGACAGCAGGTTTAATAACAGGCTAAAGGGACTGAGTAAGGGCATGTACCCTTTCCGCACTCTCTTTCTCATACTCCAATATTTAAATATTTACATAGTCTTTCCAGAAGGATTTTTATTCATGAGAGCAACAAAACCACTCTCCAGGGAAAAGGCTACTTAACTACTTTGAAATGGTTGTTGGTAATTTAACAAAGAGGATTAGATAGCAACTTTGCCTACAGTGCCAGAAGGCTGGACCTGGTGACCCAGAAAGACTTCAACAGGGAAAGGCAAGTCTTTCCATTGAAAGAAGTTATATATTGCAATAAAATATAAAACAAACAAACAAACAAACAAAAAAACCAAAAAACCCAAACACAAACAAACAAACAAAAAACCACAACAACAAATCCAAACCAAAATAGCTGATTTCCCTGTTCTCCTCCTATTATATTTTTCTGCCTTGGGGACCATCCTGCTCATCTAGAAAATAAAATATCTGTATTTGGCAACATTTACAAAACATTCAGCATTGAGTAAGTGCTGAGTCCCACTGAAATCAAAACAACATAAACTCTCAGACGTGCATACATATTTTCAAGCTCGAGGAAACAGTGATTTTTTTTTTTTCTGTGCATGCAAATTTCTCATTCTGTTTATGATGTGTATCTTAAATTACTATCTGAATAACTATATTAGTAAAAACAAACTAACAGTCTGAAAGTCAATACTCCTCCACTGTTCTGAGATTACATTAAATCTCTGACTTCCAAGGGATTGCAACAAAAGGGAAAGAGATAACAACTCGTCCTTGATGTCAGTGCTTCTGGCAAAGAAGGACTTCTCCCATAAACAATCACCCTAGGAGAAAGACTCTTAAAATTAGGGTAGGTTGCTTTAGAAGCAGAGTTACAGAGATTCGGGCTATTAAGGTCTGAGTCTGGTCTAATTTGAAAGCATTGTTAATGTATGGAAAACGCAAAGCAATAAAGGGAACATACTCATTGCA
Organism: Bucco capensis; assembly: GCA_013396975.1. Classification (NCBI taxonomy): domain Eukaryota; kingdom Metazoa; phylum Chordata; class Aves; order Piciformes; family Bucconidae; genus Bucco; species Bucco capensis. The sequence goes on along the minus strand of VWZO01007523.1, from coordinate 3,086 downwards.
GATTGTTTACAACTGGAGCCTATGTAATCTTACTGACTGGGTAAACAAAAAGTAGATTTTTTTTCTTTTTTCGCCTCCTTTGGGAAAGTAAAAACAAAGGCAATTAACATTCTTTATCATTATTCCTTTTTGTACCTATGGAGTTAGATGTGGTGATATCTCTGAGAAAAAAATAAACATTCTTATTAACAAGCACAGACAGCTGCCAAATAGTTGGGGTTTTTTCCTGAAGTGCAGAGTCATTTCAGCAGTGCTGAGCCTGCACTGTGGCTAAGCACTGACAGCAGGGGGAAATTCAGCTGTAAACTGCCAGGTTATATCTACATAGCAAACACTGAAGCTGCAGCAGACAAACTCAAGCTGGTTCTTAATCAGTGAGATTGGGTACTGCCTGCAGCATAGCCGTGGCAACATGGACCACTGTGGATGCTGCCGAACCCACCTTAGACGCTGATAAAATGATGCTTACAATCCAAAAACATCAAACTGCTCAGTACATTTTTCTAAGGGTGGCAAGCTCCCAGAAGCAGTAATCAATAAGATCACTGTGCTCAAAAGTGAAGGCAGAGCAGTAGCCTTTACTGCTGCCTTTTCTGCTCAGTGCTGCAGGGCGTGTCAACACTGAGCCAACAAGTATCACCACTCTTGAGAGAAAAGTCTGCACATCTCCTGGTCTCATTTTTAGGGGCCATTTCAAAAGTATCCAGCAAAATGCAATATCTTAACTTTGTCACTAGAAATAAACAGCTCCTGGCCACCAATACTGGTGATATTGTGTAATACCTTAAATAAAAACACCCAATTCAATTTTTCAAACCTGATACTGACTTTCTGGAGATGGATGACACCTTAAAAATTGCATTTGTCATCCCCTAAAGTATCAAATTCAAGGAATAGTTTTTGCTTCCAGTTTTTTATAGTATATGGAATAAATTGTACCTAGGAGGTTTGTAACTGTTTTTAATTCCATCAAGTGCTTAGCTATGGGCATTTGAAGAAGCACTAGCAGAGAAAACTCTTGACATTGTCTGAGAGTTGCTCCTTAAATTCCTATAAAAGCTAGTCGCTAAATAACCTTGCTTGTAATACCTCACATGCACTTAATTATGTGGGTTAGGATGTGCTTGATCAAGCCAAAGAAATTGCTATATTCACTTACATTTGTCATTAAAACCTCAAAGGTAAAAAGCAGACTTCTTTCAAATTACATTGTAATATTTAAACTCAATCTAGTGTTAAGGTTAAAGGGAAATGGAGGGTGGGAGGATGAATGACTATTACCTAGCAGCCAGTCACTTAAATCTTACCCGGTCTCCAAAGAATACTCTAAGTGGTAACTACTTGTTTCATCTGTGAAACCTCTGCAANCTAGGACAAAGGCTTGACTCGATGATCTTCAAGGTGTCTTCCAGCTGTAACTGTTCTATGATTCTGTGATTCTTCCTTTTACTGTCTGATCACAGATACCTTGGAGTTAATGTTGAGTTAGTCTTTGTGTGGTGACCATGTTCTAACATCATTCTAGTTTGGATAAAAACAATGTCTTTCACACTCTCAATCTGCTGAAGTGGCAGTGGTTTGCTGGCATCTTTGTCTTAACACTTCTCTCATTCATTCCTTCATGGCTTCTGCTCTTTTGCCTCCATCGTGAAATGGAGCAAGGAATGCTTGAAGACAGTCAGCCTAAGCATGAGCCCAAAATCATCTCTTCCTTAAATAACTAAACTGGACTTTTATTACTGGAGTACAAAACTTCTTAAATAAAGGACTACAGCTGAAGGATTTCATAGTTTACAGGTCAAAACCCCTGAGACATGCTAGCTGCAAATCTCCTCAATGTGGGGTGGCTTAATTCAATTTAAACATAAAATAAGTTAAAAGTGGAGGTGATCCCAGTTGTCAGCCTCTTGCATTGATATCAGAAATCAAGAAAGGAGTTTCCTAGGATTAAGACAGCACAGACTCCTACCTACAGCCTGATTTCTTTGCCTTTTATGCCTTCTAACCTTTCCCTTTGCCAGCACTTGCAGTGTTGCAGAACACATTTCTATGCCCAAAATATACTAATCCACTGTCCTCAGAAGCCCCTGTTCCACATAGGTCTCTGGTGACCTTGCGTGCAATCGTTTCAGAAGGGGCCACAGTCATGAGCCTGCTTCTGATGTGCTAAGGAGCTATGCAATCACCTGAGCCTCCAGCGCAGCTTGAGGTGCAGCTTCAGCAGCAGAGCATGTGAAGGGAGCAGCTGCTTGTTCAGCAGCAGCTGCAGAAGCAATAGATCTGGAAGGAGCCAGTCAAGCTGCAAAAGAACCTTCTGTTGTTTTAGCAGAAATCTGCAAGTTGATCTTTTCATGTTTAGTGAGATACATGAGTATTGGTAAGGAAAAAGAATAAAGAGGACATGGGAAAGAAATATCTTGAATATTTCAAGACATATTCCATGTTCTATAGAAGTCTCTGTAATCTAAAAATACTGATGTTTTCAAAGTTTACTCCTAAAAATGAAGAGACTGTGTTTTCCTTTCTAAGCTGACTAAACGTAACACTCTACAGTAAGTTGCATGCATTATCCATAAATATAAGGGCATTTTAAGCACGGATTTTCAGGCCTATTCTTCCTTTTCCTAAATTCAAAGACCCTCTAGTAAATACAGAAATTTAAGTAGTCTAGAAGGTTTGTTGATTATATCTGTAGAAATGTTGTTACCTTTCGGTTCCTTAAGACTACATAAATACAATTTAAAAGAGTTTGGATTTACAGGGAAATTCATCAATCCAAAATGTTTTGTTTCAAGTTTCAAGTCTATTTTCTCAGGAAACAAAGTCAAATCTGGATGACTGTTAGCAGGAGAGTTTATGTCAGTTGAACTACTGATGTTTTACTTTTTATTAAAAAGACAGAATATTTTCTTCATGGTCATCCTTACTAGCTAAGTTCCATCCATTGAGACAGATCAATATATATGTATCAATCATATTACAATGTGTTCAAGTTAACCAAGCAACACAACCTCACAGGTCAGTAGTTCAGGAGAAAATGAAATCGGCTGGATTCCCAGTGGCAATTTGGAATGTAAGGATCCCAT